>JAQFVV010000064.1:5917319-6517319 GCA_028023455.1 Epiperipatus broadwayi
TTACATTTTATTTTTTATTATTATTTTTAAAAAAGAAATTATTGAGGAAAAATGAATTACAATATTTACTGTTTATTTATTTATTTATTTTTTGGATCAACTTATTAATAGAAAAATGAAAAAATATATATATAAATTCAATATTTTTTTTACTCATGTTGGCAGAATGCAAACACATTGTGACCATTAACTCACATTTTTCGGGGATGCAGGATCCTGTACATTTGGAAATAGTCCCCTGTATCACATTTTGTGGCAGGAAGACCCCAAATTTTTATCCTTGTGACAATTTATCAAAAAAACTGCTGACAAAAAGAAACATGCTGAAATGAACCAAAGTACAACAATGTTACGAGTCTCGTCACAGCCCGCGTTATAATAGAAATAAAAAAATTGAAATAAAGCTTCTTAATAAAATTTATTCTTTTTTTTTAAATTTAATAACCAATTTATTAATTTTGTTTTAATTTAACAACTAACATATCTTCAGAGGATTTTAGGCCCTTGAAACTGTATATTTATCAAAAATATGGGATGCTATCTTGGTTTACTTGAAACTCACAAGTACCAAAATAAATTACAACTGTAATCAAGTGTTATTGCTTAATTAGATCAATTTATTAGTTAATTGCCTCTATACACCTTCGCATCTATCTGTACTTCATACTATATAAAATCCTGCCTAAAATTACACTAGTAATTATAATCAAAATATATCAATAAATCATTAAAACCAAAGCTTAAAAAGCCAATAATGATACTTTAGATCTAATGACATCAAATTTACGAAAATTTATTTTGTTATTACAATAATTAGTATTTATTTTAAATTGTAGGTAATTGTATGTCCACATTTATATGTATGCTTTTTTTAATAGTTTTCATTTGAGAAGGTCTATTTATTTAATAGAAGTCGTTTCCATGAAGAAAATTTTGTAATTTCTTTTTTAAATTGTGCTATCATTTATTGCTCTATTATTATTCTGTTTATATATACACCAGATGTATCCTTCCTTTTAAAGGCTATCATTTTTTTAATTGGTTGCTTTAACAATTTTTTCAAGATATATTATAAATTAAATAAAAGATTTTACTATTATATAAATAAATGTCAAAAATGTAGTTGGCCTGAAAAGCTGTCATTCCAGGCTTGTTTGATATACTTCAAAAAATGTATCTGGCAAAGTATTAGTAAAGCTAAAATAATAAAGCTAAATAAAAATTAAAAGTTTTAAATATACCTGTTATATTTGACAGCATTACAGAAAACTGCTTTGTAAAAAAAATTATGTTTACTAAAGGTGGAATTCCTTCCTTCACAAAAAATAAGCTTCTTAATAAAAAATAAGGATTATTAAATATTAAGGGTGGAATTACTTCATTTGCATAAGATTCTCGTAATGTAAATTATGGTTTAATTAGGTACAGTCACTTACTTAAAAAATAAACATAAACAGACAAACATAATTGTTTTTTTAACTGGCTGTGAATTTAACACATGACAGTGTTACAGACAAACATTCATATGAGTTTTTTTATATATAGATAAGTAAACCAAAAAAAAAAAGAAATCATTCCTTACAGATTACCACCTATAATAAGTAAGACACAAAACTGTTAAATAATGATAAATATTGACAATATAATACTTTAAACCTATAGAAGGACTTTTAGCTACTTTTATTAAATACAATCTACTATTCATTTTCTCCAAAAGTAAATAACAACATGCAAGCTTCCAAAGATCATAAATGTTATTATTTACACTTAGCGTAATAATTTAAAATTTTATATTTCAATTTATAAAAATTGTCTACAGCAGAATTCTCCAGGAGGAAATATACCATAATAAAAGAATAATCAAGAAGCAATTTTTATAAACAGAAACAAAAAATGTTTGATTAGAGACAAGTAAAACTTTTATAATACACAAATCTTGGAATATACATCATGTCATTTACTTTGGGCAAATTTTTTATAAAAATTAACAATTGCTAATAATTAAAAAAATAACTAAGGTATTTCTGAAATCTTATAAGTATTGTATTATTAATATTTTCCATTATTTAATGGTTGCTTATATATATATATATATATATATATATATATATATATATATATAATGGAAAATATATTATATATATATATATATATATATAATAAAACAGAAGAAGTTCTCCACTTCATTTCAGTAATCTTGAGTAATCAGAGATTACCTGATTTGGGATTATTTAAGTCCTTCCCTATCTCCAAATCAAACAGTAAAGCAGGGTTAAAAATGGTTTCTAGATGCATAACAGCATTACTTCCAACATTGAATCCCATGCCATCAGTGATACCCAGAGCCAAAACCCAATCTGGAAATGGAGACTTTAATGAACTACCATCTGGCAATCCAATTACTCAAGTTTACTATAGAAAATAATAGATTGGAATATTAGCACCCAAACTTGTGAACTTCTGAGCAATAAAGGTGTTCAATTATTATTATAACACACACACACACATATATAAAGAAAAATATTCATTCCAGAATAAGAAGTTAAAATTGCACTTAAGTAACAAAATATTCAATTAACAAAAAAATACAAACAAGTTTATTTGTATGATAGAAAGAAATAATCAAGATATTTTATCACATATCCACTATTTCCCAAATACAAGTTTAAAATAAATCCAACTTATTATACATATTTCTGAAATTAAAATAAAATTAAATAAAAATTTTAAAAGCACTTTTGTATCATTACCTTTTAATAATGTTCATTTCAAAGACTATGCATATTCACAACATACCTTTCAACTAATTATAAATTTTCAAAAATAAGAAAAAATCTCAATATATAAATTAAATACTACTTAGTATTAAAAAATATTACATTTTCAATACTAAGGACAAAGCAATAAAAAAAGTACTTATATAAAACTTCATCTAAAATAAGAGAAGCTCAATAGAATATTACTTGATTGTAGTTATTCCTACCCTCCATCACTTTTTTTTTAACTGCTGTATGATCTTTTTTTTTAATAGCTAGACTTAAATACTTGTCAACTATCATTATAACTGACAAGTATTTAACATAGAAATTAGAAAACAATAGAAAAAAATTGTAATAACAACAGATAGATCTGTAGAAACAAACTGTGTATAACCAGATGTGAGATTACCTTTGAGAATGAGATGTCTACTGGAAAAATTTATTTATCCTATATTTCGACTTTTATTTTAAAAACATTTGTATTTACTATATTCATATAAAAGCACATAAATTTATCAATATATACCTAATTTAAGATATTATCTTTTTATATTATTATCAGCGAAGTAAATATAAGTTCGCATTTTATTAAAAAAGCCAGCGTGTATTTTATTGGTGATGTTGGTTTTTATGTTGTATATTTTGGAAAGTATCAATATGAATCATTTGTTTCAATGATATATACATACGTTTGAAATATAAGCTGGTTGGCAGAAGCACAGCCGAACATAGTAGCTTTTTTCTTTTATCCCCCCTCCCCGTCATATATTAACTGCTTAAAATCAAAGGAGTGTTAAAAGATGACCATAATTCCATTTTATTTCAGACAAAAGTTGATTTACTAATCATCGATCTTTTGCTGTAACTGGGCAACTAGCTTTACGTACACAGAGATATATTCAAAGAGACTATACTATCTTTTTCTAAATTAAAACAACAAATAGCTATTATAAAATACAATGTATTTCACATCTTGTTGCAATTCATTGTTTTGCAATATAATTCTGATACAATTTATGAGTAACTCCAAACATTAATCTAACAACGATTGTTCACATTTTATCTGCTTTTTCTATTTAATTTCAAATTGTGATCCTCTTAAATGGCACGGGTTTCCCCCTCTCTTTCAGCCTGATAAACCTAATGCATTTAATATAAAATTTAATCCATTGTTCTACAGCTCTCAAAGCAATCCATCACAAGATATTTATATGTAGTTGGGTGACAGAATTTTTTCTTGCAGCAGGTTGGGATTCTGTGTAGACCTGTTTTCCTACACCGCTCCCCATCTATTCAGATTTTACAAAGTGGAGAGGTATTAATATGTTTGTACACTTTTGAAGTCATTAAAAAAACACCAATTTTAATTTGATGAAAATGCCAACAAATTATGGAGAACGTTTTTCTAACACATAAAAGGGATGCTAATGAATAGTCTTAATTATAACAGTTTATAACAGGAAAACATGAGGGGAGAATGAGAAATGAGAGGAGAAAAAAAAATCAAAATGTCTAATTATAATATAAAAAAAAATAAGAATGCAATCATGACATAACCATATGTTTATGAGCCACTCCTTTTACTAATTACAAACTAACAGGAGATGATTAAAAAAAAAATGCCTATGAAAATACCTAATTAAAGGCACCACAAAAAATAAATTCATCGTGGCGTTATTCAACTGAGCTTTTTGCGCATATGATGCGACAATGCATCAAAAATAGGTGTAAAATCCTTAAATGACAACATGCAAAAATCATCACATTACACAAATATTTATATATACGTAAAGAACAGACATATTTATCTCTACTACATGCAAATGCGTATAAAATGCAGATATTGTTTCAATAAAGCTTTTTTCGTATCCTGTTCTCTTTCTTCTACCCCTTCTCTCCACTTTTTTTTTTTTTTTATCTATTTTCAATTATTTTGAGCTATTTAGATTGGCTTAAGACTCTCATGCAATCGTTTATCATTCCCCACTGAACTAACTACAATGATGGAATTGTATCTATCCACAAACACACTTTCTTTCTTTAATTGCACACACTACCACTAAGAGCGATTCTTTTTGCATTACCCCCCCCCACATACACACACTTACAATATACAATTATGTATTAATGTAAACATACCACCTTTTTTGTTTCTTTTTATTATTATTATTATTATCTGAAGTTAAAATAATCAAACTCGTTTATAAGTGTTTTCTAATGATGAATAATATAACTAAATGGTATTTGAAAAGTAAAAATAAAAGATAAAATTGATACCTATACTTGTCCCAATGAAGAGCAAAGATCTCTCCAATGGATAACTAAAAACAAGATATCTGTCTCATATGCTGGAATATTTCTATCATCTAGAATTAACTATTAAATGTCTTTTTCAAAACTCAAACTTTAAGCTTTTCAAATATGTCTGTTACTAGTAGCACATACCACATTTCAAAAGATATTATTCTTCTATTTTCTTCAGATGTTGCTTGTTTGATCAGTGTCAGTATAAGCATGGTAAGAGAACCTGAACTTTTAGGTTTGTGCATATTAAATTTAAGATGATGCTCTAACCAATTAAAAGATATTCACTAGGCTAGCAGTTATTTGGGGTAGTTTAAGATCTTTTCTTTATTATTTTATCCTCTGTCTAAGAATACTCAGATACCAATTTTCTATTTAATATTAGGATGGAAGCTAGGTTTGATAAGACTTGAATAAATTCCCCAGATTTTAACTAATTTGTATTAAAAATCTTTGTCAGTGTCATAAAAAAATAACCGTGATCAACATTGATTATGCACCAAATATGCACACATATATAGAGAGAGCATACCAATACATCAAACAAGCTCTAAGAGAAAATATTTAAAATCTCTATCTGGAATGTTCCTATCCCCAGAGCAATTGGTTTCGAGCTTATGGCTCATCTCAGTGAGGAGCTAGAACATTCAGACACTAGATCTAAAATATCAATTCAAAACTAGCACTTATATATATACTGTTTACTTAAATTTTAATCAGTAACTTATACTTCATTAGGCTAATGATCAATTTGAAATTGTCTTTCATAGGAAAAATATTTAATGTTATTCAAGAACAGAACACACAGCAGGATGATTGCTGGATTCCATCAGCATATAATGAGTTTTCCAATAGAGATTGAAAATCCAAACAGAAGAGTAATCATTCTGGAGAAATCTTTTTAATGAGTAAGTAAGAATATATATATATATATATATATTGTGCCCTTTTATATGGGTCACCATTTAAGTTTTGTGCTAATCTAGTAGAAAATTTTAAATTTAAGAAGTATTTTAAAAGTGTGATGTTGACTTTGCTTGTGGTAATGTTACCATAAGTTTAATTAAGGCAATCTATGAGTATTTGATATGTGAATTGTGTTGGTATTGAGAAGATATTTAAAATGATGGTGATTATTAATAAATTTAATAACAAATGTTTAAAGATAAAGTATTTAAAAGACAAGTTAAAATTAGACAAAGATATTTTTTAATTTAAAATATATGTTAAAAGTGAATAAAAATATTTTAAATTATAAGTATTTAAATTGAGATTAATATTTGATTTTAATCATATCAAATAATTATTTTAAAATCTGATATAATATCTTATTTATTTTTAAAAAATAAATATTTGTTTTTAAAAAAAAGCAATTGTTAAGTTTATTTTTAGACAAGCGTTCTTGTGTTATAGAGAATAGATGTTATACACACGCGTGGAAGTTGTCTAATAAAGTTGCATAATTATTTTAAAAAAAAATCATGTTATAAATTTTATAAATAATACGTGAGTTATCACGAGATAAAAATAAAGATATTAATGTAAAATATTAAATTTGATTTTAAAAATATTGTCTTAAAAATATAACGTATTTAAAAAGATTTAGTTTATTTTAAATGATCTTATAAAAGTTAAGATTTAAATTAAGTGAGAAATAATATTTCAAAAGAATGTTTAATAGATTTGAATAAATGATAAATATTGTTTTAAAAGAATTTGATAAAATATTAAATATTAAATAAGTCATTATTTATTTTTAATATTGTGTTGGTAAATATGTAAATAAGAAATTTTGATTGTTTAAACCTACCAATCAGATAAGGAGTTTCTGGCAGTATATAAGCTGGATTCAATTGTTGAGGGGGTCTCTCTACAATAAAACTTCTAAGTCGTTTGTGCTATTAAAAAAATAGCCAAGTAAATTTATAAACGCTCTTAAAATCAGTTGTAAAATCATAAGAGTGTTATTGAATAATTTATAATATTTTTAAAGTAATGAAGATGCAGTAGAAGCTTAATAATTCCCTATCGTCTTCTCAATATCGAAACTCAATTTACGTACAAATAATCAATGGAAACATCACGTATCGGAGAAATTTATCAGAAACTTTGTGCTGGAAAAGTAACAGACGCTGGATTAGTACATAAAACTATAAGATGGAGAAAAGTAGTATTTTGGACTATAAATAGTTTTCAAAAGTTAAATTACTATTGTCTATTACTAATAGATATTTTAAAGAAATAAAAATATTTCTGTAAGAGAAAGTATTTTGACAAATTATAGAAGTAAAATGTATATCTTATGGAAAGATATAAGATGCAGTAGTAATTTTAAATAAATACTTGCCTTGTTAAGTCTTTATGCTTAAAAGACTAGAGATTGATAATTTGAAAAGGCAAATATATTATAAGTATAAGTATTTTTAAAAATCGTAATATAATAAAATTATTTTATTAAAGTTATCTAAACGCTGGATTTTGTAGATGGAAAAATTAATTCTTACCGGAATATGGTATTTACAAATGCGCAAGTAGTACATGGATATCCAAGTCAAGTTAAACTAAGCCAAGCCAAACTAAGTTAATTTAAAATAATTGAAGGATAATTTTATAAATTATAACTTAGTTTTGAAATAATAACTTTTTGAATAATATTCTATGAAGAACTGGATCCAGACAAAACTTATAACTATTGTTTTAATTTTGTTTTGTTTTCTTGGGGAACTTATTATTTTTTTTAAAAAAATAAACGTTATCATTTTATTATAAACTTTCAAGAAGCACGTGATACAACGGAACAGGAAATAGTGTTTTATTGACTTTATACGGAGGATATTTGTTAGAACTTTATGGTAGGACAAAAATCAACGCTGGACTATGTAATATGATTTTTTTTATTTTATTTATTTAACATAAAATTTAAATATTATTAAACTCTTAAAAAGTAGGTTAGGTACATTTATTAAATAGTAACTTAAAAATAATATAATAATTAATTACATAAACTTATTTTATAATTAATATAACACGGAATATTCTAATGAATGTTTATGAGTGAAAATGTGAATGATTTTTATTTTATGAAGCTGCAAATTCCGAAGAATACTGGATAGCAGAATGGACAATATTATTATTATGGTAAAAAAATATTGTATAATGATTTTTAATGAATTTAATATGTTTTTCTTTAGATCAACTGAATATTATGTTGTTGTAGAATGAATGGATAAATATATTATGAAAACACATACATTACAAACTTTATTAAAATATGCATAATATTTTAATTTATAATATAAACATAATACAACATTACGTAAAAGCTTGGAAATGATTATATGATTCTTTCGTAAATAATTTTGATATTTTTATTTATGCTTAGTATTAAAATGATGTTTATTATTTATCTAAGTAATTATTTTATTTTTGCAATTTAGAAAAGGATTTTAAAAGTCTATATTTTTGTGTATTTTGTTTATTGAATAAGTTAAGTTACGTTATGAGTAGAAGCCTATATTTAGATTGAAAAGTTTACTAAGTATAGACAATATAGTATGAGTAATTTGGATAATGAATATTTTATTTGAAGTTGATATTTGTTTTTCCGGAAAATGTTTTAAATAAGTTTAGAATATGTTTTATAGATAGAAATTTATTAGAAAGGTTAGTAAAGCACATAGGGTAAAATAATGATTTTACACAGAAAGGAATCATAAAATTTATCTAATGTAATGTTTTATGAATTTAAAATTGATAAATGATTTAAATATTAATGTTTGAATAATACAGATATAGAATGCATATTTTATAAAACATATAACAGGAATTACATTAGGTGGAATATAATTATAGCCAATCATTTGTTTTACATTATAAAGAGATATTAATTTTATATAAAGCTCTTAAGCAATGCTAATAACAAAGTGAATACATGATAATACATTACAAATGGTAATACTTAATTAATGTAGCTATTTAATTAGTAGAGCTACATTATGTACACATGTTACATAAATAGTCTTGATATATTGTTATTTGAAGTAATTAAAGTACAACTATTTATTTAAAAATCTAAGTTTAAGAAAAACACACTATAATCATATTAATATAGCATTTGAAGGAATATGTAATTGCTTATTAAGTACATAAGTTAATAAGAGTGTAAGCCTCTTATATTTGTATTTCTCATTTTATTTTATTTGTTGTCATAAGTTATAAATTGTAAATAGTGTAAATAAATTTTATTTGAAGTTATTGTAAATAAATTTGTTAATTTGTTTTAAAAGTGTGTCGAGTTTCATTATTTTTCACTTCAGCATTTTGACATCAGATGATTTGAAATAAACATAATATTTGCACAAAATTGAATTTGTTATTATTACTTAGAATTGAATACCATATTTGCTTAACATTATTTTATAAGAATTGATTGACATGAACATAAATATTACAATGGTCATAAGATGATTATAATGCACATTATAAGAATACAATATTGTTTATTGCCACAGATTATTAAGTATAAGATTTTGATCTATTTTAAAATGAAGATACCATATGAAATAAAAGATCTACATATAATTATTTATTTATTTAGTGATTAATTATATAAGAAAAATAGATGAGATTAAATTACACTTTAAGATTATTATTTATTATTATTATTAAAATAAGTTAGGTGTATTTAAGTTTGATATAAAATCCCACATCATACTTATTTACATGATTTATTATTATTTTAAAATAGCTTAGAAGAACCTGAGATTATTTAATTATATTTTAAGTTAAAGTTAGGAATTATTTTAGTATTATTAAAGATAATTTATTTCATTTAAAAGCCATAAGAATGCTATAGATGTAGTGGTAAAGTGATAGGGTAGTGATAGTATTCTTATGCCATTGAGACAGTATCTTGGGAGATATTGACTCAGTGTAAATCTGCTTATTACTTTGTAACTTTACTTCGCAGTCTCATAATTTTATTAAATACTTATTTAATTAATATAATCTAGAACTATATTGATTTTGATGATTGATAATAAATTTAATTAAGATATGATAATATAAAAGTATATTAAAGATAGATATGCAAATTTTAATTAAGCATAATAATGTAACTGAGCTAGTTGTATTTTAAACTATTTTATATATCAAGAAGTAAGGGTACAATATATATATATATATATATATATATATATACCCTTACTTCTATATATATATATATATATATATATATATATATAAGACTTTACTTCATGTTTATATAAATAGTGAAATATAATGAGATTTTTCCTTGTAATAATTTCGATAATACTTCAGGCATGGTGTAACACAGGTAATCCAATGCATTTAAACTGATGGTGCAAACTGGAATTATACATCTACTAATAGTACTATTACTATTAATAGATGGGGTAATTCTAGCTTGTAATGCCAGTTTTAATTAGTTATTTACCTGGATAAATGATAGCTGAAATTGTATATTGTTACAAAGAAAAAGTCATATTGCATTTCCCTGTTTACATCTATAATATAAGCAGTTATTAACAGCCATTTATTAAAACAAGATGATCAATAACATTGGCACAATGGTAAAATGTCTGACTGATAAAGAAATGTAATATCCTTGGATTGATTCCAAATCTGTCATTTTCAGTGCTCAAATTTCTTATAAAATGATAAAGCCATTTGATTATTTACTTACTTATAAAAGGAAGTGATTAAAATTAAGATTTGGTCTCCATACTTATGTAATTGATTATTAGTTTAATAATTATTAATACTATATTATCTGGCTAGTATATTATGTCTCCCCAAGCATATTTTTATCAGTTTAAGTTTCAACAATGGGATTTTTTTTAACATCTAAATTATATATATATATACACACACCAATGATTTCATTCTCTGTAGTAAAGTTGCAATCTTTAGTGGCTATATAAATATATTAGACCATAAAGGTATATTTCCATCTTTACTGCTAAAAGGAGGTTGCCTTGACAACAGATTGAGATTGTCAATTGTTACTGATATTGTTTAAATGTTGACTGCTTTCAATGAATTTATATATACATTTCTACATGTTAGCTATATAGATGAAATCTTATACTTTTTAATATTTCAAAATATATTTATAAAATGGAGATTGTAAACTTGTAATTATTTATTAAGTACATAAGAAGTATATGTAAATACTTTTAAGGCAGGATATAACCTGTATTAAATGTGCCTTGAAATTTTTATAACAGTCATGCAATAACTTTATTTTTCCAATACAGGGATCTCTCAAACCACGACACAAGATAGTGACTTTTATAAAGATAAGATCAGCCATCTTATCTTTAACCTAAATTTCCACTTATATAGACCAATCTGAAGGAAATAGTGGACTTAAATAGTGGAGAGAACAACAGCTTCACGCTCCCAAATCAAGATACTTCAGATTGGTCTGTATATGTGGAAATTTAGGTTAAAGATAAGATGGCCGCTCTTATCTTTATAAAAGTTGTTATCTTGTGTCATGGTTTGAGATGTCTCCCTATCAGAAAAATAAAATTATTGCTTGACTATTATAAAAATTTCAAGATGCATTTAATACAGGTTATAGCCTCTCTTAAAAATGGAGATTGGTAAAATATTTGACTTTGTAAATTACAGATAAATATATAATTGAAATTCTAACACATTGAATTAAATAACATTTTCCATATAATAAGAAAAATATTATAATATTTCAAAATATAGATAAAGAAATGAAGATCAGTGAAATATTTCATCCACTTAATTATATATATTTTTACTTAGATCAGTAAAATACTTGACTTATTAAATTATAGATATGTAATTGGAATTCTAACACTTTGTAATATTTGTAATTATGAAATTAATAAGCACTATAAGATATTGTAATATATGAAGATAAAAAAACCATCAGTAAAATACTTGCCACAAATTACTTGTGCAATTTCAAATTATTTTCTTATATGAAATATTTATAAAATCAAATAGAAGTATAATAAATATATTTATTACTTACCTATAATATTGTATAATAATATATAGGGTATATGAGCACAGACATTCACACGCTCCATCCCTCTCCACACTATCTCATAACACTGATACACTTGAACACATATATGTTGAAAAGATATATCTGTTCAAGTGTATCAGTGTTATGAGATAGTGTGGAGAGTGGTGGGGCGTCTGAAAGTCTGTGCTCATATATCCTATATATTACATATATAGACATAGGTATATAATAAGCCTGTGTGTTTCAGTTAATATTGTATAATGTTTAAATAAAATTGAAAAATATACATTTTTATAAAAAATAAAAAAGACAGCAGAAGGATTTTTTTCCAAAATTGCACCAAAATCAAAATTTCCTTTCCAACACCACATGCTAACTCAAAAAAGCATACAAATCAATATTGCATTCTGGCTGCAGCTATCACATACAGAATATTACTAAAAAAACAAATTACTATAAATATATTAATGAATTAAGTCTCTAAAACTGTGAGATTTGGGCCAAATATTAGGCAGCAAAATTATCAAATTTTTTACAGATGTAAATCCTAAAAACTAGATTGTGCTCAATTTCATTATAAATGGAGACAGGGTAAATTTCATTTTGAATTTCCTTCAATAATAGCACCGATATCTTCAAATATCAAAAACTTAAAGAATATGTAGATTCAGTCTATTTTTAACCTTTTGTCAATTGTATTAATTATTTATAACTTCAGGGGAGATAATTTTACTATTAATTAAATATACAATTAGTTATAATGATTGAATGTTTATGATTATTAACTTTTATTTGATTATAAATAAGTCTTAGTTTCCATCTTTAATTATTAATGCTATATTTTCTTCTAATATTTTGAGTTACCATTGGTATGCAAAGGAAAACTTATTAACATCAAAAGCTTAAAGAATAGGTAGATCCATTCTATTCTTGACTTTTGTTTCCAAAAAGATTAATTCCATTACTCCAAAACTCTATAGAATCCATGAAAATATTTGAATTATATATTTATATATAGTGTAGATAAGAGTAACAAGACAAGATTAAAAACAAATAGGTGGTTACTGATATCATTGAAAAAAATTAAGAGATTGAAGTGGAATTGGTCTTGGCATACTGCTAAAAAAGATAATGATACAATGACAGTTCAAATCTTAAACTGGATTCCAAAAATTGTAAAAGACCTAAAAAAAGACAACATGTGAGATGGATGGTTAGAGAAGTGTACTGGGATGATGTGAAGAAAAGAGAAGGGATTGGAGAAAAAGGACTGAACTTGGAGAGATCTTCATCCTGCAGTGCATCGATAATAGCAGAAAATGATGATGATATATTGTGTGTGTATATATATATAAATTAAACTCTGTGTATAATCTACAAATAATAAACACATGATATCAATATGTGCAACAAATATGTTATAAATTATTAATAGCCAATTGTCATTCACTGCAATACACTAGATTCATGGAAATGAACCAAGAATCTGGTGTTCTGCACCAAAACAATGCTCAGTTATTAATATTTTAACATGTGTACACTATTTTCACACATTCATGTATTTGTAATTTGTTTTAGATATATGCAAACACAATGACATCCATATTCATTATAGCCTATTTTTAAATATTAAGTAACCATCAAGACAAACTTGATAACAAAAAAAAAAAACATGCACTCAGCAACTGAAAATTCAAACAATAGTTTTTTAGTCATTTATTCCTCATTTGAAAATAAGTGCTATATTTAACTGATTTATTCTTACTATTGTTAAACATCCAAGGACATTAATCCCTAGAAATAAATTTGTTCAGATATATAACCTGAAATGAATACAAATCTATACAGCAGGAAAAAAAAACAATTGCAAATCTATGTGACATGATGATGTGATGTGATGTATTTTGGCTTCTCCTTAAATGAAGTCAAGAATATCTCAGCAATTATGCCCAAATAAACATGTTAGCCACTTTGTTTTCCATTCCTCACTCTAAGTCTTCCCATATTCTTCCCCATCCCATTTCCACAACATAACCTTTGTCAACTCAATGGCCTTTATATCTAAATCCCCCTTATCTTTTCGCAACCCCAGCATAAAAACCAATAACTTTCTGTACAATCACTTTGTTCATATCTATTCTCCCATAACTTCATTAACTGTACCCTTTCTGCTTTCAAGCATTTACATTCAATCAACAGATGCCTAATAGTTTCTATACCTTCCTTACACAATTGGCACACTAAATCCCCATAGTTTTCCATTTACATGTATATTCTCTTGTTGCTAAAGATCCTGTTTGAGCCTTAAACAATAAACTACTTTCCTTACTATTATCATAAATTAACTCGCATCCAATGTTCCATTTACTTTTATATATATTTAAACTCTTCTTACCCTCCATACTAGTTCTCCATCTCTCCAACTCTCTATTTTTTATTAATGCTTCTATTCTTTTATCCCATTCCTTACCACTATAACACTCAAAAATCCTCCTAACACAATCATCCCACCTTTTATACAAGTATACTGATAAAAATTCTTTATCCAAATCTTTTAAGTACCGCATTACCTTTCTCAACCAACTTGTTACCTGCCTTTTATTCATAACCCAATTTAACACTATTTTGGCTATTCTTTTACTATCCATAAACTGCAACCTACCAAACATTTTCATTTTACTTTTTGCATCTCTCATATAAAAACTTGACCATCCCATTTCTCCTTGAATTGCTTCCTTTGCTGTCCACATCTCTGCATCTAATGCATGTCTTCATACTTACCTTTGTACTTTCTCTAAATAATCTAAAACCCTTTTACTAACCATAATGCATCATTACCATATGTTAACCCTGCTGCTGCAACTCCCTTCCATACAATTCTAGCTATATCATATTTATTATATGAAAATACTGTTAATTTCTTTACCAAACCCTTTCTTTTCTTTGCTTCATTTACCAATTTTTTCTCCCATTCATCCAAGCAATTTTCCTGATTACATAAGATGATTCCCAAATACCTATATCTATCCACCACATTTAATTTTATATCCCCCAATAAAAATTCTACATCTTCTCTTTCCCCAGTATTAACCACCATTATATTTGATTTTTCTTCACTAAATTTAATCACCATCTCTTTACCCACCCTTGCACATATCCTCAACATAATTTCCATATCTTCTCTTCTTTCTGCACACATTCTAATTCTACTCCAGTGCTGTCATCTATTGTAAGCTTGATAAATCAATACTAACTAAATAGTAGCATAAATTACATCTTCATTCAGTGTCAAATTTAAATATCTATAAAGTAAATGTTGGATGAAAGAGGCACCAAATTCAAAATGGACCATGTACAATAAATTATGATGAATAAATAAACTATTGCTTTATTTATCAAAAATTTATATGAAATCCCATTGCCAAAAGTGCCAGCATTAAAATCAATTCATAGACCTTATACTCTACAGTCTGAAATCCTATCATAGCACCAAACCATGCATTGCACTAAATTAAGATCAAATTCATCACTAATGAAGGTCATAAATCCAAATTAATATGAGATATAGATAGGATAACAATGATGTGAATTTAATAAATAAAACTATTTAGTTTTTAATAAATGGCAGCACTGCTTTATAAAACAGAGTTACTTCTCACAAGTATCCATTTTACTAATCTTAATTATCAATTAATAAAAAATAACTAAACTTAGCCAGAGTATAGTATATATAAATTAAGTATTATAAGGCTGAAAGATTCCACAATTTATTATCAACTGTTGACATATATATATAAACAGTTTGGATTAGCTGAATAAAATTACTAAATGCTTAATCTGCACGAGTTCTTGAATGTCACGTGATTTCCTATGCAATTATCACACAACTATTTTCATTATCGCATTCGCTTTAATTAGGACATCAAAATAACACGGTTAATATAAACTACTGATTCACATATAAAAACTGACAATCATTTGAGTGTAAATTTTAACGAATATCAATCTGAAATACTTAAAATTATGAGAGCAAATACAGGAAACCTTGTTTACAAAATAAAGCACCAATGGCTATTTTCTAGAAAAACCTTCATTTATTGCTTATTGAATCAAAGAATAAATATGAAAAATAAAGATTATCCCAATATTTCAACTTATTTTTTGATGATCTTTATTAAAGGTTTAAACAAATAGAAAAATATTAGTATAAATGTATTATAATAAAATAGCTGGACATATAGTAAGAGTTAGAAAAACTCATATCTGCTCTAAAATTATTGAATTCACAGATGAGTGACTATTCTCATACGTGGTAATACCAACAGATGTGATACTGTGCTAGTGTTACTTCTTTACCAGATTATACCAACCAGATTAACATATTGTACTGAACAACACAATGATTTCACTGACCTATGCTGCCATTTAACAGTGCATCAATATATTGTAACAGTCAGATTTGTTCATTCACACAACAAAGTCCAGAGTTTTGGAAAATTACCCCAAGGCTGATCTGGATGAGGGGTTAAGACCTCGAATCAGATCGCATCTCAGTTCCTCCACCAACACTCCATGACTTACAACCCTATGAATGACATATACGATGCTACACTCAGAGTTTCTTAATTCATGTGATGGTAGTAGCAAAGGATGGAGAAAGAGACTTGGGGAATAAATGACTGAATTACTTAGTTTATCTAAACACACATCTCTATGGCTGGCTAAACAATGCACACCTTAAGAACTAGTACTAAATTAAGAGTATATTTAGACAAGATTTGGTAATGACTTACGAATAACACACTAAACATTTATGAGTTTTAAATATTTAATTATAAAATTATAAGATAAATAATACAAACACAAAAAAATGCATCAGGATTTACACACACAGGTGTAGCAATGATGAGGAAGTTAGAGAACAGAATTTCATCTGAATCATTATAATTTAAAAGACTTAATTATAAATTTTATTAACCTACAGTCTAATCATGGCCTTAATTATGGTATGCCATCGTTATGAGGTTTGCTAATAGTCAAATACTATGAGAATGATAACAGATATAACTGATCTATTATTATTATGTAATGAGCAATAATTGTGCTTGTTATGCAGATTGCATTATATAAACTAGATCTGAGATTCAGATCAATGCTGAATGAATATTATTATGAAGGGTGAACTGGTGATTTGTAGCACAACCTCCAAGACTATGGCACTACATAAAATAAATATGGAATGCAGCCTGAAAGTGCAATGACACATGGGATTCAGTACCAAGTACTTAGTCCCCATGGACAGTATGACTTGCTATCTTAAAATAAGTGAATATTTAGTTTGGGTGATCAGAGCAGCTTATAAAACAATCTGGACCTTCATGTTCTGGTTCTAAAAGAGATAATGGAGTGGCCCTTAAAACCAAAGCCCATTTTAATAAAATATATAGCAAAGCATATACTGCAACTGTGTGCTTTATAAAGACACATTCGTAATACTTTCTAAAATATAAATATTAAAATTATTAAAGTGCTAAATTTAGTTTCATTCTGCAAAACTACATACTTAAATTGTCCTAAAAGGGAGTAATTATAAGTGATCTAGTTTACAGTAATCCGTAGTTTATAAGAATAAACAAAGCATATTTAGGACTTAAAATTAACTAATTACTTATAATATGCTTTAACATATCATTCTCTCGTACTTAACTAAATAGACATTTGATATGCAAACCTAAATTATACAATAAACCAAAACATAGTAACTTAACTAATATATATATATATATATATATCATATATATATATATATATATATATATATATATATATATGAGTAAATTTTCAGACTGGAGATTTATAGGTGTGCTAAACAGCAACATAAATTATCTATGTGAGAGTTTTTAATCAGCTCTCCAAATTTATTATTATTATCAATCTCCACTCTGAATGGCATAACATAAATAGCTGAATTAACAATATATAAAATAGAAAATAGGCATGACCACAGATTAAAAAGAGACAGATAAATAATAACTGATTACAGTTACTATGTTAAGAAAATTATCAATTACAAATATTTATTAAGCAGGCAAGATTCTTACAAAGATTGTTATTATTAAATTTACATTATAGTTTCATTAAAAATTATTTTACTAAGTTTATTTATTATTTATGAATGTTCAACATTTAGCTTGCTTTAGAATTATGAATTAATTTAATAGTTTAGATTTAAGTTATTTATAAAGCTCTGCGGGAAAAAATTTACCGATCTTCTAGCTGAGGCATCCATAGGGTGTTGGCATTCTCCATTAGGCTGGCTTGTCTGATGTCTTCTTGGTAGGCTGTAGGTCTTAAACTTCATCCCCATCATGGACAATTCTCTGAGAAGGAAGATAGCTGGTCACTCTCTATCCCACGGTTTTCATTGTAGAAAAAGTGAATGAGTAAACCTTGTCAGAATTTTGGAGTTTTTTATTAACTTTTTCTCATTCCCCCTCACAAGCCATTAAAAGTTGTTTACAACTTTTAATTTTCAATTTTAAGTTTTAACAGCCAGCATTAATTTTAACAAGAACAAAAGATCTGGCTTGGCTATTGACAAGTGGTGCCAAGTTAATAAATTTGTCTTTACTCTTTTGAACTTTAATTTTAAATCTTTACAATCTTCAGCTCTCAGTTTACAATTTAATGAGAAGTATTTCTGAGAAACAGATGACCTTGATTCTCTCTTTTTTTAAAGAGATTTAAGTTGCCAACATATTGCTATATGTATAAGACAGAGACCTCTAAATTCATTTCAAGACTTAATTTATTCAAAAGGTATGTTACATAGTTGAAAAGAACAAACAAATCAGATGTTATAAGGAGAAGAGGTTAATGTTGTTATACATGATTTGCTGATAAAAAATGTTCTTGTATTACAAGTTTTCAAACTGTTGTAAAAAGTATAAGGATTCGGTGTGGTGAAGATTGCTTTGATAGTATGAATTAGATGTATCAAAGTTTTAATGGGTAGGACCATTATTGGGTTCAGTGATTTAAACATAACTTGATTTGTTTAGGGGATGAGATAGCATGTGTGTTAACTGCTATTGCAGTCAATTATTTTGGTTGAAAAGAGAGACAATGTGCCATTGAAAATGTGAATACCAACAAATCTGTAAATTAAATAACTTAAAAGATAACTTAGAAATAATTTAGAAAATCTGTAATGTTTACTAAATCTATCACACTGCAGTTCCCGTTACATATTTACATAAGTGTGTTCCCACACATACAACAATGTTTACAACTTATTTTAATTTTATTAATTTTAAAATTATAACTGCGTATACATTATATGCATACAAACATTAATATTGCTATTAGATGTGCACACATATCCACACATACATGTTAATATATGCTATTACATATCTAAACAAAATTATTATAAGTTTATATACATAGATTGAACTAGGAAAGAAGACTACTATGGCACATAGTAGGTGAAACAGGATGATAGACAAATATACTGTTTCAATATATATATATATATATATATATATATATATATATATATATCATTAATGTACTCTTTAATTTTATTATACAGTTAACTGATCACAGAAGACTAACTGCAATTTCTTTTAGTACTGATTATTTTTACCCCTGAAGTTTCCGAAGTTTGAAGAGAGATATTACTACAAGTCTATGTATACTTAACAAAAAAGATTTAGTAAACTATTTCAGAAGTGCTTTTAAAATAATTATTGCTACAACAAAAAGAATTAGATTACACATCTAACAGATTTACCATATAACTGCTATGTAAAACCTATCCTGCAGTAAAGCTGTGTACCCCAGTGAAAAAACAATTGATTTCCTGCAAGCTCTCTGCAGCCACAACTCTGAATAAAAGTCATGTGTTATGTAGTGATGTAGTTTAGCCATCGATCAAAGAAATTGAAAAGTGCTAATGTGTATGGATCATGATTTACAATATAAAATAGGATAGTTTGTTTGTAGCTTTGTGCATAATCTTCAAAGTTCTCATGTCTTCACAAAATTTTGTAAACCACTTGAAAACATTCTTATATATCATGGTTCCACTGCTATACACAGTATAAATCATTCTGTCACTGCAAAAGCACTTTTGCCCAATCTAAAATAAAATTTAATAATAGTATTTTGTTTTAGCATGGGTTAAAATATAAAACACACTATCACATTTCATGTCATAGTTCATGATTCAGCCATGCTAGCTCATTAAAATGTCTATCGTGAATAATTAAACGATGTTATAATATAACACATGTTGATTCAGAGCAGGGCATTGCTGATATCTTGGAGTATACGCTAGTTTTTTAGATACACTTCTGAACATGTTGGCATTAATAAAATCATAAGTAATTC
This sequence comes from Epiperipatus broadwayi, assembly GCA_028023455.1. Taxonomy (NCBI): domain Eukaryota; kingdom Metazoa; phylum Onychophora; class Udeonychophora; order Euonychophora; family Peripatidae; genus Epiperipatus; species Epiperipatus broadwayi. Next base: position 5,937,810 of record JAQFVV010000064.1, read on the forward strand.
AATAATCCACTTTTCTTTGTAAGTATAACAGAGCTTGTTTTACTCAATGTAGTCAGCTGATAGAAAGAAGATGCTCTGAAAAAGATTACTGGTCAGTCAAAACTGTCAGACTGATTAAGTTAAATGAAACAAGCATTGTTGCAGTAATAGAGAAAAGTGGTTTTGTTTAATTAAAGAATAATAATGGTCACCAACTTAAAGATTATCCTCATTACATTATAGAGAAAACAATCGCTGTTTTTGAAGTTGCTTAAAAAAACAAAATTGACAGGCAGAAAATCTAGTGAATGGAAGAAATCTTTATGGAATATTCTGATCCATTTTCTCTATTCTTTAACTATTACTCTTCCAACTAGTGGTTACTTAATCTCTTCATTGTACAAGACAATTGCAAAAATATCTAACTTTTGTGGTTTATAAATTAATATTATTAGGGTTAATGGATGTTGACAACTAGTAAACACATGATTATCTTTTCCTAGAGTGACTACCACATGTTCTCTTTTCAGGGTACTTTACATTTCAAACGTAACCTTTATTCGTACCTCAGAGACCAGAGTTGAGATGTGCAGTGACTACATTTTGTCTACCTGCCCATCCAGGCCACAGAGAGTACAATTCAATACCATTTAAAATTTACAAGTATAAAATTGAACCAATGTTTTATTGATTTATAATGATTCTTATGCGTCAAGATGCACAGTGACTACGTTTTGTCTGCCTGCCCATCTAGAATATAGAGCATACAATTCAATACATATTAAATAGTTGATATTCCTAAATTACATAACACCATGTAATTAAGTGATTAAAAATTCCAAGGTATATAACACTCTTTCCAAAAGTCAATCAAGGTTCACTAGGAGCAGACTATGTCAATGTTTTATTTAAGCCACTGGTTATATTTCCATAAGTTCCATCTGGAACCAATTTAGGATGGAGCTATGATGATAACTATGAATCAAGGTACGTGGTGGCGTCATTCCATTGGGTTTCCATTTGGATTTAATATTTCAATTCTTTGCATGTTTGATCTGTATTCATGTTATAATTAGGTAAACATTGTTTTTTGATTATGTTGAAATTAGACTATAATTTTCATTAATTCCATTTTACTTTTAAAATGTAAAAAGCACAAAACCTTTTTCCAGTCTCAGCTGGCTCCAAGTCTGTTCTGCCAGCCATGGCTGGCAGGTTTTCCTATCATTGTCCTTGGTTTCACTTAACAGTCTAAAGAATAGTCCATCAATCATGTAATCAAAGCCTTTTTCAAATATAAGTTTATTTCTTACCGACCAGATGGCAAAATTAACATATATTGCCAATCTGATTGAACCAAACAATCATTTGTTGATTGCCTTGACAATATCAACACTGGCCCAGTCTTTGTCTCTGGTCTTTTGCTGTGTTTCAAAGTGCAGATTATTCCATATTTCACAGTGTTCAAAGATGTGTATGATCATCTCTTCTATTTTTTACACAGTGGATATATGGGATTAATTTTGTGTCCCCACTTGTGATACAGGAATGCTGAGGTAGGGAGAGGCCCGAGGTTGACCTTAAGTAAAAAGTCCATGAGCTTTGGTTCTAGTTTCCAATGTTTTGTCAGCCTCACGAACCGCATAATCCCAATAGGGAATCTGGTCTCAACCTTAGAATTGTTGCCATAAATTAGCCCATATATGTCCCAATAGTGTAATTTTCCAATGAACAGGGAATTGGAGGTCACTACATTTTTGATCACCAAGGTCACCTGCTGTTATAACCAGATGTTTCCCTTTTTTGGGTAAGGTCGATCAGTTGGATCAACCTATCAACCTCTGTCAGTGGTAATGGGCTTTCCATTTCTGGGTTTTCATGGAAAAGCTTCATTAAAATGTTGTGTCCACTGAATTAGAAATGTGGGTATGAATGTAATCCAAGCCCATTTTGTAACTTGGGCTTTTGAAAAATGTTAAGGCTGATGGCAGGAGCCCCCCCAGCACAACCTTCTACATTGCGTTTCCACCCTTTATGATATATTCGTTACTATAAAAAATAGAATCTATCCAGTACACCTGATTCTCATTTTTTTATCCTTTTTCATTGTTAACATTTTTAAGCAAAACATATATATATATGTCTTATTAAACAGTTCACTGCAGATGTTTAATCAACATCCTTTCTCAGATATCGATTTACTAACATTTAATTTCGATAATTAGCTGGTCGGCTATGAAGTAGCTATTTTAAAGTCCTAAACTTATTTAGAAATTTTCATGCTGAGACTACAATAGGTGATGATATTAATGAAATAGGAAATATTTTAAATAAATATAAATTTCCGCCGAGATCCACCTTAGGTCATAATAATGACTGCCTTAACTACTCCACCACAGACTATCTATCGCACGTATATATTTCATTATAAATATTGGGCAAATTATTAATATGATTTCCGTTGTAGCAATATTTTTATTTTAAAAACACTATTTTTATTCCAATAATTACCTCACATTTTTTTTCGTTTTCAATTTAATAGAATATAGTAAATTAAGTATAGATGGCGAATCTGGGGAAAAAACAAGATGGTAAAATATTCTTAAACGAACATACTAAAAACAACTAAAGTGCGATGTAAATGAAGGAACAACAGGAGACTAAACAACTGCTTAAAAAAAATGTAATTGCAAATAAATATTAACAAACAAAATATTGATGTTTGAATTCTGCAATAGAAAGGGGGAGGGGGAATCTAACAAGAACGAAAGCCATAAACAGCTGTTTAGATTCCCAGAAAAAAAAAAACCTTTACCTATAACTAGTCTGGAAAAAAAAAAAGATAAATATATATATTGTTTTATTCATAGAAACATTATTTATAGATAAGCAATATTAAAGATACTTTAATTCTTGTTATAACAGAAATAATTTTCAACGCTTGGGCGAACAATTTCTAGTATTTAAATTAATATACCATTGCACATGAATTTTAAATATGAATAAAAGGTTATTTATTACAAATTCGGTTTTATCATAATATTTTACTTTTCTTACGATTTCATAAACACATATCCAATCTTGTTTAACATGCTCGAAGTAACAATTATCGCATACTTTTCTCAATAAAAAGGTATGTAAAAATAAATAAAATCAAAAGATTACAATCATGTCGTTATTAGCTATCTTTTATATGACAAAGAAAATTCGACCATATTAAAACCATCTTTATCAAGTTGTCTTATTTTCTATTCTATACTTTACTTCCATTACACACAACTACCATCTTAAAAGTCATCTGGTCAATTTCATATTCCACAATCTCTGATAATATATTCTTCAAAATTCATACTTCTTTCGATATAAATACGATTTACTCTGGTTCTTAATTTTCTCAACAAGTAATTGTTATCTTGGTGGTCGAGAGGTCAGCGTGACTGCTTTGTAAAGAGGCAGTTGCCCGGGTTGCGGATTCGCGTCCCGGCCGATGCTATGACACTTAAGAAAAAAAAAAAAAAAGTAATTGTTATCTATTCACTGTAGCATTCTTCCTTACTCTCATGATTGGCAACTCTACAACTTTTTATTTTTAATTGTCCAAGTCTTTGTTTTTTTTTCTACAAACAGTTTCACTCCAAACAAATACTTTTTAAAATCAAACTATACCTAATCCACTATATACCTATTCCACTTTTTAGTCTAATTTTATAAATGCTACTTTCATAATTGCTTAAACTTGAGAATATATATATATAATTCTAGAAATTGCATCTAATGTATTAATCTTACATTTCAAACATTTGACTATAGACATAAGAAAAAAAAACGTTAAAAGCAGTCCAACCAATTGAATCTCTTCAGTCATGTCAAGAACCTCATGAAAAAGTGTGTATTCTTACAATTTCATAAAATAAAAATATATATACGAATAGCTTTACTGATTGAGAGACGATAAATCCTAGGACTCTATGTTCCAGAGTCTAAGACTCTACCACTGTAATATACCGCATCAAGAAATATAAGATCACAATGAATGTATTGAGAAAAAAAATGGTTAAAAGGCGAAGGTCATCATACAGTTGTATAAAAATATATACATAAATTTGATTACATTTAAAGTCTATATACCTAAATTAAAGATAAATACAAGAATTTCTAACTTTGCAAAATAATAGATAAATAAGTATTTATGTACTTAATGAAAAACCATTGCTGTGAATAAATGTTTGCTAAAAATGGCACCTTTTAAGAATAATATTTCGGTAATGCAATTTTCAGTACACCACTTGCTTGCAAGGTAGGAATTTCTTTCTATCCATTTTTAACACCTTGTGGAACTGTGTGATCATAAACATATGACCAATGACATGTGAAAAAGGTGTATTATCCCCATGATGAACATTTGTGCTGAACGAGAGCTCATGAGTTGATCCGGTCACAATCTCTTACATGTATTTTTATAACTGTAAGAGATTGTGATCTTGGCTAACTGATGAGTTCTGGTTTAACATAAAATGTGTACCTTGGGTATAACACAACTTTTTCACATGCCTTTGGTCATATGTTTATGATTTAAGTATTAAAAGTGGATAAAAAGCAGTTCCTACCTTGCATGAAAGTTCTTAAATGAATAATCTCTAATCTAATGAATGACTAATAAAAATTATTAGCATGACAACTTATTGTATTTATGTATTTATTTAATGCATGAATTACTTTTCAGACAGCTTAACTATTAATAAATCATCAAAAAGGAGTCGGTAGAAAATTCAACTATGAGATAGATGAACTAATGACTTTATTAAATCATTTTATTCTGCTTCTGCAGCCAAAGATTTGATAGTCATTAACAATGTGGTTCATGGTTTGCTTATGCCCATATCCACATAAATCAGTGGCTAATTATATTTCTCAAGCAAATAACCACAATGATCATGGGTTGTTCTAAATCTGTAGAGTATCCAGTTGCATACAGGACAATCAAATCATCAATGTATCCATCTTTGTTATCACTATTATAACAATGTTTTTAAGTATATTCCAGCAAAAATTTTCTGGGTAGTAAAGGTTATTCATATACATTGCAGGTTCCTGAATAATCTTTATAATTCAGAAGGTGGTAATGGGATTCAGTAGGTATATCAATAGAATGCTTACAGCAATAAAAATCAAAAATATATGTTCACATCTATTGCTATTTTAATACACAAATATATTAAGTTTTTGGTGAAGAAAAGTCCTGCAATGAAAGCTATAATGATGCAAACATTGTTAGTAATCACTATAATATCTTATACTTACATTTTCATCAAATGTTATTAAATTATTTTGTAAGACACATTTTCAATAATGGGGCACTTATCAGAACATACACTTCCCAAATATACATAAATAAGCAAAACAATAAAGGTTAAACATATATACCAAATATTATCCTTGCTTATTATAACAGACTTTCATATTCTCTAAGGAAAAGTTGTTGCTATGTATAGCATGGCATTGAATTTAGAAGACTCCTACATATAGCTAATGATCACTGTTTCATGTAAAAATTTTCTATCTTTATTAACAAAATAATCCATATTAACTTGACAGTATAAACACGTGTCATTTCAGTATGAACATAAGCTTATTTTGCCATTGCTAGCAAATAATGCCTATTTGTGATGCATCTGCAATAATTATCAAAACATTGAAGGAAGTAACAAACCCATTCATGAATCAAAGAAATCCAAATAGTACGATAATTTACAAGTCAGACCCCTAAACAGGCATTTAAATGAATTTGTAAATCACACCCACCTTTTGTTATATCATTGCCATTCCATTTTATCAGATAAACAAAATATGGGCACTATATACTACTTAATTTAAATGATTCTTTAGAACTCTACTATGTGAATTACCTTAATAACATATTCAGACTTGCTTGTTCTGTGAATAAGCATATATCCACAGTATATATATCTGATAAGCTATAAAATTATTTACATTCTCATTAAAATCATTAGCAAAAATACATATGTATGTACTGCTGTGTACAAGCATATGCATATACACTTTGGTCCTTGTTAAAGTGACATGCAAAAATTGAGGTAAATATTGTGTAAGTTTGTTAGTACGTTATCCACCTTTATGTTGTTTATAGATTGGAATGATTAACACATCTTCATGCATGTATAGCTATACTGATATATTCCTGACAAGAGGATTTTATAAATAAAAAGTATTATTCACATATGATTTCTTAGCATTGTTATGCCATGACACCCCCATCCATATTTGAGAATTTCGGTCAGACTTTAAAGTATTTTTAGAGCAAACAAGTGGCCTGGATATACAATTATTAATGTGAATACATTAAAACCTGAAGACAATATGGTTACATAGACAATAGATCTCTATGATTAAGTACTAACACTTGATCATAATCAGTGATTATTTTCTATTGTTTACCAATTGCTTATAGCAATTTAAGCCTAACATTTGCAAAGTCAAGACAAAATAATAAATCCTCATATCACCGAGCATGTTTAGCTACGAGTAACCATTTATTATTAGCAATGTATTTGTTACTTGAGTATTTACACTGCTATTGCCTAAAAAAGTGACATTCTCTATTCTAACATCATCTATTGTAAACTTAAGTAATTATTGATCACCAAAAATAGTACATTTAAATCCTCCCCAGACTAGTATCTAGAATTTATTTCTATGGATGAGTCTCTACATTTAAAACTGAAACCAAGAGAGTTATGCATCTAAAAAGTAGCAAGAGCATGAACAACAACAACAACAAAACCCTTTCACCACTAGTTAATTGTCTAGGTCTTCTCTCCATTATTTTTATACCAGAGAGGCTGTAAAAATCCTGCAAGTATTAATACTCAATTTGCTTTTTTTGACTAAAAATAAGGGATCTTTTCTTCTACGTACTGGATCTTATATGTAATAACAAATTCAGATATCAAAAAATTGTGAGAATGGAATAAATTAATTTGTGAATAGACACAACTATAATGTATATTTGGTAACAAACTCTCTACACAGTAGTGCCACCCAGTGGTAATCAATGGCTGCAAGAAGGTTTGTACATAAAATTCCTATCTTGTGCCTATATTCCAATATCCCAGACTAATTTCTAACTTGTAGCTTTTATCAATGAGAACTGTTGGATCTGAGAGCTCTGCAACTGGCACTACATAAGGATCCTAGGTGCAGTGCAGAGATCCAAGGCTCCTCACTGACGAAAAGCCACAGGCTATAAATTAGTCTATGGACACTAGATGAATAGACAATAGATAGGAATTTTATAAACAAACATTCTTGCATCCATTGATTACTATGACTTGCACTGGATAGCACCACTATATGAAAGGTTTGCCACTGTTTTAACAGTTTGTGTAAGCATAGGAAATGGTGATTATGTGATGCTTAATAGTTTAAAGTATATTTGGCACTGTTTTACTTTTCAAGGCAGATTCATTAAGTACTTATTTTTAATATTCTTGAAAAATATTTAAATATTTCTTAAATGTAATCAAATTCAAACTTATATTCAAAATAACTTTAACAAATTCAGATTCATCTGATATAACCCATACAAGAAATCGTATAAAAATCTCACAAGTGTTAACACTCCTCATGTCATGTTTTAACAGAACCCTGGGGGGGGGGATAGTATTTTAGGTGTTAACATTTACAAAATTTTTTGCAAAGGGTTCTTACTTAAGAGCTTAAATTTACTGCAATTATTTAGCACTTAACTTTTAATTTGATATACATAAATCAATCTTGTGTTATGACAGATAGAAAGAGATATGTGGAATTGAAGATCTGATCAATATACAGAACAGATTGGAGAAATAGATGAATTAGTTGTATGTTCTATGGGCTTGTCCATAAAACAGAACACTAATTGTTTATTGTTTATAAGTAAAACATATATACAACATTAAAATGTAGGAATGCATAGTTAGAAAATAAAAATATGACTGTATTAAGTAGCACCCTCAGGAAAAAGGATTCTTTAAGAAACTTACAGAATAGTAAAAGAGAATGTATTATGTGCTAAGTTTTCAAGTATTGGGCAGTAAGGGTGTAAAGTAGTTTTCAGAGCCTTGTTGTTTCAAGTAGCTAAAAAAAGCTACAGACATACAATATTGGATGATTAGCTTAATTGGTAATGGGCCAAGAAACTGCAAATAAGTAATTCTGATTGGAATCTAAAAAAAAAAAATCTCTTCTAATGTGGTGAACTAAAGCAATAATATGAAAGCGCTTTAACAGAAGCACACACACACATATATGCTGAGTTTTATCAACTTTATTATAGATATATCTAAGACGTTCTTTTCACTTAATAACTAATTATTAATTAGCATTAATATAATAGAAATGAAATATTTACAGAAAGTTAAAAAAAAACCAGCAACGTGATTCAATCTTTTAAAAAAATCATCAATTCAAACAAACACGATTATGACCTGTTGAGATATTTACTTCTAATTCCCTTTTAAAAGATATAGAGAAGCTCCGAGCTTAAATTCTTATATCACAACAATATTAGCATTTCTTTTTAAAATAAATATTAAAATGAAAATTTTTATAAATGTTCCAAAAGACCTTAGGTTAGTCCAGCTGGTTTCTATTATCCGTGAAGCTCCAACAGATGTTACAAAGCCTTTATTTAAACATGGGAATGATTGCAGAAAAACTGGAAATATTTAATAAAACGATAAAATTCCTTCAAATCACATATTTAAATAAAACGATAAGAATAAATTACAAAGCATTTAGTTTTCCTTGTAGACAGTGGGGGAGACTCTGTTCGAGATGAAACAAGGTATCAAATAATCACCTATAAATATTCACAATACTGCAATACTACAAAAAGGTTTGTGAAGATATTCATGCTTTGGTGCCTGTGAAGTCAGATGTCAAAATCCATTGTTCATGATTAAATTTACAAATTAGGATATTTATATGCAACTAGATGATAAATATATTTCAAACGTTAACCACGATAGCAATTAAAAAAAAAAAAAAGTACAGAATTAGTCGGAAGAATAAATAACATTTAATCGGAATCTCAATAAAACAAGAACAAAACTAAATGTTAACAAAAAAAAGTACTAAATGTTAAAAGATGCAGAAAAAAAATTTAACACACATAGATGCAATCGGATATATATATATAACACAAATAATGTACCATCAAGCAGTTATTTAAGTTCAATGGAGGGGATTCATTACTGTCAAGTTATACAAATCACTACGCGGTTTGACGCAATTGGTAGAATGTCTGACATGCGATCGGGAGTCCCAGGATCGATTCTGGCGCTTGACCTTCTTGTGAATCCCGACCAATAAAGTTATATATATATACCAAATCACTACGTGCTACAAATTAGTGCAATCATGTTTAAAAATTGCTTGGTCTTATGAATAATTAACAATTTGATGAATCAAATAAACACCAATATATACAAAATATTATTACACACACACATATATATAAGATAGCATATACTAATAAATGGCTGCAGAAAGGAGTTTGCTATTAACTGAAAGGAGACCCTTTGATTCCTCTTGGAGGCCTTAAAGGAACCGAGCAGGGCAAATTCCTAATGTCCACTCCATACGTTCTTGTCGTTGCAGCTGTTATTACTATATGTTTATTCATATAGTATACGAACATGGATGGGCTGCTCACCAACACGCATTAGCCAGCGTGGTGAGTTTATTGGCTTTTTACCTCTGAGTTTAAGATCAAAAAACACCATGGTCTTTCTTCTCAGTGCCTGATAAGGCAGAATGAATGTTTGTGTAAATGATAAAGATTTTTCCCAATTATACAATTATGACAGACAAAAATAAAGCATGGCCCTTAATCCCAGGAGGCTGTAAAGTCACCAACCAAGGCAGCGGTTGGTGGCCGAAGGCGGAGGGTGCTAAGAATATCCTGGAGGCGGACCCAGGCTGCCATTTGATGACAACTTTTTATTTAGGTACTTACAACTGCAGATACCTTTCAAGTGAAGGAAGATTGCAAGAATTAGAAGAAGAACTCTCTTATATTACATGGGATATTATTGGACTTTGTGAAGTTAGAAGAAAAGGTGAAGAGACAATTGATTTAAAAAGTGGACATATGCTCTATTATAAAGGCACAAATATTGGAAATACAAGTGGAGTAGGATTCATTATAAATAAAAAGTGGAAGAACAATATTGTGGAGATTGATGGTGTATCAGACAGAGTGGCAAGATTAGTTATACAACTTAATAGCAGATATCAAATGCAGATAATTCAGGTTTATGCCCCAACAAGTTCTCACAGAGATGAAGTAGTAGAAGATTTTTATATGGATGTACAAAAGGCTTTTGATCAGAGTAAACAACATTTTAAAATTGTTATGGGAGATTTTAATGCTAGAATTGGTAAACAAATGAAAGATGAAAGTGTAGGTAATTTTGGTTATGGTAATAGAAATGAGAGAGGACATAGACTTGTGGAGTTTGCAGAGAAGGAAAAACTTTATATTATGAATTCTTTTTTTGAGAAAAATGTTAGAAGGAAATGGACATGGAAGCATCCAAATGAAGGTACAGCAGAATTGGATTATATTTTGACTAACAGGAAATACATATTTCAAGATTGTAATGTTCTTAATAAATTTAACACAGGAAGTGATCATCGATTAGTAAGGGGTAAGATACATGTTAATGTAAAACTAGAGAGACAAAAATTATTAAGAAAAACTATATTTACAGTTGATATTCCTAATCTTCAGAAACATTCTAATGAATTTAAATTAGAACTTACAAATCGGTTTCAAGTATTAGTAGATTTTGAACATGATTCAGATTTGAATGAAATTAATATGAAAATAACTGATACACTTTTAAAAACTGCAACAAAGATAGCTGGTAGAAAAAAGCAGCAATTGACTAATAAAATTTCTACTGAGACTAGAGAACTTATGAAGAAAAGAAGGAATATGAAGATATGCAAGAATGATGCATTAAAAAGAATTGAATATCTCAAATTTTGTAAAATGGTGCGGAAAAGAGTTGAAAATGATATAAGAAAGTATAACTGTGAACTAGCAAGAAAAGCTGTAGAAGAAAATAAAAGTCTTAAGAATGTAAAACAACATTTTGGTATTGGTAGGAAATTTATATCTGCAATAAGGAAAAAAGATGGAATTATTACTAAAAAGAGGGATGACATTATGAAATTGGTAGAAGATTTTTATCAAGAATTATATAGTAATAAAGAACAAGTACCTCCTATATCTATTACATCTTCCGAATTGCCCAGAATTTTAAATGAAGAAGTGAGAAATGCAATTAAATGTATGAAAAAAGGAAAGGCTCCAGGTAATGATGGAATTATAATTGATATATTAAAAGAAGCAGGTGAAGAAACAGAAAAAATATTAGCAAAGTTATATACCAAATGTCTAAATGATAAAGATGTACCGGATGATTGGAAGAATGCAGTAATAATATTAATATTTAAAAAAGGTGATAAAGAAGATATTAGAAATTACAGACCTATCAGCCTTTTATCAGTTTTATATAAAATTTTTACCAAGATAATTACAACTCGTCTACAGAGAACCTTGGATTTTCACCAACCAAGAGAACAAGCTGGATTTAAAAGTGGTTTTAGTACAGTAGATCATATTCAAGTATTGAGAGAAGTTATAGAAAGGACAAATGAATATGAGTTGTCATTATGTTTTGGATTTGTAGATTATGAAAAGGCATTTGATTCTATAAACATTTCTTCAGTGATTAAAGCATTGGATCATCAAGGTATAGATCCAGGATATTGTCATATTTTAAAGAATATTTATAAAAATGCAACAGCAACAATTAGATTACATAATGATACTGGGAAAGTCAACATTGAGAAAGGTGTAAGACAAGGTGACTCCATATCTCCAAAACTTTTTACAGCAGTTCTGCAAGAAGTATTTTGTGGATTAAAATGGGAAACTAAAGGAGTGAAAGTAAATGGAGATTATTTAAGTCATTTAGATTTCACAGATGATGTAGTTGTTTTTGCAAATAATGCTTCCGAGCTGCAGGAAATGTTGCAGGAGTTATCAGATGAAAGTAGAAAAGTAGGACTAAAGATAAATGTTAAAAAGACTAAAGTAATGTTTAATCGATTTGCTCAAAATATGAAAATAAAGATTGATTATGATGAATTAGAAGAAGTTAAGAGTTACAAATACCTTGGTCAGATTATTAATACAGATGGAAACATAATAGAGGAAATTAATCATAGAATTAAACTTGGTTGGAGTGCTTTTGGTAGAAATAACTTGATATTAAAAGGAAATATGCCTATGTGTTTGAAAAGAAAGGTTTTTAACAAATGTGTTTTACCAGTTCTTACTTATGGATCTGAGACTTGGACACTTAATAGAAGATCAATACAGATACTTCAGACCACTCAAAGAAGTATGGAGAGATGTATGTTGGGAGTAACAAGAAGAGATCGAAAACGCAATGTATGGGTAAGAGAACAAACAGGTGTTACTGACCTCATTGAAAAAATTAAAAGATTGAAGTGGAGTTGGGCTGGACATATTGCTAGAAGAGATGATAATAGATGGACAATTGAAATTTTAAACTGGATTCCAAGAGATTGTAAAAGACCCAGAAGGAGACCACGTGTAAGATGGATGGATGAAATAAGAAAATGTGTAGGGGTGATGTGGAGAAGAGAAGCTAAAGATCGGAGAAGATGGATTAAACTTGGAGAGACCTTCATCCTGCAGTGGATTGATAATGGTTGATAATGATGATGATGATACTAATAAATATAAAGAACATCTCATATTCTCCCATTATGCAACCTTCTTGTCTTCCAAGCAATAAAAGCTATTGGAAATTTAAAGAAATATAAAAAAAAAAAAGATTACTAAATAATAATTAATACCTATTAATTCTAATATACTTTTGCATATATATTAACAATGCATTCACAAATAATTTACAATGCAAATAATATAATTATTTGAAAAATATTAACTCTGCAAAGATAATCTAGATTCTAGCGGGCAGGTTTTACTTATATTAATTTAAAAATTGGCCAATCGTGGTGTAGCACGTGTTTTCAGTACTTCATCAAGTATTATAAAAATGGCTAAAGCTTCATTAGTATAGCAACATTATTCTTACTTAAATAACAATGCTGCTCAATTTGATTTTAAAGATTGAACAATTAATATAGCCTCATTTCTTATGACGTAATATTAATAAACAAAATGAGCTTTACATAATTCTGCCTTGACCATTAACATAATCATTAGAAATAATGCTGCATTAATTTTACAGCTACATTGATTTTTTAATTGCTATCATCAAATTAAGCATAATATGCTAGCATCAAATTAAGCATAATAGTCATTTTTAAATAAAAAAACATTACCAATATTCATGGGCATTGGTCTTTGTAGGTACATGATAATAATGGATCCTGGAACACATGTCATGGTGAGATTGGTCAATTTTTTATTGATGTGAAGATGTGTAAAATATTAGAAATTCTCTAACTGATACATGAATAAATATTATCATTTCAAATTACAATACTGTATCTATTATACACAGTGTGTCCTGGTTAAAAAGTGACTGATAATCAGTTCGCTCTCAAATCATCCTGAATTGACACACATTATGTAACAATATAGCCTAGCCTTTATCCACAAAAAATTTAAACGGGTAGCATGTCTGGATCATGACTTATAACATGAAATGTGACTGTGATTTAGATCTTAACCCCTGATGCCATTATGCACTAACACTAAATTTCCTTTTAAGTTGGGCAAAATTGCTACTAAACATTTGAAATAATTCAAACCATGTAGAGTAATGAAGCCAGAAATCACAAAAATGTTTTCAAGATTTTGTAATAACAGGATGAATATTGAAAACAATTGATGAAGGTACAAGATACATTGCCAAATTTCATGCCAGATCTCATGATCCATATATCTTGAAATTCTTGTGATGAATAACTCACTTAAGTTGCTTAAAAAACACATGCAATAATTAAGAGCTGGACTGTAAATATCTTGGAGAAAAAAAACCATTGCTCAAAATAATAAACTAAAAAGACAAAACAAAAAGTGCAAACATGTTAATGAAGCATATTACTTTGCATAATGCAAAGAATTTAATTTTTTTACTTACTTTTTAAATGTCTTTGTATTAACATATTTAATACTAAATAATAAATATTATTAAGTCTTCATTTTTATAAACTTATTATATTATAAAAATGTAATACAGAGAGTGTACCAATAGCTCAAACAAGCTCTTAATTGTTAAGTGTGGTAAGAGAAAATATTTAAAATCTCTATCCGAAATACTGAGCTATTAATACGCTCTCTGTATTACATTTTTGTAAATACAAGCTTATAAAAGCAATGTCACATTATATATGACTGGCTTTATTGATAATTATGTTATAAAAATATAAAGCGCCAATTTAGCAATTACATCTAAATTAAAATGATCATTCATTAACAATTAGCACAATATCATTACACAGGTGCACCCAAAAATAACTAGAATTTTATAATAAATTTTTTTCTATTTATTTTTAAGTGTGATAAATATAATGCCTTTCAAGTTATTATCCATTTGTTACAATAAACCAGTCTAAACATGTTTTTCATTTTTCAAAGTAGTTCGGAAATATTTACAAAGTGATGCCTTTTATTGTCTCTGTGCTGAATTTAATTAAAAAGTGTTTCACCCTCAAGATCTTTGTGGAGGTAAAGCTTACACTCTTTTCTTGGTCACAAATCAAGATGTTTATGTTTTTCTGCATCGTGTAAATGCCATTTGCATTAAAAAAACACATGGTTCTGACTTGGGACTTTAGTTATGATGCTTTTTAGGGATGTGGTAAATTTAACATCTCATTTAAACAACTCATAAATTTGTGTTTTTATGATATCAGCTTTCTTGTAATCTTTTTCAAGCATTACAACTTTTTCCTTAACATTTTCTGTAAACAAAAACAGAATTTCACATTATTTAACTCTTCAGCCATTATAAAAAAATTGACAAAATGCATTTTACAAAACAATGCATTGTGTGGCCCCACAATTTCACATAGCCATGCCATTTGGCAGATTGACACAGAAGAGTTCCTGTCAAATGTGTAACAGCAGAAGTATATTCTATAACAGATGTGCAAACCAGAGAACAATTCTGGTTATTTTAGGTTCCCCTTTGATATATATATATAGTACATCTGTTTAAATTAATCAAAACATTGGTATATATATTTTTACTACAATTAATTATACACAGATTACCAGACAACATTTCATTTATACCATACCATAAAAATATTTTTCTATATGTATATATAATTTTAATTCTCAAAATCCAGACAATCTATAATCCCAACAGTAAATTTCATGAACTCAAACTCCAGACAATTGATAATCTAGTAAGTAAAACAATCAGCTTAAAATACAGACTACATAAAATCTCACATCTCAAAACATCACTATAACCCACATAAAATCCATCATCAAAATCCAGACAATCTATAACACTAACAAAATCATCATCTAAATTTCAGATAATGTATAATCCCCACAGATAAAATCTATCACCTAAAATACAGACACTCTATAACCCAACAGTAAAATGTCATCACTCAAATCCAGACAATCTTAATACCAACAGAAAATCATCACTCAACATTCAGAAAACTTAACCCAACATAAAACACCATCACTCAAATCTATAACCCAATAATAAAACACCATTCAAAACCAACAATCTTAACCCATCATAAAATCACCACTCAAAATTCAACAATCTTAATCTCAACAATAAAATCAATCACTTAATATTCAGATAATCTTAATCTGAACAATAAAATACCATCAACTTAAATATAGATCATCACTTAAAATCTAATTAACCATAATCCCAACATAAAATATCATCACTCAAAACCTGACAATCTATAACCCAATAGATAAAACATCATTAAAATCCAGATAATCTTAATCTCATCATAAAATACTACTTATAATTCAGACAACTTAACCCAACAAATAAAATCAATCACTCAATATTCAGATAATCTTAACTAACATAAAATATATTAACTTAAAATATGATATCACTCAAAATCCAAACAATCTTAATCCCAACAGTAAAATACACCACTCAACATCAAACAATCTATAACCCAACATAAAATAACATCTCCAAATCCAGATAATCTAACCCAACAATAAAAACATTCAAAATATAAACAATATTATAATTAAATATTTAAAAATAAATTTTAATTAACTTTATTAATAAAATTTTCCTTTAAGATAATTTTAAATAAAAATAATTTTTATTTTAATCTAGATTTAACTACAATATTTTCTTAATTTTATTTTTCAATTTCTAATAAACATACACTAAAATAATAAAAAAACAATCTGACAAATATAAACAAATCTAGATTTTTTATTACAAAAGAAGACCCTCTTTATTTAACCCCTAAATATAATACAACACCTTCTACATAACAACTTTAGAAAAATAAATCTAAACAACTACAATATAATAATAATTTTCCATTCCCCTAGAATAATAACCTTTTTAATATCTTGATAAACAATAATATACTATTTTAAACTTATACTTTAAAATACTATAATAAATTAAATCAAATAATGACCTTTAAAAATACTCTCTTAATATTAATAATTGAGACACAACTAAAGGTAAATTTCTAAATAAAGAATGCTTTATTTTCTAATAAGAAGAACAATTATTTAACATTAAACTAGACAATATTTAATACAAATAGAACCTAACTGAACACTATCTCTAACAATATTTTTACAACATTTTAATTATTTACCACAAATTAAGTAATATATTTGGATTACTTAACAAAATAATTTTATCTTCATAACTTCAATTTCTCACCATAATTGGAAAATTTACATTACTTAATCTTTAAAGTATTAATTAAATGAATATTTACATGAGACAAAAACATTTTTTATAACTTGATATCCAGACAAGTCGTGACTTAAGAGTTTGTGAAAAATAGCTAAACTATATCTCTATATAACACACATTAGCAACTTGAGGATATACATCAGTACCTTTTATACACTATTTGTATTGATTATATATAACAATAAAATCATATTTATTTAAGAGTACTATCTTTAGGTTTCTCTATCCATATAAATTTCTAGCCTAGCACTCTAGTATTCCATATAAGGACTTCCCTAATTTTTAATACCTTACATAACCATTTTATCTTTTTCTTAATTTTTTAAAAAAAATTATACCTTATATAAATAACATCATCTTATTCATTCATCTCTAAAACTATATCTTAAAAACCTATTATCAATTACTTCTCTTAATAATTCAAAAGTTTTTGCTACATAAGAAGGTAGTACTTCAACAAAAACCTTATTTCAATTGTGATGCCCACAAAATACCTTTTTTTCTTTTATTTAAAATATTTTCTACTTCACACATTATAACAATAATGATTCATAGGCTAACAAAGATATAACATAAGCTTAAGAAAAGTGACAAATACTAATAATAATCCAATGGTTTATGGCTTGGGAGGTCATGAGAAGTCTGAAAACCAAAAATGGCAACTAGAACCACAATCCACTAACTTTGAATTCTAGAGTATACTATTCTACACTATAGCACCATCAGGAATAATGATTGATAAAATAAAATGACATATGAGAATCAATGATATAATATTACAAGACAAAAAAGGTTTAAAATAAAATATAATCTGTTAAAACGATATATACTGTATATATCCCCCTTTCTCCAAAAATAATATTAAGAATCAAGAGGTCCCTACTATCTTTCACCACATTGGTCCTTAGTAAAATTACATATATTAATGAAAAAAAAACGGATTTCTTTAAAGAATATAAAAAAAAACCTAAAATTTTTTACTTATCAAAAAAAAAAATAAAACTTTATTTAGTATAGTAAAATAATAATAATAATAATAATAATAATAATAATAAAATAATAATAAAATAAAAAAAAATAAATAAATAAATAAAAATAAAATAACTTTTGAGTAGCACACTATAATATAACAAATTTATATAAGCAAACATAAAGAGAAATATAAATAAAAAAAGAAAATAAAACTAATACACATCATAAATAGAAAAAGATTGTATGAAATATGCTACCTTAAAAGGGAAGGGGTCTGTGATGATTATCAAACTAATCATAACTAAAGATATAGTATATTTAATAACAACAATTAAAATTTTTTATATTTTTACAAAGAGACTGAACAGAATTTTATAGGGAGATTATAAAGGAGGGTTATTAATCATTACAGATTTAGCTTATTTGCTATATAGTTTTTAAAAATGACAATAGAAAAAGGACCGCATATGCTATTATGAGAATTTGTTTAGATGTTAAAGCAAAATTATGAACCCCCTTATTTTTTATTATTTTGGAAGAATGGCAATACTAGTTTGCAAGTGACTGTTTATTATTTATTAGTTTGGTTTATTGTTAGTATTATCACCAAAGGTATAATTTAAAATATATAAGAGAAACAGTAAATCATGGCGGGAATTAATTGGTTATGTCCACACAGCACAATATCATATTTGAATTTTGTTTTATTGAATGTTATAAGGTTGTCCAAATATACAGTTATGAAAAAAAATAAAATTTATTATAAAATCAACTTGTATAAATTTTAAAATTTCACTTAAAGAAACTTAAATTGAGAGACTGCAAAACCTCTCGCGCTCATTACTATAACAGCCAATCAGATCGTAAATGCAAGACAGAGAATTTAGCAAGAATAGGGCGGTCCATGCTATTCTTTACTTGTCTTTCTATATAGCTAATCCAGTCTAAAGTATTTAGATCTGAAAGCATGAATATTAAATATCTTCACACTTAACTCACTGAGTTTAAATTACAAACATACAGCGTGAAATCCTACAATTTACTATGCAGTAGTGTTTAGATGTTATAACATGCAGTAATGTATGTAAATAATATTTATTTTTATAAAGCGCAAACAGTATTGAAATTAAATTGAGAGACTGCAAAACCTCTTGCGCTCATTACTATAACAGCCAATCGTAGGATTTCACGCTGTATGTTTGTAATTTAAACTCAGTGAGTTAAGTGAAAAGATATTTAATATTCATGCTTTCAGATCTAAATACTTTGACTGGCTTGAATAGAAGACAAGTAAGAAAGGGGGACCACCCATCTTGTTAAATCTGTCTTGTATTTCGACTGATTGGCGTTATAGTAGAGCAGGGGTTGCTCTCATTTATTTCAAACTGTTTGACTTTATAAAAATAAAATTATTTAAAGAAACTTAATAAATGAATAACATTAAATTCAAAATCAAAAAATTCCTAGTAATGTCTGACTATTAAGAGAAGAAAAAATCCTGAGCAGTTGGAAACAAAATATTGATTTATTATATAAATGAGCATGTTGTGAAGTAAGCAGAAAGGCGCAGTTTTTAGACTTGAGGTAGTTATTCATTAAAAATCTTCTACAAATAATTCTCTGCACTGTGACATTAAAATAATGAGGAAAAGTCCTGAAGTATTCACCAGTTCATTTGATCATGGGTAAAAGACTGATATAGCAATGGAAAATATTAATTTTCATCATACTTCTCTAAAATCTGTATACAAAAATATCTACAAATTTATTGTGTTGTCAGGACAGATTAATGAGTAAATCATTATTTGAGCTGAAAGTCCCTATCCAAAATGGGACTTTTAGAAGAAGTGCATAAACTGCAAGAATAACCCACTATGTATATGGGGGGAGATCTGCATCATAATAAATAAACCCTAATGTGTGTGTAAGCCAGAAATTGAAAAAAATTATATTACCATAAAAGGCTGCTCAACCATGATATACTCGATTTACAGTGAATTCAAACATGCAGTAAGAAACTATCAACTGAAAAGATTAGTCTCACAGACATTAACCAAGAAAAAAGAACAATAAGGGATTCAAATGATTATCAAAGATATAACAGACCAATTAAAAAATAAACCAGGTTTACTTATTCATGGGCTGCTCTGCATGTTTTGTTGCAGTGGTAACGTGGCAGGCTATGGATCTCAAGGTCTAGGTATCATGATTCCAGCTATCATTTCCAGTATTTGAACTCAGTATGAATTCCGGAGTAATAATACACTTGATTATCATTCATGTATTGGAAATGAATGTGCTGAATTAGAAGTTTCAAATATATCCATAATAAATAGTCAATATTATAGTTTATCGATACCTAGTACTTTATTTTAAATTCTATAGACAAATACATATTTACTCAAGAAAAAGTGAAAAATAATACATTTTAATCATCAACGTTTTTAAACAAAATACCAAGGGTAAAAGTCAAATTCACAGTTCAAGCACTGGCAGGTTTTTCATTACTTTAATTTAAAAAATTTGCAGCTAATAATAGTAACAACTCCCACCCCCCACCCCACCCAGAAAATATTTTATTGAAGGGAGGTAAGATTTGTTTAATTCATTTAATGATAAAAAATATGGGGGGGGGGGGGTGACTCTATAACATAGGAAGGTGTTTCATTAATTAAGCCTAACACATTTATATAGTTAGTTTTTGTCAGAGCAGAAAAATCGAATCCTTATTGCACAATACAAAAATTGAATCTATTTATAACACAATATTTAAAATTATTTGGGAATAATACATAATTATTCAAGTAAGAGCGAGGAATAAAAATTCCAATGCATTAATTTCTTAACAAAATATCCACCGTCAAATTTACAATAAAAACATTAAATAGGTCTTTGTGTCACTTTAATTAAAAGAATTTCCAACTAATAATAGTTGCCAAACCTCTGAAGTACTGAATGTTGATAAGATTTGCTTAATTACATTTAATGATAAAAGCTATGCAAAAAATTGTATTACTTCTGCTAACTTGACTTCAGTCTAAGACAAGAATTTGAAGTAACAATCTCTCTGGAATTAGTTTAGAAAACAAAGCTAACCGACAGTCAGTCTCTAGCTAAAGTTACCACCATCTACTCCCACCCCCCTCCCACATCTAAAGAAGTAAATGGAAGAACTTGCTAATCGAAAAAAAAAAAAAAAATACTAGGATTTTACATGTATAGAAAATTGAAACATTTCCTCTAAACAAAACTAAAAAGAATATAAGTATGCAGAATATTCCTTATTATTAACTTACACATTCTTTCTCACATTTAACTTGTCCATTGTTTAACCTTCTACATTTTCATTTTCATTTTTGAAATTGATTACAGTTTTCCATTAATTCCACATTTGTTGTATGCAACACTCAATGTCCACATAGCGCAAAGCAATATTAAGGATTTTATAAGTCTGCAAATGTGTGTGTCCATAATAGTAAATAAAAATTATTAATTGCATAGTGCAGGGCAAAGAATTCTTCAATAGCCCTTCACAAAAAATAGTGAGGAAAACAGTACTCAACAGGTAATGAAAGTTTAAGTACTTTTCTGCCTTGTTTACTTTTTAGCTAAAAATATCTAAATATCCATTTTCTGACCAATAATGAATAGTTGGTTGCAGAAACGAGTCTGCTGTTAACTGAAAGGAGACATTTGATTCCTCTGGGAGGTCTTAAAGAAACCAAGCAGGATAAATTCCTAATGACCACTCCATAGATTCTTATTGTTGCAGATCATATTACTATGTGACTATTCATTTAGATTACGAACATGGAAGGACGGTTCACCAACACGCATTAGCCAGCATGGCAAATTTATTGGGTTTTTTTATCTCCGAATTTAAGATCAAGAAAGAGCATGTTCTTTCTTCTCAGTTGCCTGAGAAGGCATAATGGGTGTGTGAATGAAAATCATGATAGGCAAAAATAAATCATGACCCTTATTCCCAGGAAGTTGCAAAGTCACAAGCCAAGGCAGCAGCTAGTGGCTAAAGGTTGAAGGGTGCTGAGAATTCCCTGATTGTGAACTCAGGCTGCCATTTGATGAAAACTTTTTACTTAGGTACTTCCAACTGCCGATCACTTTCAAGTGAAAGAAAGATTACAAGAAATGGAAGAAGAACTACCTCATATTAAATGAAACATTATCAGACTTGTGAAGTTAGAAGAAAAGTCGAAGATACAATTGATTTAAAAGTGGGATATCATCATCATCGTTATCAACCATTATCAATCCACTGCAGGATGAAGGTCTCTCCAAGTTTAATCCATCTTCTCCGATCTTTAGCTTCTCTTCTCCACAACACCCCTGCACATTTTCTTATTTCATCCATCCATCTCACATGTGGTCTCTTTCTGGGTCTTTTACAATCTCTTGGAATCCAGTTTAAAAATTCAATTGTCCATCTATTATCATTTCTTCTAGCAATATGTCCAGCCCAACTCCATTTCAATCTTTTAATTTTTTCAATAAGGTCAGTAACACCTGTTTGTTGTCTTACCCATACATTGCGTTTTCGATCCCTTCTTGTTACTCCCAACATGCATCTCTCCATACTTCTTTGAGTGGTCTGAAGTCTCTATTGCTCTTCTATTAAGTGTCAAAGTCTCAGATCCATAAGTAAGAACTGGCAAAACACATTTATTAAAAAACTTCCTTTTCAAACACATAGGCATATTTCCTTTTAGTATCAAGTTATTTCTACCAAAAGCACTCCAACCAAGTTTAATTCTATGATTAATTTCCTCCATTATGTTTCCATCTGTATTAATAATCTGACCAAGGTATTTCTAACTGTTAACTTCTTCTAATTCTTCATAATCAATCTTTATTTTCATATTTTGAGCAAATCGATTAAACATTACTTTAGTTTTTTTAACATTTCTCTTTAATCCTACTTTTCTACTTTCATCTGCTAACTCCTGCAACATGTCCTGCAGCTCTGAAGCATTATTTGCAAAAACAACTACACCATCTGCAAAATCTAAATGACTTAAATACTTTCCATTTACTTTCACTCCTTTAGTTTCCCATTTTAATCCACAAAATACTTCTTGCAGCACTGCTGTAAAAAGTTTTGGAGATATGGAGTCACCTTAACTTACACCTTTCTCAATGTTGATTTTTCCAGTATCATTATGGAATCTAATTGTTGCTGTTGCATTTTTATAAATATTCTTTAAAATATGACACTATCCTGGATCTATACCTTGATGATCCAATGCTTTAATCACTGAAGAAATGTGTATAGAATCGAATGCCTTTTCATAATCTACAAATCCAAAACATAATGACAACTCATATTCATTTGTCCTTTCTATGACTGCTCTCAATACCTGGATATGATCTATTGTACTAAAACCACTTTTAATTCCAGCTTGTTCTCTTGGTTGGTGGAAATCCAAAGTTCTCTGTAGACGAGTTGTAATTATCTTGGTAAAAATTTTATATAAAACTGACAAAAGACTGATAGGTCTGTAATTTCTAATATCTTCTGTATCACCTTTTTTAAATATTAATATTATTACTGCATTCTTCCAATCTTCCAGTACATCTTTATCATTTAGACATTTGGTATATAACTTTGCTAAAATTGTTTCTATTTCTTCACCTGCTTCTTTTAATATATCAATTATAATTCCATCATTTTCTGGAGCCTTTCCTTTCTTCATACATTTAATAGCATGCCTCATTTCTTCATTTAAAATTCTGGGCAATTCGGAAGATGTAATAGATATTGAAGGTACTTGTTCTTTATTACTATATAATTCTTGATAAAAATCTTCTACCAATTTCATGATGTCATCTCTCTTTTTAGTAATAATTCCATCTTTTTTTCTTATTGCAGATATAAATTTCCTACCAATACCAAAATGTTGTTTAACATTCTTGAGACTTTTATTTTCTTCTACAGCTTTCCTTGCTATTTCACAGTTATACTTTCTTATATCATTTTCAACTCTTTTCCGTACCATTTTACAAAATTCGAGATATTCAATTCTTTTTAATACATCATTTTTGTATATCTTCATATTCCTTCTTTTCTTCATAAATTCTCTAGTCTCAGTAGAAATTTTATTAGTCAATTGCTGCTTTTTTCTACCAGCTATCTTTGTTGCAGTTTTTAAAAGTGTATCAGTTATTTTCATATTAATTTCATTCAAATCTGAATCATGTTCAAAATCTCCTAACACTTGAAACCTATTTCTAAGTTCTAATTTAAATTCATTAGAATGTTTCTGAAGATTAGGAATATCAACTGTAAATATTGTTTTTCTTAATAATTTTTGTCTCTCTAGTTTTACATTAACACTTCCTGTGTTAAATTTATTAAGAACATTACAATCTTGAAATATGTATTTCCTGTTAGTCAAAATATAATCCAATTCTGCTGTACCTTCATTTGGATGCTTCCATGTCCATTTCCTTTTAACATTTTTCTCAAAAAATGAATTCATAATATAAAGTTTTTCTTTTTCTGCAAACTCCACAAGTCTATGTCCTCTCTCATTTCTATTACCATAACCAAAATTATCTACAGCAATTTCATCTTTCATTTGTCTACCAATTCTAGCATTAAAGTCTCCCATAACAATTTTAAAATGTTGTTTACTCTGATCAAAAGCCTTTTGTACATCCATATAAAAATCTTCTACTACTTCATCACTATGAGAACTTGTTGGGGCATAAACCTGAATTATCTGCATTTGGTATCTGCTATTAAGTTGAATAACTAATCTTGCCACTCTGTCTGATACACCATCAATCTCCACAATATTCTTCTTCCACTTTTTACTTTATAATGAATCCTACTCCACTTGTATTTCCAATATGTGTGCCTTTATAATAGAGTATATGTCCACTTTTTAAATCAATTATTTCTTCACCTTTTCTTCTAACTTCACAAAGTCCAATAATGTCCCATTTAATATAAAACAGTTCTTCTTCTAATTCTTGCAATCTTCCTTCACTTGAAAGTGATCTGCAGTTGTAAGTACCTAAATAAAAAGTCGTCATCAAATGGCAGCCTGGGTCCGCAATCAGGGGATTCTTAGCACTCTCCGCCTTCGGCCACCAACCGCTGCCTTGGTTGGTGACTTTACAGCCTCCTGGGAATAAGGGCCATGCTTTATTTTTGTCTGTCATAATTGTATATATGTATTGGAAAAATATTTATCATTTACACAAACATTCATTCTGCCTTATCAGGCACTGAGAAGAAAGACCATGGTGTTTCTTGATCTTAAACTCAGAGGTAAAAAGCCAATAAACTCACCACGCTGGCTAATGCGTGTTGGTGAGCAGGCCACCCATGTTCGTATACTATATGAATAATCACATAGTAATAACAGCTGCAATGACAAGAACGTATGGAGTGGGATGTACTGTACTATAAATATTGGAAACATAAGTAGAGTAGAATATATTGTATAATAAAAAGTGGACGAACAACACTGGAGATTGATGGTATATCGGATAGAATGACAAAATTAGTTATACAACTTAATAGCAGCTACCAAATGCAGATAATTCAGGTTTTCATAGTGATGAAGTAGTAGAAGATTTTTATATGGATGTACAAAAGGCATTTGATTAGAGTAAATAACATTTTAAAATTGTTATGGGAGACTTTAATACTAGAATTGATCAACAAATTAAGATGAAAGTGCTGGGGGTAATTTTGGTTATGGTAATAGAAATGAGAGAGGACATAGACTTGTGGAGTTTGCAGAAAAAGAAAAACTTTACATTATGAATTCTTGAGAAAAACGTTAAAAGGAAATGGACATGAAAACATCCAAATGAAGGCACAGCAGAATTGAATTATGTTTTGACTACCAGAAAATACATATTTAAAGACTGTAATGTCTGATAAATTCAACACATAAAGTGATCATCAGTAAGTTAGATATAAGACACATGTTAATGCAAAACTAGAGAGACAAAAATTGTTAACAAAAACAATATTCACACCTGATATTTCTAATATTCAGAAACATTCTAATAAACTTAAAATAGAATTTGCAAATTGTTTTCAAATATTAGCAGATTTTGAACATGATTCAGATTTAAATGAAATTAATAGGGAAATAACTGATACACTTTTACAAATTGAAACAAAGATAACTGATAGAAAAAATCAGCAACTGACCAATAAAATTTCTATTGAGACTAGAGAATTTAAGAAAAAAAGAATATAAACAAATATATAAAAATGATGCATTGAGAAGAATTGAATATCTTGAATTTTGTAAAATGTTGTGAAAAAGAGTTGAAAATGATATAAAAAAGTGAAATTATGAATTAGCAAGAACAGCTGTAAAAGAGAATAAGAGTCTCAAGAGTGTAAAACAACATCTTGGTATTGGTAGGAAACTTATATCTGCAATAAGTAAAAAAGATGGAATTATTACTAAAAAGAGAGATGATATCATAAAATGTCTACAACAGTTCTACCAAGAATATATAGCAATAAAGAACAAGGAAAAGTAGCTTCTATAACTATTATATCTTCTGAATTGCCCAGGATTTTAAATGAAGAAGTGAGACATGCAATAAAATTGATGAAGAAGAGAAAATCTCCAGATAATGAGGCAATTATAATCGATATCTTAAAAAAATCAGATAAAGAAATAAAAAATTTTTGGCAAAGTTATACATCAAATGCCTAAATGATAACGATGTGTAAGATGATTGAAAGAACACAA
Source organism: Epiperipatus broadwayi (assembly GCA_028023455.1). Lineage (NCBI taxonomy): Eukaryota > Metazoa > Onychophora > Udeonychophora > Euonychophora > Peripatidae > Epiperipatus > Epiperipatus broadwayi. The sequence continues at coordinate 5,964,529 of JAQFVV010000064.1, forward strand.
TATTAATATTTATAAAGAAGATATTAGAAATTACAGATCTATTAGCCTTTTATCAGTTTTATACAAAATTTTTACCAAGATAATTATAACTTGTCTACAGAGAACATTGGATTTCCATCAACCAAAAGAACAAGAATGGATTTAAAAGTGGTTTTAGTACAGTAGATTATATCCATGTATTGAGAGAAGTTATAGAAAGGACAAATGAATATGAGTTGCCATTATGCTTTGGATTTGAAGCTTATGAAAAGGCATTTGATTCTATAAGCATTTCATCAGTGATTAAATCATTGGATCAAGGTATAGACCCAGGATATTGTCATATTCTGAAAAATATTTATAAGAATGCAACAGCAATAAATAGATTACATAATGATACTAGGAGGGTTAATACTGAGAAGGGTGTAAGACTGGGTGACTCCATATCTCCAAAACTTTTTGCACAAGTGCTGAAAGAAGTATTTTGTGGATAAAATGGGAAGCTAAAGAAGTAAAAGTAAATGAAAATTATTTAAGTCATTTCGATTTTTTTTTTTTTTTGCAGATGATGTAATTGTTTTTGCAAATAATGCTTTAGAGCTTCAGGAAATATTGCAAGAGATCAAATGAAAATAAAAAAAATATGACTAAAGAGAAACATTAAAAAGACTAAAATAATGTTGAATGGATTTTCTCAAAATATGAAAATAAACATTGATAATGATTAGTTAGACGAAGTTGACAATTACAAATACCTGGGTCAGATTATTACTAGAGATGAAAACACAATGAATAGAATTAATCATAGAATTAAACTTGGTTGGAGTACTTTTGGTAAAAATAACTTAATATTAAATGGTAAAATGTCCATATATTTGAAAATGAAGGTTTTTAATAAATGTGTTTTACCAGTTCTTAATGATGAATCTGAGACTTGGACACTTAATAAAAGAACAATGCAGAGACTTCAGACCACTCAAAGAAGTACGGAGGGATGCATGATAGGAGTAATATAAAGAGATCAAAAATGCTATGCATGAGTAAGAAAACAAACATGCATCATTGAAAGAATTAAAAGACTGAAGTGGAGTTGGGCTGGAGATATTTCTAGAAGAAATGAGAATAGATGTACAATTAAAATCTTAAACTGGATTTGAAGAGATTGTAAAAGACCCTGAAAGAGACCACATATGAGATGGATGAAAAAATAAGATAGTGTGCAGGAGCGATATAGAGAAGCTAGAAATCAGAAAAGATGGGTTGACTTGGAAAAATCTTCATTCTGCAATGGATTGATAATGGTTGATGATGATGATTAAATAGTTATCTAAGTTGTCTTGTATCAGAAATCTGACAAAAATTTCTAAGCCTAATCGAATTTATACTGAATTCAAGCCAAGCCCAAAGGCATGGATAAATACATGATATACGGAGACAGATAGAGAAAAATTATGCATATATAAAAATTTCCTTTGAATTGTGGCACTAAATTTGGATTAACACTATAAGTTACATTTTAAACATCAACAACAAGTATCAAGAAAACAATATGGCTGCTCTCAGAATCACTATTTCAAGTAATCATTAACCTATCTCATAAAAGGATAACAATTCCATTCTCTCCTATAAAATGAGAAACTGTTTTGCGCTCTTCACATGTACCTTCTATCCATTGGTGGCACTGTTCTGCACATATCACACTATATTGGAATCAGCTAATTAATAAATTTCAATTATTTCATAAAAAATAAAAATAAAAACAATGTAATCATAAAAATAATATTATTTATTTAGAAAACAAATATGAAATCAATATATTTTATAAAATGCAATGATTGAAAGACAAATATCTTGAAAAACATGAAAATAAAGTATTTTTAATTTAAAAATTATTAAGAGGTCTAATGTAGCATCATCCATCGTGCTTTTGTTCTTTTTGCCAAATGTAATTAATATTCCTTGCTTTGTGGACTCAAAATTATTTATATATTTGTAAGGAAAAAATCACACGTAAGATGGATGGATGAAATAAAGAATATCATGTCAATAAAGAAGAATGTACATTGGTGAGAAGTGATTCAAAAAGCATAAAATGATTAGAAAATAAACATATCTAAAGCAGGCAATCGTGTATGTCCAATGAACAGATGCTGAACTGAGAAAATACAAAGTATTGGATAGAGAGAAAAAGTACAAAGAAGAAAATTCAAAAAAGCTACTGAATTGATAATGGCAAATTAATACAGTCAATTTCAGGTGATAATACATAATAACTGGAAGCCACTAATTAACCTTGATTTTAAGAAAAAGTCCAGAAATCAGAAGGACGTTCATAAAAAAAAGTATATGCAATTTCTCATTTCAAAATAGATTATCTTTAGCAAGACTTATTTCCTCACAAGAATCATATTAACCATCTGTAATTTAAATCATGAGTAAGATGAATAAGAAATAAGAATTATGTATGCTTAAAGTAATGCATCGATAATATAATTCTAAAAATAAAATTGAAAAAAAAAAAATCTTAATAGTTTAAGTAGCTTTAAAATATAACAAGACAATGCATGGATCCTATTCGTAATATAGTAGCAGTTTCATCCAGATACTAATAAAAATTCAGAGTATGAAATTATGATTAATGCCATTATGTAAGCGTAAATAGCATATATAACTTGCAGGAACAGCACTGTTGCTCCTAGGATCATTAGAGGAAGTTAGAATGGAGTCATGATGTGTTATCCTATCTTCTTCACGTTCCATTGCGCTTATAAACCATATCAATTTTTAGGATCTTATATCACACATTTGGATATTTCAGTTTTAATATCAATATTAAATTTCATAAAATATATTATAGTGACCATATAAACATCTATGTCATTCTTTTTCTTTACAGCCTCCTTTCAGTTGAATTTTTCATGACATCTCTATATAAAGAAATATTTCACTGCAATTTTAGTCCTTATTGTCTACATGACTGCATCTGACTTTCTAGTTACATATATAGTTCATTCTGCATCATTTTTTCATAACTAATACATAATTTGCAAAAATGAAAAACATACAATGGAATGATTCATCATTTAGGGCATCATGGGATATTTGATGCACTGGAAGTAATCAAGTCGAACCTGTCATCCAGAATACTTAGCTCTTTAGTTACCACTCTATAATGGGCTAAACCACACAGGACAAAATTAGAAGGCTATATGATTTTCAAGCACAAGAAATGAAAAAGTTGGTTTGGATTTACAGACTTAGTTTACCAGGATGTTTTAAAATATATCTTTGAAAGACAAAAATAAATAAATAATAATCTCATGATTTGATGTTAATGAAGCAGAAATATTTTTTTATTTAAACTTAGTATTAAATTATTACTGAACCTCAAGCAGTAAAAAAACTAAGACTTTTTGCTGAAATAATCACCATCAAGCCAAATTATTAGTCAACCCTAAACAATGCAATAAAGATATAAAATTAGTTTGTGGCTAAAGAATACTATTTTTTCATTGTTTTATATACTGCTAGGTTGAATTAGCTTTCAACTTTGAAAGATGTAATTAAGAAATGTAATAGTTTGCTGCTAGCAAAAAATATGTTGTCCCCTTTCCAATCAATAAACTGGATGATTCAATTCCAAATAATATAATATATTTGCTATGTTTGCAGTTATAATACACACACACATATATATATACTGAGATTAGCACTTAAACTTCCTGTTTATTAAGTAAATGATACATGAAATTAAACAGTTCAATATATATGTAAAAAATAAAAGTAAATCCCTCTCCTTCAGGCTATGAATTAAAAGCACTCCAAATGTTGAACAAAGATATCATCAATAATTAAGTGAATTCACCTATTCTTGGAGATCGGATGTTTATACTACACCTTTGTCAACACTGTTAGTAATTCATAGTAAAATTAATATATCAACCAAATGGAATATGACACTTAATAATTATCAAACTAATAATTAATTGTATAAGGCTGGATTCAGCATTTCTTCCACTAAAAGTATATTCAGGGACGTCTCAATTTTTTATATTATCATTATACTTAGATCATTTTGTCTAATTGTATCAAAATTTAAATTCATAAGTAAATTTTATCTTATTAAAATATCATTTTCAAACAGACAGAATCAATATGTAATTAGATGAATATTTCAGTATATATATTAACGGGAAAAGGCAATCTTTGTTGTAATTTTAATAAAAATAGCCATAAGAAACACTTCGCACAAATGTTTTTTTTTTTTTTTTGGTATTACAATACATAGAGAGTTACCTAACCTAATTTTATTACTAATAAACATTGTAATTTAAAATTGTATCTTTAAGCAAAGATAAAATTTCTCCATTTAGTTAATCTTATTTTCGAAGAATATTCTCAAATGAAAGATTAGCTGAGAGCTAGTTTAGAATTTCTTTTTTTTTTTTTTTTTTAAACTTGAACGAATCTAACTTAGGCCAGTGGCTAAAAAAAAAATCTGATTATTATGTTTAAAGTATTGTTATGATTATCGGTCATAATAAGTTTAATTCATCTTTCGCATTGCTCTTTTTATTTATGATAAAAAAAATTTAAAACAGATTGTATTTACCAAAAATATATAAGAAAAGACTAGATCAAATACATTTCTTTTATCGTTTTCATATAAAATAATTCACAATTGATATTTACCGAGAGTCAATACTAAAGATTTTTAATATATGGATTTTCAAAAATGGATATGCGGTATATAATAAAATAATAATTTCATTTCAGTATGAATGTTTTCAAGTAAAAAACAAGTTTTCGCTTGGAAAAAAATCTGGGCAAACTCCCCAATAGTGATTTCGATTATCCGTATTTTAAAAAAGGAGCCCTTAAAATGTTAAAAAAATTGAAATCTGTAAAGTTTAAATTGCCAATTCTATCATTGAAGTAAATACAATAATAAAGTACTGTTGTTGTTTTTTTTTTACAAAAAACTATATGTATATTAAAATCTTTAATGCATTTTCTATATTGAGTATCCTTGTTAAAGGCAAATAATATACAGGCAGTCTCCTAGTTACAAACATAATCTGTTCTTGACATATGTTTGGAAGTTGAAATTGTATGAGAGTGATCTGTAAAAAAAAAAAAAAAAAACATCAAAAAGAGTTTTCAAAATACAGTATTTATTTTTTTATTGATTAGTATCTGGAGTCTTGTTTACAAATTTATCAAGAGTTAATTGAATTGTATTTTTTCTTCTGTTGATAAAGAATTCTCTAACATTTCGTGCCTTTTTCTATTGTTCTTCATACATGAGATATACCCTCTTCAATGGGATCACATTCTTCCATGAAGGTCAAAAATTTGTCAAGATGCAAGAAGGCTTCATTCATATTCTTGATTGTCAAACTCTTAACAATAAGTTCATTATCAAGTTCTTCTTCATTTTGTATTTCATTCATCTCTTGTAGTTTATTCAAGTCTTCATTTGACAAAGGTTCTATGAAAGATTGTATTAACTCATCAATATCTTCATCAGTGACATCTAAACTTAATTCATTCATTATATTTACTATTTCAGTTGTGATATCTTCAGGAATTTCTTCAATGTCCATAAAAGCATTCATCATTTGTGGATATATTTTTTCCAACAACTTTTCATTGTTGACTGTCTTATTTCAGCCCATGCATCCCTAATAATATTTACTGCATTCCATATATTATAACTTTTCCAAAAAATCTCTTAGTGTAGGTTTACATTCCTTGTCAATTGCCTTGATTGCTTGAGTCATTAATCTTCTCATATAATACTGCTTAAAAGTAGCTATCACAGTTTGATCCATAGGTTGTATTTCACTTGTGGTGAATATGTACGTGCAGGCATCTTTTCCCAAAATAATCTTGTCTCATCTACACTGACGACTAAGCATGGAAAATAAGCTCCATCTTTAATGATATTAGAGAAAGTGGAAAAAAATTCACTGGCAGCTTTCTTATCTGCACTGGCACCTTCCCCTGTACATTTAATATTATGTAAAGAATATCTTATTTTAAATTTATGAAACCAGCCATTTCTTGCTACAAAATCAACAGCAGAGTTTTCTTTTAATTCTTTCTTCCAATCTTCATGCAAACCAAGAGTCTTAGCTTGAATAATTGATAAACTCACAGGGATGCCTTTTTGAAGTTGATCTTCAATCCATAAAGCCAAAGATTTTTCCATTTCATCCATTACTCTGCCATGTCTTTTTGAAACAATCTTTGAAGAAATATTTTCACAATTTTTAACATATTCCTTAATTTTGTCCTTGTTTTTCACAATTGTATATATTGCTGAGCAGTTTAAATTACATGAACGAATGATTAAGCAAAAGATTCACCATTTTCAGAATGTCTAATTATATCCATTTTTGTCTTGACCATTTGGAGTTTATGAGATCTTGATTTCTTTTTAGTTGTATCACCACTGCTGTTTTTTCATTTCTCACTCATGTTTTTAATTAATAAGAATGAAAAAAATTCACCAAAACAGAAATATATACCGTGTATATGTAACATAATTGCGCACAAACTAGTTTTAAAAATAAGCAGTAAGTAATCAAGACAGTCTGTGATCTATGCACATGATAAAAGAAACTATTTACATACATTCATAATTGAATTTTTTCTAAAGAAAAATAAACTTTGGAATTTAGAAAATAATTATAAGTATATTTTAGAGAACAATAAAAACTTATATACATGGAAAGAATGTTAAGAACTTTTAACTATAACCTTAATGTATTTTTGATGCTAAGAATTCTTATTAAAGTTAACATATGCATATATATATAAATAATCAAAATAGATCCTTCAGTAGCATCCTTATCTCTAGAATGTGAAAAAATGTTAGCCATATGCAGTATAATGGTATGAAACAGAAAATTAAAGAAGCATGATTTCTAAGAACAGTGATTTAATAATGAATGGAAAATCTAATATTATATTGTTGAAAGCATTTTTGAACATAGACAATCAAATGTATATTTTTTTAATTTCTTCTTGAATACAGGAAGTCTCCTAGTTATGAACATTCGAGTTACAACCATTTCGCTATTATGTAATCACTTTTGGACTTTACATCTTTATCTATGCACATGATAAAAGAAACTATTTACATACATTCATAATTGAATTTTTTCTAAAGAAAAATAAACTTTGGAATTTAGAAAATAATTAAAAGTATATTTTAGAGAACAATAGAAACCTATATAAAATACACAATTATGAATGTATGTAAATAGTTTCTTTTATCATGTGCATAGATAAAGATGTAAAGTCCAAAAGTGATTACATAATAGCGAAATGTTTGTAACTCGAATGTTCATAACTAGGGGACTTCCTGTATTCAAGAAGAAATTAAAAAAATTATACATTTGATTGTATATGTTCAAAAATGCTTTCAACCATATAATATTAGATTTTCCATTCATTATTAAATCACTGTTCTTAGAAATCATGCTTCTTTAATTTTCGGTTTCATACCATTATATTGCTGCATATGGCTAACATTTTTTCACATTCTAGAGATAAGGATGCTACTGAAGGATCTATTTGATTATATATATATGTGTGTGTGTGCGTATGTTAACTTTAATAAGAATTCTTAGCATCAAAAATACATTAAGGTTATAGTTAAAAGTTCTTAACATTCTTTCCATGTAAGAAACCGTACTTTAATTGTATTTAAATCTGTAATTTGAATTCACCATGAGTCATGTTTCCTCATCTTATGCATTCGGTCATGTTTGTGCATACTTTTCTTCTCAATATTTATTATTATCTTCTTGATAACTTATGATTCTATGTTATTATTGCAGAAGTACTAGAAAACCTAAATGATTTATATGTAAACTAACTATCAGTAAATGTAAGTATAACATGAACCCAACTTTACTTTAGTTTTGATCATATATAAGCATATAATTTATTGATGTATTAATACATAGAGGGTGATTTATATATACTAACATAATTTCAAGACAACTACAAGTTCTACTTATATACAATCAAAGCTAAACCACAAATGGGCTCTTTACATACCTATATTACTGATGTTTAGTTTACCTGTAGTGTACTGGGGGTTTTCATTACTTCCATATTAATTTCATTTATATTCAAGTTTTATTTTATGTTATTCTAAATATGTGCATGCCTCTTCAATGTATATGTTATATAAAATTTAAATATTCGTTATTTTAATGAACATGTAAAGAAGTTTATGGCTTATTTAATATGTAACCGTGAGAATTCAAACCTATCTTAATATAAACTGAGCACTGATTATATATGTGTGTGGTAGATGATAATCTGGACCAACTGATGAGTGCTGGTTTAGCATGAAATATGTATATTGGTGATTATTTATCTTTTCTACATGTGTGTGGTCATGTGTATCAGTTGTATGAGATAGTGTGAATGAAGGGTGCTTGAAAATCTGAGTTCAAATCCTCTATACTTACAATTAAGCTCCAGGTTTGTGAAGAGTGCATGTTTTTCAAATATTTAAAACAAACAAATCCAAATAGTCAATTTATAAATTAGATTCCAAAAGAATCATTTAAATAAATCTATAAATAACACTCACTTTTTTTTTATATCATTGCCAATTTATTTTGTTATCTTTTATCTGATATAGTGATATAACAAAGGTGGGCATTATTAACAGATTTATTTAAATGATTGCTTAGTGATTGAAAATTACCTTAACAATAATTTAGACTTGATGTTTCATAAAATAAGTTTATATAAAGATTTATTATAAATGGAATCCTGTACCCATAAAATATTTGAAACAATATTTAGTCATCAATTTGTCCATGCATTTATCTGTCTACTCATTCATTTATCCATATAACTGCATAATACTGAATTTGTACATTGTGAAGTTTTAAAACCAGAATTAAAAATAAAAACCTTTAATTTTCAATACATTATTTTTTTCGTTTATAATTAAAATTAATTTTACAATAAAATGTTTCCATATTCAAATTTATCAATAGCATTTTTGTTTTTAAGTGCTTTCCAATTCCAGCTCTCCATGACAATTTTAAAATGTTGATTGGTGTTAATTAAATGCAATCTCCATATTTAAATAAAAAAATCACTCTTTCTTTATGAGAATGAATCTTTATTGGGAAAATAGGTTATCTGCATTTTGTCTCTATGATAAATAAATAAATAATCTGAAAATTCTTACGAAGTTCCAATGTTGGAAGTGAGAAATTTGCGTCATAATCCATTAATCTTGTAATCTATAATCTGCCATTCTAACACTACATCAAATTATGCAGGCAGCATCTTCCATTATTCTGAATCATTAATCTTACCACTCTTTCTGGTAAATCATCAAATGTTCACAATATTGTGTTCTGTTTCTATTTAAGATAAATACAATTCCATTTCTGTTTACAATATGTCTGCTATTGTAAAAGACCCAGAAAGAGACCACATGTGAGATGGATGGATGAAATAAGAAAGTGTGCAGGGGTGATGTGGAGAAGAGAAGCTAAAGATTACAGGAGATGGATTGAACTTGGAGAGACCTTCATCCTGCAGTGGATTAATAAAGGTTGATGATGATGATGATTATCATACACATCTTTTAAAATCAAATGTATTTTCATCTTTTTATAGTTTTTTTATTTTTTATAAGTCATGCAATCTTTCTAGATTCACCTGCAATTGATCTACAGTTGTAGATAGCTAAATAAAAATTACCATCAGATGGCATCTGAGCAAAAGTAAAAAAATATATACACAGGAAACATATTTTAAGTTCAGACTTTCAGTTACTTTTAAATTGTTTCATTTTAATGACATGTAATATCATATATAAAAAAAATCTGAACATATATTTATAAAGACAGATGTAATAAAATATAGTCACTGTTTTTTTTAATGTGGCAAAGCATCAGCCAGGAAGCGAACTCGCAAACCCGGGACAACTGCTTGTAAAGCAGCTGTGCTGACCACTCGACCAACAATATTATAATATCACCTTTATGTAATAATAAAATAATTTCAATGTTACATATATATTTACATGAAAATATATGAAAGCATACAACATTTAAACAATACCAATACAATCTCAATCTGTTGTCAAGGCAACCATCATTTTAACAATAAACAGATACCCACTTTTACATATGGTCCAATGTGTTTATACAGAGACTGAATATTGCACCTTGACTAAAGAGAATGAGATTATTATTTCAAAAAAGTAAGTAAATCCTATAAAATAGGCAAGCACAACCTGTACTGAAAGCAGACTAACAAATAGTCAATTATAATTTTCAAATTATTTGCTTATATTTACATAAATATTATATTTGAAGATGGCTAAGCTTAAATGGTATAAAAACTTATTTATATGATACTATTATTAAATTAAAAATGTATCACAGTAAAACACAAAAATAAGTTTGATGTACAGGGGAGAAGGATAAAAATTTAGGACATTATTTCAGAAATTACAAAAACGAATTCTGGAATATCTCTACCATTTGGTAATGGCATAATTATGCTCTTATATTTCTGGTTGAGATGTATTACTTTTGTTTAAAAAATTCATGAATTTTAAAAAGATTTTAAGACAATACTAAACTAAAAAAATATTGTAATCAATAATAATTCTACAGTCTATATAATACAAAACAAGAGCAATTCCCTCTTCTGGTGTCATTAGTATAAGCTTGAGTAATCTGTAACTAGAATATAAATTTGATTCCAGAGCTTCATTGCTAAAACCAGAAACCATTCTGATAATGGGAATTTAAATGCATATAATAATCACTAATTGCTCAATGTTTGTGGTAGGTAGCACTAATGTAGCAAGCTGCTCTTGTCTTATTGAACCAATATTTCTTTTGTTTGCTTATACTTTGACAATTAATTACCATCATAGAATAATTTAGATGCATTTAAGATTTGGGAAATATATATACATTGAATGATGTAAAAGATGTATTAGTGTGTACCATAATTCTAAAAATCATCAAGCCTCAAAGTTTATACATGGCAATAGAGGATTATAACCCAAAAATAATCCTTTATCATCAATGAATATAGGTTGTCACTGCTTATCAACCTCTAAGCGTAAATGTTTCAGAACTATATGATAAGCTTTAATGAGTTGCTAATATACAAAAATGTTTATAATGAAGCTCTAGATATTAATTAAAATATATTATTTTAAAGTGGAAAACAATATTATGCAATTATTAATAATCATCACATTTGTCAGAATAAGTTATTGTTTTAATTAATAAATATAATATTCCTCCTTCCATTTTTAAATTATCAATGCATATTCTTTTTCTTGTTATAGTTCCATCATTTAAGTTTTCGAACAGCTATCAATTGCAATTGAGAGAAAGACCATTAGATGGTGAACATTGACAATAAAGTGTACTGTTGATATAAAACTTCAAAAAGTGATGCATCATTGTGTTACACATAAAAGCAAAACAGTGTTATTATAAAATTCTGAATCTGTTTTTAATAAGATACATAACACACATCATAAAACATTTGCAATTTAAGATTTTTTTTAAAAAATTAACTATAACAGAATGAATACCATACCCATAATCCTAATTTATTTGAGTATCTCTTTTTAATGGTGCATCATAAACTTAATAAGATCTAATGCCCCAAAACATTATCATAAAACAGTGAAATCCCCAATAACATTATTAAAAAACAAACTCATAATACAGATACATACATACCAGCAGAAAATAACTCCCATTTCATATTTCATATCAACCAAAATTAGTTCCACTTACCTGAAATATAATAATAATAATTAATTATACAGAATTTAATATTAACAGTTATCAAAATATTAATTGTAACAATATTAACAATAAATAAGATATAACAACTATAATCAAAGTTCACATATTCAGAACTTATTATAAAATAATAATAATAAAAGAAATGTGTTTATTCTCATAAATGCACTAAAAAATATAAAAAATAATTTTATTCTGCTTTCATAATATTCTTAGCATTATATGACCAAAAATAAAAGCATGGTGTACTCTTGTTTAAAACTATTAGCAAATCAATAAAGATTATTAAATATAGTTAAGAATATTTCAAAATATTTATCACATGATTTTATGTTTTGTTCCATAATACCAAAAATGTGAAAGTTGAGAAATTTACTTTTTACTTTATAATGCATTTATACAAATAAAGCATTTTATCATTTTTTTTTAATTTTCTGTTATTTAGCCTTATATATGGAAATTAAATTTTAAAAAAAACACAGATTTGCATAAATTTGAAATGAATCCCACATAAAATTTTAAGTTTAATTTTCTCATTAATTTTTTGCTAAAATTATTTGCAAACTCTAAAAAAATGTATTGTCACTGAAAATACATATGTATATATGTGTGTAAAGATGATAGTCTGGACCAACTGATGATTGCTGGTTTAGCATGAAATACGGATATTGGTGATTATTTATCTTTTCAGCATATATGCGTTTAAGTGTATCAGTGTTATTAGATAGAGTGGTGGGTGGTGTGAAAGTCTGTGCTTATATACCCTATATTACACATGTATGTTAAATTTTGAATAGATCTAAAATTGAAAACTGAGTTATAAGATTTTATCTAGACAATATATAAAAAAGAAATAACTTAAATAAAAGTGCATAATAAAAACACACTGATATTTTCCAAACTCCGTAAAACAACAGAAAAAATTGTTTTAGTTCAGTAGTTAGCATTGATTTATAAAAATGGACTCAAGAGGTAAAAGTTATTGATTCAATCCTCATCTAAAAAAGTTAAAAATCTTTAGATCAGTCAGCCATTCTGTGGTATTTGCGTGTCACAAAAGCTTTTGATCAACTAACCATACAATTATTTTTGTCCTAAGCAGTTTAACACAGTTGTGAAATGAAAAACTCTGAAGATATAAATTTCTGAATTGTTTCCAAATCAACGAAACAAAAAAATATCAATTGTATATAATTTTCATATTCAGTCTGTCACACTATATTTTGTTCTAAGCTCTCCTTGAATCCACTGTACATTATGCTTAAATTTTGTTGATAAGCTGTGATTATAATTGAATGCATATTGTTTATTGGACTGCAAATGTATAGTATATTTAAACATGCAATATATATATATATATATATATATATATATATATTAAATATATATATATATATATATATATATATATATATAATAGATACTTTCTATATAAATAATAATATAGTTATTAATTATAAATTAAAGAGATATATTTATATATTTATGTACTATTCGAGTGTGCTCACTCATATTCCTCAAAAATAAGAAAAATAAAACATATCATATGTTTATTTTTTAAAAATAAAATCAATAGTAGAATTCTGAATTTCATCACAATTAAATATGCTCTGGAAAACATTTTATTCCTTCAATGACTTTCCCCCCCATAGAAATATAACCCAGGGCTTGTTATCAGGGAATATTCTCTCTAGATAGATGTTTTAATGTTCTTAACATTACAAATATTCTTAAATTTTGTAAAATTCTTAACATAATGCTTAGAAAACATTTTACTATGCAAAATACTGTGAATCAAATTCTGAAAGAATAATAATGCAAAGCTTTTAACATAAACTGAAGAAACTTATTGATAAATGCAATCACATACTGCACTCTGAAATAAAAGAAAATAGTCACTGCCACATTGTAAAATTAACAAATTTCAATGTTTTGTTTTTTAAATGTAACCAAGTGTAGCCTACAAATAAAAATGACTACCACCATATTTAATACCTTTACAAATTAATTTTTTTTTTTGTTTACGTATACTTACAATTAAGTGCTGAATTTTACTTAAATTGCAAAGAAATCACAACTAAGTAAATTTGTATTTGAGATTTGAAAACATTATATTTATCAAGAAAAAAAGGCCGCTGCCACACCAACATTCATAAAAGTTAATATGTTTATGAATTTAGAGTTTTTATTATTTGTTTGCTCCATTTGTTTGTTGTTGTTATTTACATGTTTATTTTTTTTGGATACTATATAATTAAAATTGGTACATTGATACAATATGTATTGTAACTTCACTGTGTGTGTGTATATATATATAATAATAATAATAATTTTTATTATTATTTATAAATAAATTATTATTATTATTATCATTATAATAATAATAATAATAATAATAATAATAATAATAATAATGAGGATGATGATAATGATGATGATGATAATAATAATAATGATGATGATGATAAATGTGTCTGAATGTTTTTGATAATAGCATTTTACTTATAATCATGGATTAAACTATATCCAACAACTAACCAAATTGTTATACATTTTTAAAAAGTTCATTCATAATACTTTCCCAAATACATTAATATGGAACACAACATTTTGAGTGATATTATTCTCCTCTCTTTGGCAAGCTTTGCTGATCTGACTGCTATAGGAATCAAAGTTTACGAACATTGAGTTTAAGATAATACATTAACGAATTAATTTATTCTAGATGATAAAAATACTCTGACAATATTACAAGTAAAAGAAATATATAAAGTGAAATTAGTTTAAAGATTACATCAAGATCAGTGTTGCACAAACCATGGACTGTGACCCCTCAGGGGGTAGTATTATAGACCTGAATAAAGTTTATAGTCCAATATCAGCAGGGTTTTGCATTAAAGCTAAAATTAATTACGTTTATATAATTTGTATTGCATTTAAATATTTTGTTAAATAAATTCCATTCTAAGATTAGATTTCTGTTAATAAAAATTACTTGTAAAATCTATTAGTCAAACATATATATACGTCAAGCGTATATATATGAGTTAATGCAAAATTCTGCTGAAATAAAATGTTTATTTATTAAAAGAAATAAGAATGTACTTTTCTTTTTAAATCTTGTTAAAATATTTAGTATGATTTGATTTTGAGATAAGTCCACCAACATTTTCTGAAAGAATGTATATTTTTAATTAGTGAGCCCATTGAAGTCAAATTAAAGATGGCCTTTTCTTTCTTTTTTAATTAATAAAATTCAAAGTTTAAAGAAAAAAATTTAGAATAAACAAGTAAGTTGTTTTTTTTTTTCGAAAGTGTTGTTTTCAAACAAAGGAATGAGGAGGAGCTTATCAAGATCTAAGATCATACAAACAATAGAGGGTAGCTTGCAAAAAAAATGTATAAATAGGAGAGTGAACAAAAGACTAGATTATTCAAAGTTTTCTTGCTGGTTATTCAGAGTTTTCTGGCTGGCATTCAGATTTCTCTTTGGAGAACGCTTTCAGATTTTGCTTTTGCTTGTTGAGATTTTTATTCCAAAAAGTTATACAACTGTCATATCTTCAAAATCATGGAGAAGTTTGAACATGCTCAAGCTAAAAGTCATATGAATTTGATGGATTCTACTATGCTTGGCTGGGCAAATAAATAGCTTTGCCTATCGCCGAGGTTCCTAAATACCATCCAAAATGCTGTAGTATCCACCTAATAGTGATCTGAACTCTGTGTCGTGTCTGTAGGATTTTTCGTGAAACCATGCTACATATTTCCATTTTCATTGTCCGGACAAATACCTATCGATGGATGGATCAAGCTACGCTCGTCGATGGAACATGACCAAGGAACCAGGACGGTAATAGTATCTCTCCTCCATTGAACTATTTACTTTCTACTTTTTTTATTCATACCCTTTTTTAAGTGCTTCACTGAATTATATTATAAATTGTTGTATTTAATTATATTTGTAATGTAACCTTTTTTTTTATTTATTAGACTAGTCTTAGATATATATTGTGTGATCATCTATCTATATATTTAACCCTTTTAAACTTCGCTATTCTTCATTACTAACGTTTATAAATATTTCGTATTCCATTGCGGTTAAGTTTAAAGGTTAGTTTTTCTTTTAAATCTCTTTCCAATTTTCATTATATTTATAAAATTCAGTAAGAGTAAGTTTCCTTTTGTTTGCCAACTTGATCTCCTCGATAACGCTTCTTTTGTCCGCCACTAGCTTATTACGTATATCAGATTTAGCTATATATGTTTTAAATAATTTTTAAACTCTGTTTTAGCGCAAAGCAATTAAAAAATGCTTTGTGAAAGATTTTTATTATTGCACTTTATCGAGGAGATTCGGGTTGACAATTTTAATAAAATTGGGAAGAAAAGATTTAGACCGCAAACATATTAATCTGTTTTTATAGTTTAATTAGTTTTCATTAATTTAGGGGAATAGTGGAGGCCATTAACTCATTATTCATATTTTAAAGTTGTTAATTAAACATATTATTTAACTATAAAAAGCTTGAGTTTCCTAATTTTATTATAATGCTTTATTTTACTTTTCTAATGATCCAGGCACGCAAAACACATATTTCATAGTACTGTTACACACACTTAACTATTTAGCTCCGTAGGTGTTCCCATCCGTGTCTCTACCGCTGTTGCTAAGCTTTGTGGCCGGATGAGAAAATAATCTATGCGTGTCTCAGATAATGTTATTGGTTCATAGTTAGCCTCGAGAATAGGTGAATAGGGCAGAGGTCATAGTATCCTTGATTTAATATCTCGCATATGGGTGGCCTCGAGGTACTTTCGCCTAGTATTCAAACTGGGTTAAACCAACATACATCATCTGACTGTCACAATAAAAATCACATGAAAATAAATTGTTTTTGTATATAATCTTTTTTTATATTTAAGTTTATGATTTTTTCAAAAATTTCATTTCAAATCATATCTACTTACTACTTAAATATTAAGAAATATAAATTTGTAATTCTACTAAACTTGTACTGCTCAAGTTAATATAAAAAGGTAAAATAAACTAATAAAAATGTCTTAAAAGTATTAAACCAACATTCAGCAGATTTCTATAAGAATCATAATGCTGAATAGAACTGCACTGTTAAAAATATGGATATATAGTGGCAAAGACCAATATGTAAATTAGATATTCCATTTTTTTATAATGGGACACAGGAATCTTTTCCATTGATGGGATGAGGATCCCTTACAATATCCCAAGCCTATTTATATTTTCTTTTCCTACCTTCCCTTTCAAAAGATGTATGCTATAGCTGGCTCAAGATCATAAAAGATAAACTTGTATTCATGATTTAATTTAGCTTTATTATATGAATATGTGTGCTGGTCAACTCTCGTTAATCTATTTGTGTGAGATTCGCCATAATACACAGAGCTTCACGAAGGTGCAGAGCATGAAATATTATATATGACTTAATTAAAGCTACTATTGTTTTATTACGAATATCTTTACATACTCATACTTATAATTTTGGCACAGTAAAAACAAAGAATGGGTCACATCTAATTTTCATCTGAGGAAGGGGATCATAAGTGTAAAAATGTTGCACACCACTGCTCTAGATGATATGAAGCATGTTAATAGATTTCAAAAAAGTAAATTCCTTAGGTTTTCACAACTTATTGACAAAATTTGTTATTGAAATATCCTAAAGTAAAAATCACAAATCATTAATAGCAATTTCAGCAGCCTTAAGATCTGTAGCTATGATAATAAAACAACCACAAAATTTTTCAGGAATGCTATTTATTACATTGACATTAATGAATTTGAAACTGGATATAGTAATTATAAATGCAATAATAAATAGTAATATTTAATGAATGAAAAGATGCAAATTCCATAGCTATCCATGGAAATTAAAATTCTATCTCAAGCATAATATCCCATAGCCATTTGCTATCAATTATTATCTGATTAATAACTATAAATAAGCAGAAGTAAGAAATCACTAAAGAGATTGGATATTTCTAAGAATAATAATGACACCCCCACAAGATACAAAATAATGGACATGCTAAACCTTCTCTGCATGTGTGCCTAAAAAAGGGTGCTTGTTTTCAGAAACACACAATCTAGGTCAAACCTTAGAACTATAAAGCAATAACTGCATCATTTTTTATCATATAAGTTACACATTAACTAGTACAATTTTTCAAATCTCAATTTTTAACAATTTTTATAATGCATTGGGTATATTTCTATCACATTTATAAATAACTTCACTGATAGAACAAAGTGATTTCAAATTCACAGACAAATATTTATAAATCGGAAGGTAAACAGATAGGAGAAAATGTTATTTTACATGAGAAAGATAAAATATATAAATACTTCATCTTTCATGTTTGTTTTATTTTACATTTTTCTTTTTCATGTAAAAAAAAGTATGTAAGTGTTTTTAAAAAAATTACAATATGAGCTATAAATGTTTTATTGATTTGAAAAAAAAAAAACTGTTTCAAAAAATGCATCAATTGTGTGAGAAAGGTTGGTGTGACTTCTGGGTTGAAGAATAGTGAGCTAATGAAAAAGAAGCACTGTGATACATATAACTAACAGTTGGAAATATATAAATACAGAGACACAGTGCAGTGGTTGTTCCCCTTCCACAAGATAATTAAAGTGAATAAAAACTAGCCCCTATCTTGTAAGTTAGTGATATAGTGGAAAATGCATGAGGATGATGTTATGAAGAAATAAGTTCATAAAATGCATGCCCAGTGTCAGAGGGTGGGCTGACTTTCTGGGCCACTGAATGCTTATTATATAATGGAGTGTGATGAGGGGTGCACTGACAAAAGACACAAACCATAAAAACACTTCTTGTTTCACTTCTTATCAATGCATTTTCTGCATCTCCATTTTGTAAACTGAGAATCTTTCTAAATAACAGAACTCCTTCTCCAATATCTATTCGGAGTCACATTAAATTCTCATACTTTATTTTGAAAAATTAAACATATTTTTTAAAACCCTCATTTAAAAATATTTTGTATAATAGAAAAGATTAAGAGACTGTCAAAATTAGAGTTCTATCATCATGTACCATAAAAATTACTGAGCATATAAAGACAGTGCCAATTAGTGAATTAAATAATATATTTACAAGCATAAGAAATTTAAAATGCTTCTTTAGAAAAGAACATCGACGATAGCCATCTGTAAAAAAGTATAGAACTCAACAAGAGAATAATGAAAGAACTGAGACTTAACCTTCCTGCATTTCAACTTTGTACCATCCTCCTCTCCTAGTGACAATTTGAATTAATATTTTAACATTTCATCTTAGTATTAAAACTATTATTCACTATTATAAATCAATAAATTGTATTTGATTTATTAGAAATATAAATTACAAATGAAAAACATCGTAAAAAATTATCTTGAAAGTTTTCAAATATAGAAAAAAAAATATAAAGCAAAATAAAATGAAGCACATAAAAGAACAGTTACTTTTTCTCATTGAATGATTACTGAAATATCAATGGAAAAATAAAATTAATAAAATCTCTGCTGATTGACCTTCATTTGTAAATCTTGAACAAATTAATGTTAAATCATCATATATATATATGAAATTCTATTTTAAAATCTAAAATTGCATTTATGATTATTAAATCATCAAAAATGGAAATTAATGAAGTTCATTCTACTGTTCTTTTATATAAATTACAATAAATAATAAAAATATTATATACAACAGCTATATATATATACATTAATAATTATTACACAAAAAGCATTTTTAGCACATGATTTTGTTCCCTTTTCAAATATTAAGTATATGTTAACCAATAATTGCAGATAAAACACCTTCTAGTGTTCTATCATGGAAGTAAAATAACTAACAAAATCAGAACATCAGTAAAATAGATTTTTTTTTCTAACTTTACTGAATCTTTTATTTTGTTATTGTTATAATTTTACTTCCATTATCGGTTATTGTTTTCCTGAAGGTTTGTGATGATGGTGTTTTAGTTATATTTATTGCTTGGACTATTTCCATCATCTAATATGAGTATTAAATATCTTTAAAAAAATTTAACTTTATTTAAATATTCCAAATAAATTCAACTGTTAATAATAGCACAGTTTGATTTTTCTAAAGACAATCAATACTCATATCAGATGATGGAAGTAGTCCAAACAATAAATACAACTAATTGGTTAATGTTAAAATAGATGCTTTACTTTTGAAAAGGACACAATACCATGTGCCTAAAAAAGGCTTTTTTTATGTGTAATTATATTAATATGTTAATATAATTATCATGTATGATATCTTTATTATTTATTATAATTATTAAAATATGACAAAGATCCTGTACTACTATGTTTAACTAATCATTACTAATTGTAGTTTTCCTTTTATAATACAAATTTCTTTAACTTTTATATTAAATTAAAAAACGTATTCAACTAAAACTAAAGTGTACTCATAATACATTGTCATGTCAATATTTTATCAAAATATTCATAAATATTTAAATAAGCTATAAAAATATACACTTTTTTTGCTCATTGCTAATAACAATTAAGAGTTTACAAATAATGTAGCAAAGAAACTACCTATCAGTAATATGGTAAATGGGGTTTGACTTCTTTGTACTTTTTGTTTGTCTGTAGAATACTGACCTCTTTAGATTTTTTTAACTGATAAATCAATATATTTAGTTCTAGTTTTTACCATCAAATGAACATAAAACTAATAAAACAGCATTGAATATAGTCTAACAACTGATTTAAAACCAAAGCAAGGCAGCACATTCATAGTATTCCATAATATCATGCAGTTGAAATAAGTTCATTCACTGAATCACTCTATTTTGAATAAAACATTTTCAGTTTAATATCATTTTGGGAAGGATGCTTAAAGATCTCTTAATGCAATGCATTTAAAATATATAGCCTAAATACAAAATTAAGCTTTAGTAAAGCTTTTTCGTTATTTATCTTTCGTTAGTGTTTTGGCAGGTAAATAGTCTGAACCTTTTATGCTATGGTGCACATTATCAAGTATATGTTACACAACCCCCACTGTTGAGTTTTCCAAGACATTTTTTTAAAAAAAACTATTAAAATAATGCTCAAAATATGCAAACAAAAATATATTATTTTAAATAATTTGAATTATTTATTCAAAAATATTTGATAATATTGAGAATTATTATCAATAACAACATTCTACTTTACTTTATACCAGCTTGGCAAATAAATACATTTATTAAACATGTGGCTGCAGAAAGGAGTTTGCTATTAACTGAAAGGAGACCCTTTGATTCCTCTTGGAGGCCTTAAAGGAACCGAGCAGGGCAAATTCCTAATGTTCACTCCATACGTCCTTGTCATTGCAGCTGTTATTACTATGTGATTATTCATAAAGTATACGAACATGGATGGGCTGCTCACTAACATGCATTAGCCAGCGTGGTGAGTTTATTCGCTTTTTACCTCTGAGTTTAAGATCAAGAAACACCATGGTCTTTCTTCTCAGTGCCTGATAAGGCAGAATGAATGTTTGTGTAAATGATAAAGATTTTTCCCAATACATATATACAATTATGGCAGACAAAAATAAAGCATTGCCCCTTATTCCCAGGAGGCTGTAAAGTCACCAACCAAGGCAGCGGTTGGTGGCCGAAGGCAGAGGGTGCTAAGAATCCCCTGATTGCGGACCCAGGCTGCCATTTAATGACAACTTTTTATTTAGGTACTTACAACTGCAGATCACTTTCAAGTGAAGGAAGATTGTAACAATTAGAAGAAGAACTGTCTTATATTAAATGGGACATTATTGGACTTTGTGAAGTTAGAAGAAAAGGTGAAGAAACAAGTGATTTAAAAAGTGGACATATACTCTATTATAAAGGCACACATATTGGAAATACAAGTGGAGTAGGATTCATTATAAATAAAAAGTGGAAGAACAATATTGTGGAGATTGATGGTGTATCGGACAGAGTGGCAAGATTAGTTATACAACTTAATAGCAGATACCAAATGCAGATAAGTCAGGTTTATGCCCCAACAAGTTCTCATAGTGATGAAGTAATAGAAGATTTTTATATGGATGTACAAAAGGCTTTTCATCAGAGTAAACAACATTTTAAAATTGTTATGGGAGACTTTAATGTTACAATTGGTAGACAAATGAAAGATGAAATTGCTGTAGGTAATTTTGGTTATGGTAATAGAAATGAGAGAGGACATAGACTTGTGGAGTTTGCAGAAAAAGAAAAACTTTATATTATGAATTCATTTTTTGAGAAAAATGTTAAAAGGAAATGGACGTGGAAACATCCAAATGAAGGTACAGCAGAATTGGATTATATTTTGATTAATAGAAAATACATATTTCAAGATTGTAATGTTCTTAATAAATTTAACACAGGAAGTGATCATCGATTAGTAAGGTGTAAGTTACGTGTTAATGTAAAACTAGAGAGACAAAAATTATTAAAAAAAACAATATTTACAGTTGATATTCCTAATCTTCAGAAACATTCTAATGAATTTAAATTAGAACTTACAAATAGGTTTCAAGTGTTAGGAGATTTTGAACATGATTCAGATTTGGATGAAATTAATATGAAAATAACTGATACACTTTTAAAAACTGCAACAAAGATAGCTGGTAGAAAAACGCAGCAATTGACTAATAAAATTTCTACTGAGACTAGAGAATTTATGAAGAAAAGAAGGAATATGAAGATATACAAAAATGATGTATTAAAAGAAATTGAATATCTCGAATTTTGTAAAATGGTACGGAAAAGAGTTGAAAATGATATAAGAAAGTATAACTGTGAAATAGCAAGGAAAGCTGTAGAAGAAAATAAAAGTCTCAAGAATGTTAAACAACATTTTGGTATTGGTAGGAAATTTATATCTGCAATAAGAAAAAAAGATGGAATTATTACTAAAAAGAGAGATGACATCATGAAATTGGTAGAAGATTTTTATCAAGAATTATATAGTAATAAAGAACAAGTACCTCCTGTATCTATTACATCTTCCGAATTGCCCAGAATTTTAAATGAAGAAGTGAGACATGCAATTAAATGTATGAAGAAAGGAAAGGCTCCAGGAAATGATGGAATTATAATTGATATATTAAAAGAAGCAGGTGAAGAAATAGAAACAATTTTAGCAAAGTTATATACCAAATGTCTAAATGATAGAGATATACCAGAAGATTGGAAGAATGCAGTAATAATATTAATATTTAAAAAAGGTGATAAAGAAGATATTAGAAATTACAGACCTATCAGCCTTTTATCAGTTTTATATAAAATTTTTACAAAGATAATTACAACTCGTCTACAGAGAACTTTGGATTTCCACCAACCAAGAGAACAAACTGGATTTAAAAGTGGTTTTAGTACAATAGATCATATCCAGGTATTGTGAGAAGTCATAGAGAGGACAAACGAATATGAGTTGTCATTATGTTTTGGATTTGTAGATTATGAAAAGGCATTCGATTCTATAAACATTTCTTCAGTGATTAAAGCATTGGATCATCAAGGTATAGATCCAGGATATTGTCATATTTTAAAGAATATTTATAAAAATGCAACAGCAACAATTAGATTACATAATGATACTGGAAAAATCAACATTGAGAAAGGTGTAAGACAAAGTGACTCCATATCTCCAAAACTTTTTACATCAGTGCTGCAAGAAGTATTTTGTGGATTAAAATGGGAAACTAAAGGAGTGAAAGTAAATGGAGAATATTTAAGTCATTTAGATTTCGCAGATGATGTAGTTGTTTTTGCAAATAATGCTTCAGAGCTGCAGGAAATGTTGCAGGAGTTAGCAGATGAAAGTAGAAAAGTAGGACTAAAGATAAATGTTAAAAAGACTAAAGTAATGTTTAATCGATTTGCTCAAAATATGAAAATAAAGATTGATTATGAAGAATTAGAAGAAGTTAACAGTTACAAATACCTTGGTCAGATTATTAATACAGATGGAAACATAATGGAGAAAATTAATCATAGAATTAAACTTGGTTGGAGTGCTTTTGGTA
The DNA here is from genome assembly GCA_028023455.1 of Epiperipatus broadwayi. Taxonomy (NCBI): domain Eukaryota; kingdom Metazoa; phylum Onychophora; class Udeonychophora; order Euonychophora; family Peripatidae; genus Epiperipatus; species Epiperipatus broadwayi. Next base: position 5,988,428 of record JAQFVV010000064.1, read on the forward strand.
GAAATAACTTGATACTAAAAGGAAATATGCCTATGTGTTTGAAACGGATGGTTTTTAACAAATGTGTTTTGCCAGTTCTTACTTATGGATCTGAGACTTGGACACTTAATAGAAGAGCAATACAGAGACTTCAGACCACTCAGATGAGTATGGAGAGATGTATGTTGCGAGTAACAAGAAGAGATCGAAAACGCAATGTATGGGTAAGACAACAAACAGGTGTTACTGACCTTATTGAAAAAATTAAAAGATTGAAATGGAGTTGGGCTGGACATATTGCTAGAAGAGATGATAATAGATGGTCAATTGAAATTTTAAACTGGATTCCAAAGGATTGTAAAAGACCCAGAAAGAGACCACATGTGAGATGGATGGTTGAAATAAGAAAATGTGCAGGGGTGTTTTGGAGAAGAGAAGCTAAAGATCGGAGAAGATGGATTAAACTTGGAGAGACCTTCATCCTGCAGTGGATTGATAATGGTTGATGATGATGATTAAATATGTGACACTTTAAGCATTTTATAGGTTTATTTTAGAAAATTATTTAAAACGTATTTTAAATATTGTGACTTATGATTAAAAGCAAAATAATGCTATTGATAAACTTGTTCTTTCCTTTATATTAAAATAATCACATATAAGACCACTTTCCATTTGCATTTCATTTTTAATCTAATTAGACTACTGCATTATAATAAACCATCTTTAATACATTAATCAATAAATATGATTCTTTCGCCTCACATGCACACCTTGCAAAAGTAATTGGGAATATTATTATATCCTAGTTTGACTTCTTATAAGTACTTGCATTTAATTAATGCACGCTTTATGACTAATGAGATATTTTTTCCTCTTAATTCTGTATTATACTGCTCTCATTTTATTTATTTGAGCTACTATTTTATATTAATCCTTCTTCAACTTCACATTGTTTTTCTTAGCAACTTTCTCTGAGTCTTATATCAAACCTAAATATTCGATCTATTTTATGATGTAATAAAACCACAAAAAATCTCCTGAAATACCATCAGCTCAAAAGATATCATTTCTGAAATGTGTATATATAGTTATATTCTTTCTTTTGACTTCTTACAAACATGGTCTTCTTCCATTAAAATCATATCTTCTAAAATCAATCATTATAGCTAAAAAATAATTTAAGTGCAGAGCTCCTAAAAAAAATTGGACATTTTATAAATATTTCACTAATCATTTCTTTCTGAAATCAGTCATATCTTTAGACAAAACATAAACATCAAAACAAATCTTACCAGAATTCCGGTCCAACAAGACATCTCAAATATATCTGCTTATCCCACATAAATTATTTAGGGACTACATTTTACAAGTCTTAGATTATAAAGCCAAAAAGCTACTATCTTCCGCAATAGTGAATTCTTTATCCCATTTTATATATCCAAAAATACATGATATATTCAATTTTTTATTCCCATAAAATATAGTTAATTATCAATAAAGATACTCTAAAAATTAAATATATTCATGAATTCTATTCTATACAATTTCCATATTAACCTTAGAAAATGAATTATTCATTCCTCATTCACAAACTTAGGATTGTTTTACTCTTTAAAATTACTGAATCATAAATAAAAATAAAATACAGTTCATTATTTTAGATCAAATTTCAAAATATCAATTTTCTAGATCAGATTAATGAATCTCTCACTTCAAACCCTTATTTTGTAATGGTAGTGGGATATTCCCATCTACCCTACTTTGAATTCTCCATGAATACCAGCATCCGTTCAAAATACACCTTATGATCACAGAAGCATTTTCTCTCCTAATAGCCTACTATTTTATACAGAAAAAATATTCTTCATTAATTGACATATTGGTTTATTCACTTATGCTACATTTTATATTTATTCTTTTTTGATCCCCTTCTTTTTGTAATCAGTTTACTTTCAATCTTATTCAATCTCAAATATTCAATTTCATCCTACTTTATGTTATAATAAAATCATGAAAAATCTTTTGAACTACACCATCCTAACAACTGATATTAATAAAAATTGTATATACTTCTATAAAATCAATGCACTGTTGCAGATACTTGTCTTTATTTACACCATATAATCTCTAATAGTCATTGTAGATATAAAAATAAATTAATTGAAAGTTGTATACAAATTAAGATATGTTTCATTCTAAATTCAATTGGTTCAAGGAATCAATCATATCTTTAAAATACATTATCAACAAATCTTGTCAAAATATCTGTGCAACAAAAATCTAAACTATGTCTTACTGATCCACAAAATTTATCTAGGGATTACATTTGTTAAAGCCCTAGTTACAAAGCCAAAAGTCTATCATTTTCAGCTATGATAGTAGAATCTATAATAAATGTAGGTGATGATATGAATCCCGATATCTGATACAAGAGAAAAGTTTAAAGCTTTCTCTTACCTTAAGCTCCCATCTCCCATGTGTGAGCATGTTTTGAGAAACTCAAAAGCACAAAATATGATTCATGAATGAATTGAATTCTTGTTCAGTTTCTATATATCCAGGAATGTAAGAGATCACCCATATTGGTACTTTTCATCTTAAGGCAGTTTACCAATAATGTCATTTACATTCTAATACATTCTCCCTAGATGTTAAATTGATTCAGGAATTCTATACAGTTCTATGGTGCCCTTTTTAAACACCAAATTATTATTCCCTATAAATAAAACTTAAGATCCATTTTAGAGTTCTTTACTCATTAAAATTTTTAATAAAATACCACCCACTAATCAAATTTCCAAATTTCAATTTGCTAAAAAGAAGGCTTCACTTTCCACACATAATGCAATAACATTTCATAACAAAACACAACAGGCTGCACCTCATAATGTTGCACATGATTTTGACTCTATATACATCCTTAAACGTTTCCAACTATTAACAAATCATAACATTCAATTCTTATTTTTTAATCTATTAACAATTATACACAAGACATTGCCAAATTCATATTACCCTGAAAGACAAAGTGCACCTAGGTTTTGTACCATAATTCAATGTCACTGGACATCACATGATTGATTACTCTGCCTTGCACTGGGTGATATTACTCTATTTAGTTTTGCCTCTGATATTTCAATGTCACAAAATATTTCACTCATTTTATTATTTTTCATAACTAACATTAACCATTCCTAAAATATACAGAACATAAATTAGCCGACTTAATAATTTCCTTTTCAAATGATTAAGACAACAAATATTTCTCATTACAAATGACATTTTCATCTTACTTCCAACCAAGTAAACTTCTGACTTAATTATTTACAATCTGAATGTCTATTTTAATAAATACAAATCACTTAATGGTAAATCATGTATATGAAAAATCTAAAACAGACAAAACTCTCCATAAATTATTGCCACTCAGTACATGGCAGAATAATCAATGCATGCGATAAGGCTTGTGCATAAAATCCCTATCTAGTGGCTATACATCCCATATTACAGACTAGTTTCTAACTTGTGGCTTTCATCAGTGATGAGCCTTGGATCTGAGAGCACTGCACCTAGATCTTAAGATCTAATGCAACTCTCCAGCAGCCATATTTTATCTCTACTCAACTACAAAACTATGAGAATAAAATTGAATACACAATAATATTTTCAATCCAAGCTCATTTGTTTACATAGTCATATAGGTCTGAACTCAGTTCAGTATCCATACATTTTTGTGTCTTTGGTTCTTTAATAACCATAGCCAGCACTATCCTATTAGGCAGGATTGATATTAAACCACTAAACATCACATGATCACCATTTTTATGCTTGCTCATAACTGTTATTAAAACAGGCAAAACTCTCCATTCAGTAGTGCATTCCACGCAAGCCAGAGTGATTAATGGATGCCAGAAGGTTTGTGCATAAAATACCTATCTAATGCCTACTCATCCAATATCCCTAGACTAGTTTCTAGCTTTATTCTCATAGTTTTATAGTTAAGTAGATATAAAAGATGATTGCTGGAGGTTTGTATTAGATCCTAAGATCTAGATGCAGTGCTGTCAGATCCAAGGCTCCTCACTGATGAAAGCCACAAGCTAGAAACTAGTCTGGGGATATTATATGAGTAGGCACTAGATAGGGATTTTATGCACAAGCCTTCTGGCATCCATTGATTACTCTGGCTTACATTGAGTGGCACTCCTGTATGGAGAGTTTTGCCTACTTTAATAAGTTATGAGCAAGCATAAGAAATGGTGATCATGTGAAGTTTAGTGGCTTAATATGAAAAATCTACAAGTAAATGCATTTTCCCCATATTCACTGTCTCATTTTTTTTAATTTCCTGGCTTCCCTATCTACTAATTTATAGAAATCCAGCAGTCCATCCAGTTAAAATCTACTACTGAAAATAATATAAATGCTCTATGAAAATTCTATTTATACACACAAGCCAAAATATCTATTTTACATTTTTGTATTCTCTAAAATAACATATAATACTCCTATTATTAAATTCTTCAATGCCTTCAAAAAAAAAGTTCACTTTTTCTCAAAATTAATTTTGAACAAATCAGTAGTTATTTCAATAAGAAAGGCACAAAACCATACCAAAAACAATGGTCTATCAACATATTCAGTTTCAATATCCTATCATTAGAAATCATTCTATATTCTTAGTAAATTCTATCAAAATTATCTGCAAATCATGGACACCGTATTTGTTACCCTCTCATATTTACATCTCCCAAAAGTAATAATTATATTTTGCAATAACAAAGAAATAACCCAGTAAGCCAAAAATGATCATCATAAAAAATTTTATATTGAGATACATACATATTGGAACATTCAATGACTTGAAATTATACTAATTCAATTTTTGGCTTTCCAATGCACAAGTAATTAAAAAAATTTCAACAATGATATCTGGAACCAAAATGTTTTGACTTTTTGGTATGAATCAATCTCAAGGTACTTCCCACTGATAGCCAATGAGCTTTGCCAAATTAGAGGTCACCTATGATTTGTAGAGAAAAAAACTATTGGGCACTTCCTATTCCAATGCACTGCCATTAGATTTACAGATGCATCACCAATACAATTATATACTCTAACACCTTCTTTCATACATCTTAATATATAGCATTAAGAGAAACATCCCCCAAGCACTAAAATAATGTTTTTTTCTCAATTTAATTCAGTGTCAATTAAAGTGCCATGTGTATTTTAATTCCTTTTCAAGTAAATTATACCCATTTTTTTCAATAAAACTAACACAAAATAAAAATAAATATCTAAGATCCTAGTTCCACTTGATATTTTTGCTGCTAACTGGAACTGATTAGGTCAAACTTAATTCTTGTATATTAAAAATATCTACAAACATGCAATTGAATTATGGAATTTCATTGCACACTAGTAATATCTTGGATGTAACAAAAAATAAAAAAGGAAACATAAAATATATAGTATTATTATATATTCTCTGTAATACAATATGACAAAATGTGATATTATTCACATACTATGTTTTATTGTGTAAATTAATACACCGTACAGGCCTACACACCTGCACATATATAATGTAATATTAGGGATTCAAACTCAGACTTTCACACAATCCTCAACTCTCTATGCCATCTCATATTACTGACTCACCTGATCATACATATGTTGAAAAAATAAATAATCATCAATATATGTATTTCATGCTAAACCAGCAATCATCAGTTGGTCCAGATTACTATCCTCACACACACACATATATATATATATATATACAATCAGTGCTTAGTTTTATATTAAGATATCCAATCTTCATACTTTAATGGACAGGCTCCAACTCACAACTCTTCAGCCATCCATTTCATTGATAATCTGCTATTTTATTTTGAAAAAATAATATTCAGTCAATACATACTTTTTAAAAACCTATCACTGAAAAACAGAAATACATGGACATAGTATTAGACACCACTGATATAGATTGTAGTGATTATAACAAAAGAATAGAAAATGAGATCATAGATATTGTACTAAGCATTTTATATTTTAGCTCTTACTATAATTTTTATTTTATGTTTTCATGCCAAAATTAAACAGTAAAGACATTTTACAAATCTTTCTGTAACTTATCAGTCAATGTCAGACATGCACACACAAAAAACAATACTTTTGAAATACAAGTATAGTGTGCATACTTAACACAGGTGTAATTAAAGGGAATTTGAACCTAGACTTTCAAGCCCCCTATAGTCATATCCTCTATTCAATATAACTGATACACATGATCACATAAGGTGAAAAAGATAAGATCATCTTTTTCACATATAAGTGATCACAAACATCAGTTATATTGCATAGAGGGAATGAGTGTAGGGGATATAAAGTCTAGGTAAAAACAATACTTTATTTATCTGCAAGGATTTAAAATAAATCATATTTCAGCAAGTTCTCTTTGATGCATTCAGGCATAGAAACAACTTTTAGTTTCCTAGAAACAAGTTTAATTCTGTTGATATATGTTTATTAATATTTAATAAATAAAAAACAGTTATATTCTAATAATCCTTTTATACACCCAATCAGCTTTATCATAAGGTTAACTTATTCCTATCGAAATAAAAATAACCCAACAAAAACCATTCAGGTTCACTGACACTTTTCTCTGATTAAAAGTAAAACACAGCTTCATATCATGAATATAGAATCCTTTCCCATTAGCAGGAGGATTATTAATGTAACACTAAATACAATGCCAATTATTTGGGCAATCCTCATTATTATGGAACCTTTTCACTTCAATTAAATGGCACTAAAGTGTCACTTCATCAGCAATATTGGATGACTAGTGGAAGTTATTGAGAATCAACTAACTCACAAAATTCTCAGTTTGCTTGGAAACTATTGGTCTACTTCAAAAATATATCATACTTTACTTTGTATTAACATTAGGAAATATTACTATTTGGGATTCATAGGATTTAAGTTGATGACATTTGTTTCCTTTATGTTTTTTGAATTTAACGGCAATTGAAGAGAGTTAAGGAATTAACCAAAAATATTTCTTCGGATTGAAATACTGTACATAATAGTTAATTACTGTTGTATTATTTTAATTGTTATTAGAATAGTTTTTAATTAATGGACATTTTATTTGTATTATATATATATATATCATAATTTCTGGCCTCAAAGAATATGCCAACTTGAGTTTCCTTTTCTCCTCATAATCACATTACTTAAATATTCTAATTACTCCCTTTCTTAGATTATCTATCAACTTCCTTAGTATTCTATTTCTGTTTACCACATACAGTTACTTCCAACATATGTTTCATAATTTCTGGACTGAAAGAATATGCCAAATTTAGTTTCTGTTTCTACTTATGTTGTTCTAAAAATGGTATTATGAAATAGGTTTATGAGGGGAATACTTTATCATATACTAATTTAGGGGTGCTGTGCAAATAATTGTCCAACATTTTTTTATTTATTATGGTGATGTATTCGTTGTCTATATATTTTATTTTCGCACGCGCGCGCACAGATCCACATATATAAGTATACCACTTATAGCTATGGAAATCAAAAAAGTTCACAACATGAAAAGTTTAAAATGATTTTATCCACGAATTTTGGAAAAAAAAAGTTATGTTTGAAGACAAGGACCTTTTTTTGTTAAATTGAAATAAACTAAGCCACGAGGCATAACAAAATTCAATCTCATTAAAAATTTAATTGGAAGAATTTGCTGAATTACCATAAAAATACACAAAGCTTTTTTCAAATGACTTTCAAAAGAATTATTTAATGTATTACTACATTCAATGTTTACTTGGAAAAGCAAATAAGAGGAGAAAAAAAATAAAAAGAATCAATACAAAAAAACAAAATAAATTTTAACAAAGTAGAATATTAAATGGTAGAAAAAATTCTAAACATTTTTGTAACATTAATAACCGTTTTTTTTTTTTTTTAAAACAAAATGGAAATTATATTATCTAACAAAACAAAGTCAAATGATTACAGCATTTCCCGAAGCATTCTTAGTACAAAAGACAGCAAACTCAATCAAAAGAGTTATTTTATTCTATTAAGTAATTTGCATATTTAATTACGCAAATATGCATCAATAAAAGTTATATATGTTCACTTTCATTCAACTGCAATAGTTAGATTAATATAGTACCGTAAAAAAGGTGAAGGTAAAATTAAAACAATTATAGAATTGATGACTTTTAATCCGACTTAATTTATAAAGTGTATAACCCCAGTATAATCTTTATGAGATGATGGAGTGATAAGTAAGAGATTGTGATCTGGATCACGAAATTCACCTCTTGGTAATCATTTATCATATGTATTTGATCATATGTTAAAGAAATGTGTGATGGAATAGAAGTTTGAAATATACAGGTGTTACTGACCTCATTGAAAAAATTAAAAGATTGAAGTGGAATTGCGCTGGACATATTGCTATAAGAGATGATAATAGATGGACAATTGAAATTTTAAACCATATTCCAAGAGATTGTTCAAGACCCAGAAAGAGACCACATGTGAGATGGATGGATGAAATAAGAAAGTGTGCAGGGGTGATGTGGAGAAGAGAAGCTAAAGATCGGAGAAGATGGATTAAACTTGGAGAGACCATCCTGCATTGGATTGATAATAGTTGATGATGATGATGACATATATGTGAAATTTAATGTGCATAGATGAAATTAAACTATAACCTGTGTTATGAATGTCTTACTTTAAAAATGAGGAGGATGTTTCAAAAGGCATCATCTAGTGAAAGAGTGATGGCTAACATCTCTCTTATTGGATAATTATGATATGGCAAAATTAAGGTGAAAAATGCACTGACAGAAACTAAAACCAGTTTGAAAATATGTGTGCACTAAAAATAATAATAATTGTTTGGGAGTTTATAAAAAGTTTGAACATCAGAAGTGACGGAATTAGGTTGTGATCCATAAACTTTTATCTGCAGAGTTCCAACTGCACCAAACCATGCAGTGTAATTGTATGAAGCTCGTTTCTTCCTGCAGAGCAGAGGCCTTCAACTTGGTCAATAACACCCACCAGGGGGCTTCTTAGGATTTTTGGTGGACAGTAATTAATTAATTTAATGCCATTGTACTTTCATTTAATTTTTAAAAACTATATCTTTAATTTTATAATACTGTTTTATAAATTTTTTTATACATTTTGTAAAAATATGAAATGTAAATAAAAATCTAGCAAATGAACACATAATGTAAAAGTCCAGTATATGGTAACATAAAAAGTGAAGCTTATCTCAATCTTATTAAAAAATTATATGGCTTAGCACTTTCAGAGACCTTGAGTTTCCATAATCATAGCCTACTTTTAACTGAAGTTTAGCTGTGGTTTATGTAAAATTTATGCAAATTTTACATAAACCACAGCTAAACTTCAGTTAAAAGTAGTCTACGATTATGGAAAAAATGGTTGTTATAAAATTTGCATAAATTTTACATAAACCACAGCTAAACTTCAGTTAAAAGTTGGCTATGATTATGGAGACTCAAGGTCTCTGAAAGCGCTAAGCCATATAACTTTTTAATAAGATTGAGACAAGCTTCACTTTTTTGCGTAAAGCACAATCTAAATTACTTACTAATCAAAGGTGAAGTAGAAAACTAGTATTTTATATGGTAACATAATAATGTGTGCATAGAATTCTGTCTGTTAGGTTGACTGCAAAATAATTTTGTGTTAAAATTGTCTGTATTTTCCAAATAAATCCATAGTTTCATTATGCTTCTAAAAAAAAAAAATACTCATTTATAATTAACAGAATATTTGGTACATGGTTTCATTGAAATGTGTCAACAATTGTTTTCTGAGGAAACAATTAAACCATCTTGATAGCAAGAAACTCTTCATACTAACACAAAGATAAAATTGAAAAATCCATAGAATAAGACATTTACTAACAATTTTAAAAAAAATAATACCATAACCTCATCATTTGTAAAGTATTCAAGCAAAACTAAAAATGAACTCATAGCATGTCGCCAGATATCTGAACTTATTGCTAAATATAGAGGAGTCTACAAAATATTAGAAAAGTTACTACAACCATGTTTCAAAGTACTTTTATTGATAATGATACATCAGAAATCAGCTGATATTTAGAAAAATCTTTTTATTAGTGATAACACAATTAGGCGATGACAAAATGGCTATTAATGTCAAAAGCAACTTGTTTGTATACTTCACACAAAATTATTTTCTCTACAAGTATATGAGTCAATAGCTGTTGACAATATGCTCTTTAAATGGCCTATATTCATTATTTCAATGAAAATAATTTAAACAGGCAAAATGCAAGCATAAGAAAGTGATCATGTGATGAAAATAATTCACTGCAAGAAGAATGTATATGCCAGTAACCTTATTATTGATACAAAAAGTATGTTTATTTATACTACAATTCACTCCTATTTTGAAAAAACATAACATTAACAAATATAGTGGTTTGCACATCAGATTGAGTGCTAGCAATGGGTGCCTGCAATCAACAGTTTGTAGCACATTTGGAGTAAAAAGTTCCCAACATATTATGCATCCATTGCATCATTCTAAGGCAACACCCTAGCCGAAATTTGCATTTATCTTTAACAATTGTCATAAATGCAATTAACACGATTAAATCTAATGGAAAAATAGACTGATTAGCCAGACAGTTTTGTTAAAAAATACAACTAATCATATATTTGATTAATTATTCATACAGAAGTATGCTAGTTATTGAGAGGTCACTATCGTTTATGTTTTGTGGAATTATACACAACCATCTTAGAATTTTTTAAAAATGCCAAAGAAGTCGACATGTGCCAGAAATTTAAAAAAACACACAAATGATTTTTATTATTTAGCTGATACATTTATCAAATTAAATGAGGCTAATTTATATCTCCAAGAAAAAATTATAGCACTTATAGAATGCAAAAAATAAATTGTCTACTTATTGATAAATTAAATTTATTCAGATAAAATATGATAAGGAATTGAATCAGTTTCCTAAGTTTTTGTCAATCAAAGATGATCTTACAATTAATGACTTCGAAATATGTAGTAGACATCTTCAGATACTCAAATTTGATTTGGAAACCTGTTTTCAAGGTATCACCAACCTGGAAGTAAATGCATAGTTGGAATCCCCATTTAATGTGAATATAAAGTTGCAAAAAGGATTATTACAAGTAAACTATGACACTGGGAGTAAAATAAATTTCAAGGAGGACTTCTACAATTATGACAAAATAAAAAAATTCCTGAGATTTATCCACATTTAGGGAATAAAATGTTTTTACTCCTGCTAGCTTTTCCAGCTTCATATTTGCTGGAAGCAGAATTCAGCATTGTAAACTAACTTTTGTCTAAGTAGAGAAACTTCTTTAATGTACAAAAAAAAAGGAAACCAATTATTTTTGACTAAACTAAAACCAAATATATTTAGTTAATCAATATATATATATAAATTGATAAAATTTTTGATGAATATAATAAATTAAAAGGTCTTAACTGGATTATGGAGAAAGAATATAATAACAGTATTAAATATTTAGATTTGATGATTTCAACGAACAATAATATGATTGACTATAAATTGTTTATTAAACCTATTGAAACGAGAGGGTATATTCCATATTTATCTAAAGTGCCACATAATTATAAAATGGCTGGTTTTAGGTCTTTTTTACATAGAAATAATATTTTGTGTAAATATGCATGTGATAAAAAGAAAAATATTGAAAATTATATAAGTGAATTATTAAGTGTGTGTTATAAATTTATCAAGTGGTTTGTCAATTTAGTAAGAAAATTAATAGAAATACTGGTGATGAAGAAATTGAGAGTAAGAAGTGGATTTCTTTACCTTTTTATAATAATAATCAAGTAAAATTTATGAAAAAAGTTTATAATAGTATATATAATGTTTCATTTTATGGATCAGGTAATTTAAATAGAATGGTTAATAATTCAAAAGATAAGTTAGATAATTTATAGAATTTTTTGTGAATGTAACTTATCATATGTGGGGGAATCTAGATGTAATATGGAGAAAAAAATTAAAGAACATAAATTGTCGTATAAAAGAGTTTTGAAAAATGTACAGATATGTAATGATAATAATAATGAAGTCAAGTTATATACTGAATCTGTTTTTTATGATCATGATAGAAATTGTAATTTTAAATTTGATTTTGATATAAATAAAATAAAAATTTTAGGCCAAGAGAGAGATAATGAAAAAAGAAAAATTAAAGAGGCAGTTTTTATTAGTAGGTATAAAAATATGATAATAAACAGACAGTCAGCAAATGTTAGGATTAATGAATTGTGGGATATTTAAATCGACATGTGTTTCCAGTTGGTAATAGATGATTCCATTTTGAAAGTTGAGTTGATAATGATGATGGAATATAATCGAAAATATTTCTTTATGAGTTTTTATTTACATTATATTATAAATTGTTTACCGTTGTTTGGAATATATTTAAGTTTCGTTATATATATATAATAGCAGTTATTTCTTATTTTTATGTTATTATAATTATTACAATATATACATAATAATGAGTTCTGTTCTTGCATTAGGTTCTATTTTAAATTTTATGTCTCCAGGTATGATTGGTCATATTTGATATGTATTACTTACTTCTTACATCTTATTCTGTGGTTACTTGTCAATGGTAATTTTGAATATTATATTCTGTAAGAATATTATTAAATTTTATGTTAGGTGGGCAGTAGGCATATTGTAATCTCTCAAATTATGTTGAACTGGGCAGCAAACAAAAAAGGTTCTTTAGAGCAAAGCATATTCATGAATTTGTAATAAATTTCATCCCATTAAGTATTGGTATCATTTGATATGGTTGAACTGAAAACTCCACATAGTTAATGTTGTCAATACTGTAAACCACAAAAACATAATCATAGTCTGTTGCTCAGGAAATCACTGAAGTTCTAGTACCATAGTGACATACTAGGCACAACAATTCTAATTAACTGATGAATATTGAACTATTTTAGCTTTTGCTCATCTGGAAATCTATCAAAAAGTAAAACTCTTGAGACAAAAATAGAATTCAAATACGTCCTTAAACAGCCATGTGTTCATAAAAATGTTTATTATTGGAACTTAATGAAATGTTCTATTAACTGCAGTAACTAAAATTTAATAAGATCGGTCTGCTTTGATAGAACCTTACAAATAAATAAAACTAAAAAATATTTTTTTATAGACATTGAGTTAAACAGTATTATAAATGATCATTGAACCATGAAGTAAACTGCCTTTCATAAATTCAATTAATAAATGCCAATATTCATTAACTTTTCTTTTATGAAGCAAAATAATTATTTTGACATTAATTAAGAAATATAAAATAGCATACACATGCATTATATCCAGTATCATGGTTGCTATATCTTAATTAATAGATAGTATGACCTTTCAGCTATGCATGACTATCTATCACTGAAGATAATTTATCATAAAAACGTCATGATACTGTTATGCACAACTGAACTCATGAAAAAAAAATCATTAACACTACACATGTCAAGCATTGGTGGACTAGCGGTTAGCATAGCTGCCTTCCAAGCAGCTGGCCCAGCTTTGCTTCCTGATCAATGCTATGACATATTAAAAAAAACATTACACATATGGACTATAAGAAAAACATGTTAGCAGATATTTACTGATGTCATTCCCACCTTAAGATTTACATATTTAAATACTTAGCATAGTTTCCCTTTATGACATAGAAAAACTTGCTCATTTAGATAAACTTCTTTGTTTTTCAGATGTCATTTAAGCATCTACAATTCAAATCTGTGGCCCCTTCAAAATTAGACTAGAGATCTTACTTAAAGGGATGTATAAGATATTAAGTTTATGCTCCCTTTACTATTATTTAAAAGCAATTTAATAACAATATAATTTACAAGTGCAGTTTTCATTAGTAATTCTTAATCAGAAGGTAATCAGCCTTCAACATGTGCTATTTAATCATGCTAACTCACTGATGTTATGGAAAATATGCAGGACACTCTTAAACCAAACACACATTTAGGTATGAAGACAAGATGACTGTTCTTCTCATTTAAAACTTTCTATCTTGCGTTTAAATTTGAGAAGGCCCTGCATGACCATAATAACATTGTTGAGTTAATAATATAATTAAGTAATGCAAGTCAAAGGCTGATTACCTTCTGGTTAAAAATTATTATTTAAAAGAAAACAGCTTAATACAAATTTTTCCAAACATTTATATTTCCATAGGTATATATTATTGATAAACAGCTTCCCATGCCATAGGAAAGAGACCTTTTTTAAAAAAAAAATCTAAAGGCATTTTTACAAAATGTTATACTTTTTAACAGATTAACCATCATTAAATGTAAATAAATGTTGAATATATTAAATTATAATGAAATAACAGAAGAACGTTCAAATGATTCAATAGAGTGTTTAATCTGGATATATATTGCTAATCACATTTGATTTCTTCAATAATTCAATTGTATATTTTACACCACTCTACTAGATAATCATTTATGAGCAGATTATATTTACCTTATTGAACTTGGTTAAATGATAATTTACACACCACTAAAGAAAAAAATAATGGAATTAATAAATGAAATTCTAAATGCATGAAAGCAATACTAACTTCATATAAGATTCCCCTTACATTTGGCTCCATAGTTAAGCAATGTCATATTATTGTTTACAAGCTATATAGCTACATGACCTTGTAAGTTACTGAAATCTAATAGCAGTGTGAAAATGATGTCACTGGACACAGAATCATACGAGAATATTTCATGAAAAATTATCAGCAGTTTACCCTATATGTTTTGTTTTTCAGTCTTTCCCATATTATCTATAGGCATCAAGATCTCTTTGCATCTTTTAAAGGTCACTTATTATCAGAACACATTAAGTGATTATTTATAAGTAAAGATAGATATGTCAATCTTTTGATGGGAGATGATTTTATGAACCCATAATCCAATCTTGTATTTAAGATATCAATGTAACTCATCAAATTTTATAATAGGTTGAAGACCTTTTGAATTTTTAATCCAATTTTGCATTTGAGATACCAATATGGCCACACTTACCAAATTTAAATGATATTGGGTATAATCTATTATTGCATATGAAACATGATAAACATTTAAAAAATGGCTACAGAGTTTTATTTCATGTAAATGTTATATAACATATTACATAAAAATATACTTATAATATCCAACATATTTTTGTCCTTGGCATGCAGCAAATATATGGCACCTCTATATTTATAAAAATATATGAAAAGGTTCCCGAGCATTATTATTTAATGAAAAAAGAGCATTTTGAAAATAACAACACTATATATTTCTATTATATCTCTGGTTGTCCTTTGATGTAATAAAAGCTGTAATTGGATAGTTCTGTATCATTAATGAAATGGTAAAGTGACATGCTCTGGGGTTCAAAGTCCAGTGATTGTAACCCATGTCTATCACATCTAGTACTTGAAGGTTTTATGAGATTCTCAGCAATAAACCATTTTATCATTTTTTTTATTAGAAATATAATTGAGAGATGTCATTAAATAAACTATCAATGATTAAAAATAAATAAAAATTATGTGACCCAAAATGAAAAGATGCTTTTCAGAAGGAGATGCAATTTATTATATATTAATTCTTCTATGAATTGTCATCTTGTATGATCAAAAGATGCTATATTATAGAAATTATTAAATCACTATCCATTTCTGCCTAACTATATCCCACACCAATTTCTGGCCAATGTTATAAACAAGAAATCCTTCTGTGAATATATCAAGGGCAGAAAATGGAAAATATTTTAATAAGCACTAATCAAGTCTATAGTAGATAACAGAACTGGAATAAAATAGACATAATGATGAATGATTGTAAAAACAGTAACACAAATGACCCATTATTCTACTAAATCCTGGAAACAATAACATAAAACTTTTTATCCATAGTCTCACCCATTTGCACACATCTTTTCAAATGCTTTTATTCTCTGTTTAAAGTGGCAATTTTATGTAGTAACCATTGTTCAATTTTAAAATATATCCATTGCAGGAAGTACTTTTGCCCACAAAAAATATTGCAGCATGTTGATCTTCAGGAATATATCCCTTTACTATCAATACAATTATAACTACTGAAACTAGCCACTAAACATTTGTAAAAGAGTATTACATAGCTTGTACTGCCACCTAGAGGCATAAATATACAAAACTTGATACTTTTTTTAACTTACCATTTTAAGTTACTTTTTAATCCTCTTCTATACAAATTGTTATTTAGTTTTGTATCATTGTGAATATTTTGTATAATGTAACACAACTGGCTTATTTCAGAAAATCCCAAATTTAAATTAACACATTTTATTTTAGTAAGAAATTGTTAAAATCAATGCATCTCTTTTCCACAACATCTCACTGCATACTGCAAAACAAATTAAGTAATAAATGACTTATTATTTCATCTTATTACAATACTGAAAACAAAAGTACTCTATTCTAGCACTATCTTTTGTAGATATGAATAAGTTTGAGGTTAATAAAATATATACTTACTGATATGGTATTAGATTTATTTAATTATACAAGCAAGTTATCTTGCATTCAAAATTTTATTTTTTTTTTTTTAATTCTAATTTCTACCTCAGCAATAAAAAAATAAAGATGGTTATCAAAAGAATAACTGATTTGGTTTCAACTCTGAATCCAAAGTCCTCACTGATAAAAACATAAACTAAAATTGGTTTGGGGATAGAAATTAATTTGCATCTGATAAACAATTATTTACTCAAGCTTACAATAGATGGCGCTAGAATGAGAACTGCTCTCCTTTGCAATCAAAAGTAATTTTAAAACATACATTTTTCACAATTTAATTAGATCCTCTTTTTTTCCTTTAATATTTTCTTATTTATAAGCAATGTTTTCTATCTCAAACCTATTTTTTCTTTATATGATGAACTAAAGAATATATTGTATATATATATATGTCAAAATAAAAGTTACAGGTGCAGGATTTAAAAAAAAAATGACAGGTACAATTACACGTGTGATAAAAACACACTTTAAATCTTTAAGAATATCAACTTATTAACATTTTTATTAGAAAAAACAGTAAATAAAGATTAGTTTCTTTGTTATCAAAATATTATTGCACAAAATTGACAAGATAAATAAACAAAGAATACTGCAAATTTATTCATATCAAATATAGTACTTATATGTAAAAGAAAAAGATATAAATTGAACATAAAAATTACATACAATATACACAGTAAATCAAATATAAATAATTACTCTTTAACAAAGTTTAAACATATCAGGCAATTAATTTATTAACAACAAACTCCCACCAACTTTGATAGTACGCTAGAATAATCAATTATTCAACTGCTCTAGAAGCTGTGAGCCACTTGGTAGCATTCAACAGATTACTGAAGAGCAAAATAATCATAGCATGGCTTTCATAAATATTAAGCATTTAAATTTAGCAGAGACATAGCATTAAGCCGAATCAAAATGTTTGAATGTATGATGTAATAAATTATTAATTATTGTTAATTAATATTTTTGTACTAGCTTTTTAATTCTGCTTTATATTAATTCATCATAATTTTTAAATGAGCAACATTTAGCAAGACTGCCTCCATAATTTCTTCATATTGTAAAATCTGATTGGTGTTTTCAAGTGTGATATATATAGTGGGTATTATATAATACATACTGTAGGGTTTGGTGCAAAGGTAGCCAAGGGTCCATAGATAATGCCTAACAGCATCCCTTCACTGCCCAACTTATTTCAAGCTCCCAACTAATAAAACCCCTCAATTGTATTGTATAATATATTGAGTTGTTACAAGTGGGCATAGTCAGCTGAACAATGGTATTGGACACATGAAACAATTGTTGTTGAAAAGCTGATTGGTTGCATAAAGTAATGTGATATCAAAGTTGGTAAGGATTTGCTTTTGTGAAATTAATAAGTTAGATAATTAAGACATATTAACATTGAATATATAGTGAACAAAACATATAAGCAAACACAAAAAATCCACAGGTACTTTTAATCTTCATGTTCATTTATAAGATTTGGCAAACATTGATTGAACAACAGCTATTGCTAGAACAACCATCATAAGACTTTTCCAACAAAAATTTCAATATGAGGTCACCCAGCAGTAATCCAGTATATTATTCTATATCAAACCCATCTTATTTTACACTTGAATAATTAAGAGACAATAAAAGACAGTGCCCCCAAATTTCCCAGAGTAGTTATCAACTGTTCATCTTTATTTGTAAGAAGCATCCATTCAACAGCCAATTTGGATTGTATTATTCTATCCATGATCACAAGCTTCATACACATTATATGTTGACTGTGTGAAATGACTTGCACAAATATAGCTAAATATTAATTCAATTTATTTATAATTGTATATATTTACAATAAATAAATTATAACATTCACAGAATAACATTGGTGAAGCATATGTCTAACTTCCATGCACATATTGAAGCAAGGGACTACAGATGTTCTTCTAGGTGTGACACACTTCCAGCTATACTGTGGCAGTTTATCTCACATCAGGTTTAATATCTAGCAGTTTCCAGTTCAATGTCAAAATGTCTCACTGCTTTACAATATTGAGAATGTGTGTATTGCCATTCAGCTCTGAAAGTTATTTTGTTGGTGTCTTCCTATTCCCAAATGGATTGCCAATTTATAGCCATATCCACTTTCTTAATGGGAACAATTGGATTTGCTGAGCATCTACCCCTATTGAATGTATATGCCACTGGCTATATTTTTATTTACACATATATCTATTGGTCTGCAGCAATGAATTCAGAATTCAAACAAAATAAGATTGAATCTGGACAAGTTCGTTACTTGAAAGTAAGTTAGCCATAAACACCAATCCAATATGTTTATTAAAATATTTTAAATAAAGGGATTTGAATTCAGGATTTTTAAGAATATTCTTCCTCCACCCTATCTCAAGCCATGAATATGTAAAAAAGATAGATGATCCCCCAATACACATATTTTGTGAAGAACCAGCACTCATCCATTGGCCAGATCATAATCTCCCAAACATACATACAATCAATGCTCGATCTATATCAAGATAGCAATTCCTCAAACTTTAATGGACAGAATTCAATCTTTTCACTCTTCCAACTATTCAACATCCATTTCATTGAAAAGCTGATGATGGAATGCTTGAAGTCCTTGTTGGAATTGATATTATAGTCATACCCATGAAGAAATTACATGTCTAATCCCTCAGATTATTGAACGTTATGCATCCATATAAATTAATAGGAGAGGATAGGCTGAAACTTATACTAAGATGTAATCTATTTCCCAAGCAATATATAATTCTAAGCAGTATGTCATTTGCTTAAACTGAATGTATGTCAGTTGCTTGAGATGTGAATGAATAGATTAAAAATGATCAAATCCCTCTGTTTACAAATTGACATACTGCTTTAGAATTAAATATTTTAAATTTGAAATGCTTTTTTTTAATTCATTACTTACAGGATGTAGAGTTAATAGTAAATAGGTTGTAAAAAATTTATGAATCACAAAACTTTATAAATGAAAATTTTTTGATCATTATCATAATATTGAGTATAAAAAAGTTTAAAAAGCAATTAACAATCTATTTAAAAGGCTATAAAATTATAATTAAAATGTTTTGAGATAAAAGGTTATTTCAAAAGTAAATTTTTAAAAATAAAATATGCAATAAATTTCTTATTTTCTAATAAAATTCATACACTATAACTCCCAAAAAAATAAATAAATAATAACAACAACAACATTGAGGTATGTTGCTTAAAGAAATAAAATAAACTTCTGATCAATCAGACATATATTTGGAAATATTTGTATAGCAGAGTGATAAAAAAACAAAGCAAATAATCCTTTTTTATATATAAAGAACAAAACGAAAAAAAAATATAATTTTTTTTTAATAAATCACTCTAACATTCTCATATTATATATTTAAAAAATTGACATTTTTAAAACTACTATACACCTAAAAAAATTTGCAAATATTTCCCATTTATATCTCCGTCCTCATTTTCCACCATTACTAATGCACTGCAACATAAAAATCTGCCAAAAGTTTTAACCATCCCATTTTATTTCATTCACAACTTTTATTTAAATGAATAGCAAAGATTTTAACTTCATATATCCATTTCTTTCACTGCCCTTTTCCTTGGACTTCTAGATCTCTTGAAGTTCAATTTCATATTTCAATTATCCATCTATGATCATCATTTTACTTTTGGTCCCACCTTCTTACTTCCAAGCATACAATTTTCCATACTTCACTGTTAAAGACAAAATCATTGTATTACTCTTTTATTAAGAAATTAAGTCTCAAATTTATATGTAAGAATTGAAAGAGTACATTTAAAAAAAAAATTTCCCTTCAGATACATAAACATATTTTCTTTTAATATTTGATTATATTTCTCAAAAGTACTCTATCCAAACTTAATGCTATGATTAACATCATTACTTATATTTCCTTCTGAAATAATAATTTGACAAAGTAACATGTATAGTTAATATCTTCTAATTCATTGATATCAATTTTTCTTCTTCTTAACGTTTTTCTTTAGACATATTTTTTTTTACATGACAGCTTGTGTAACTCTTCCTAAAGTTATAAATTATTACAGTCCCTAGATCCTCATTAGCAAGCAAATCTCCCTGCATATATTCAGTCCGATCCCTTTAATATTATTTATGAAATGAAATTACCTATCCACTTCACTCTGCTATGATTACGATACCTGGTTGTATTGAAAGTATTTAGCATTAATAAATCTTTCTTTTCATAATTTTAAGCTGCTTTGTTACTTTTCATTAAATCATTTTACAAAAATTATCATATGATCTTCAAAAAACAGATAACTTAAGTATTTTTTAATTACATTTTCATAACTTCTGTTTAGAGT
Organism: Epiperipatus broadwayi; assembly: GCA_028023455.1. Taxonomy (NCBI): domain Eukaryota; kingdom Metazoa; phylum Onychophora; class Udeonychophora; order Euonychophora; family Peripatidae; genus Epiperipatus; species Epiperipatus broadwayi. The sequence goes on from JAQFVV010000064.1 coordinate 6,009,508, forward strand.
TGTAATTACACCTGGGTCTCATTTTATGCGATAGATAGGTTCCTCAAAAAACACGCGCAAATGAAATTGCGCAAAAATAGACGTAACTTACATTGAAAAAGGGGGGATGCGGTCTGTGATTTTTCAAAATCCGTGCAAAATCAAAGCACCAACGTAAAATTACTTTAAAATTCTCGCAAAAAAAAAAATAATAAGGAAATAAAATATGACTAATAAAAAATTTCAAATTTGAAAAAAATTGATACAAGACAAACTTTTTATAACTATAATACTTAATTTTATTCAAAATAATATATTTTTATGCATAATTTACAGTACAGTAATTTACATTTTTTTATACACATTTTAATTATTATAGCTATTTGCCGAAAAACATGTTTGTTTGCAAACAACTAGCGCCAACTTCACACTCATGTTGTTTCAATGGTTTTCTGGTGACAATGTAATTAGTAATTAATCTTTGAAATGATGATTTTATTAATTGTTTATGAAGCTCACAATATCCAGACATACAACCATTTAGCTCTCATTGGAATTTAAGAGCACATTAATGATTAGTGTCATTAATAAAAAAATAATAATTGATTACGTTCTTTTTTAAAAAGCAAAAACAGAATGTGATTTAAAATGCAAAATTAACATGCACAATGTTTGAACAAATTTACATTATAATCTTGTAAAATTTAATGTGTGTATACATAAAATGTGGAAATCATGATTTTAATTTCATTATTGCATAAAATCTTACTATTATAAAGCACTGAAAATATTGAAATTACTAAGATGAAAGTAGAATTCCAATAATGTGCTATTACTTTCAATATAGCGTAAGTGTGCGAAATTTATTATTTAAAGTAATAGCGCATTATCGGAGTTTGACTTCCGGTGAAACATAAATCGCGTAACTTCAAAATCGTGTTAAATAAGTCCGTGTAAAAAGAGACCCAGGTGTATATTTTATTGAGCACCCAGGAAGTATATGTAAATACTTTAAGACATACTTTAACCTGTATCAAATGCACCTTGGAATATTTATAATAGTGAAGCACATATTTGCCAATAGAGGGACTTCACAAACCATGACACAAGATAGTGACTTTTATAAATATAAGAGTAGCCATCTTATCTTTAACCTAAATTTCTATTTATATAGGCCAATCTGAAGCATCCTGATGTGAGAGCGTGAAGTTGTTGTTCTCTTCACTGTTTAAGTTCACTATTTCCTTAATCCATTATCCTTCATAAAATCTTGCGATTTACATTTGTAAATTCCAAAATTCTCCTTTAAAGATGCCATAAAAAAAGCTCTTGAGGCTTAGATACTTTTGTATTTGTTTTTAAACAATATCCTCAACTATAATTTTTCAAACTACTTTTAATACAACTATCCACACATTTATTTACTTTTACGCATATCATCTATCTACTTACAGATTTACTAAATATTTCAACAATGAAATATAACTAAATTGTGGCTTTAAAAAAACAATTTTTTTTATATGTTTGGACTTTAGTTTTAATAAGGTTTGTAGCAAAATAAAATAAATTATTATACACAATATTAAAAATATTTTTAAAAAAAAAATCAGATAAATGAACTTTATTACAAGAAAAAAACCCTTATATTTCTACTTATACCATAAAACTTTTTTTTGGTTACATGCTATATAAATTTACAACACTTAAAAAAATAATATAGTTATTAAAATTCAATTTATTTTATATTTATTAATAAAAATATTTTTCAAAGTAATAAAAATATCTTTGAAACAAAAAAATTAACTTTAATAATATTTTTTTTTTTGTTCTTAATAGCATAAAATTAAAACCTTCTTCCTGAAATGCACACTATAGCATTTGCACTTTAAAGCAGTTCTTGTCTTGTAATTTTAACTGCCATCTAGGAATAAATACAAAAACTAAATTACAAAATCATAACCGCCTATATACAAATGTTTGACATAATGCCAAAGAATCTGTGGACTCAAAGATGAAATAACATTGCAATATATTATTAAGAATAGATCCAATTACAATGATTACAGGGAATTCACAGCATGGCTGAGAAGACTAAGAAAAAGTTAAATTTTTGATATTTAACTATTTATGCGCATATATATATCTATATGTTTACAATTTGTTGATGACTGAATTTAATTTTAAAAAAAATTAAAAAAAAACAATATATTAATAATTATTTGCATATAAAAAAATATAATATAAATGAAAGAAGTATAATGAAGTTTAGAGTTTTATTATCATCAACCATAATCAATCCACTGCAGAATAAAGGTCTCCCCAAGTTCAATCCATCTTCTCCAATCTAGCTTCTCTTCTCCACATCACCCCAGCACACTTTCTTATTTCATCCATCCATCTCACATGTGGTCTCTTTCTGGGTCTTTTACAATCTCTTGGAATCCCATTTAAGATTTCAACTGTCCATCTACTATCATCTCTTCTAGCAATATGTCTAGCCCAACTCCACTTCAATCTTTTAATTTTTTCAATGAGGTTAGTAACACCTGTTTGTTCTCTTACTCATACATTATGTTTTCGATCTCTTCTTGTTACTCCCAACATGTATCTCTCCATACTTCTCTGAGTGGTCTGAAGTCTCTGTATTGCTCTTCTATTAAGTGTCCAAGTCTCAGATCCATAAGCAAGAATTGGTAAACACATTTGTTAAAAATAATACAGCTTAAAAATATCAAAATGGCATCATATGGCCTTTCTAGCTTACATTTACTATGTGTATTAACAGTAGTACTCCATTCTATATTATTTATCCTAGAACCATCCATGCAAGCCTCTACTATCTAGTATCCAATAATTTCTCATTTTTTATATAAATTGTGCATAGTAGAATAATATATAGAGAAAACTATAAAATGTTATATCTCCATTAAAATTGATAAGGTAGCCTTAAAAGAAAATGAAAAACTACACTAATTATGAAAAATAATTACCATTGGTTGTAACATCCCAATGCATAAATATCCAATCTACCTTAAGTTTGATAAGTTAATAAGCATAAACATTTAAACACAGGTGGGTCAAAAGTCGTGAGATAAAGCCAAAGCATAAACTTAGAAACCACAAGAGTACAATATGAAAAATTGATTTACATTACAATATATAGTCATAGACTATCCATCTGACTATCCCAAAATGATTCAGAAAGACCATTCACTTTCAGTTAAAAATGATCAGATGTCCATTTGCCATTCAATAATTGGATGACTAATTAAATAAAATAAAGGATAGTTATTTCAATAAAATTTGGGTTTAGTTAGAAATCTTTGGGAGTCAAATACCAAATCATGGATAAGCAAAAGAAAGTACTAATCACCACTCTATATGTTTTTAAAATATAAAAGCATTTTTTGATAAAAAAATTATTTGATTTATAACATAAACTTTTTCTGTTTTTTTATTCCATTATAATTTTTTTTCCTATATAATTCACCATCACTATTATCATAATTTTCAATCATTATCAATTCTCAGCAGAATCAAAGGCTTTCCAAGTTTAATCTAGTTTTCCCCATTCATAACTTATCTTTGTAATCTAATTCTGTATTTCATCAATCTACCATATGGGTGACCTTTTTCTAGATCTTTTACAATATCTTGGAATTCAATTTAAGACTTTGACTTCCCATTTAGTATCATCTCTTCTGGCAGTATGTCCAGCTCAATTCCATTTCAGTCTCTCAATTTTTCCGATGATGTCAGTAACACTTGTTTGTTCCATCACCTAAATATTTCACTTATGATCTTTTTTTGCTCTTCCCAACATATTTTTCCTATTCTTTGTTGGGATGTCTAAAGTATTTATCTTCTGTTAAGCATTCGAGTCTCAGATCCATCTATAGGCAATGGTAAAAGATATCTAAATAAAAATCTTTTTTTTTTTTAAAAAATCAAAGAATATTTCCTTCTAAAAGATAATTATTTTTACCAAAAGCAATTCACTCAAGTTTTATTCTAGGATTGATGTCATCCATTATGTATCTACCTACATTAATAATCTGACCAACATATATTTACTTATCAACTTCTAGTTGATGATTATCAATCTTTATTATTTTTTTTCTGAGAAAACCCATTGAACATTTCTTTATCCTTTGGGCCAATTGATGAGTGCTGGATCAGCATGAAATGCATCTTGGGGGTCATTTGTCTTTTATTGTAACTTTATTTATATGAAGAATTAAAAAAAAGTATGGTAATAGACATACGAGAAGGAAGGTGAAAAGCTAAGTGTGTGTGTGTGTGCAAAAAAAACAAATATAATAATCTTTAACTTGGATTAAAGTTTATATTTATGCTAGAGAAAAACTATAATAAATTATTAATGGTAAACGTAGTTACGTTTATTAAAAATGTAAGAAGTCGAGGTTGTGAGTGGAGCGAGTTTGGCGGTTGTAAAAAAATATGTGATAATTCGCCATAGATAAATACTTTTCATGTAATAAAGATATATATGAGAGCTGGTGACCTGGGCTAACTGATGAGTGCTGCTTCAGCATAAAATGCATCTTGGGGGTCATTTGTCTTATTGTATCTTTATTTATATGACGAATAAAAAAGAAAGAGGAAGTATGGAGATTATTAAAATAATTTGGTATTATTTATTATCGACCCTATCATTTTACTTTCATCTGATAATTTTTACAACAGTTCCTAAAATTCTGAAGCATTATTTGCAAAAACAGCCACATCATCTGCAAAAATCTAGATGATTTAAATAACTTTAATATATACTCTAATGTCTTTAACTACCCTTTTCCATTCACAAAATCTTTTTGTAAAACTGCTGCAAAATTTTGGAGATGTCGAATTTACGCTTTTCGATGTTACCGTTTAAAGTATCACCATGTAATCTAATCACTGCGCTTATTTTGATAAATATTCTCCAAAATATAACCACGCCCTGGGATCTCTAGGTTGACTGGTTCAAAGATTTTGGAATTACTATATAACATATAATTTACAAGATTCCGCAAAGGAATTTAAAATAATATAAGCAATAAAGATTATAATTATAAGCACTTATATAAATGAGTAAATTAAACTTACAGATTCAAGTTGTATACATATTATGCCAAAATAAACAACTTAAAAATAAACATACAATAAATAAACCATTGTCCTCTACTTCTTTAAGTTTAGTAGCTTATCTAAAAGTTAAGACCTTCGCAATTAACCCAAGGGAAGAAATGCTACACAATTTTATAAAAAATCGACATCAATATTAAGTTCAATTTATAAGCTATTTTCTTTAACTTTATCGTCAATTATATTTGCTTAGGCTTAATTTCATGCGATTCCCAATAGAAATAAAAGGAGCCACTATCAAAAACAGAACAAACTCCTTTACTATTTGATTAAATATTTATGCATAAGAGGGATGAGATTTCTGATCCAACATTAATAAATAAAGTGTCTCAAGATTTGTTAAAAGAAGCGGCAAGATTTACAACAGACGGATCAAATTTGTTTTCTTTAAAATTTCCAGAAGAAAATTAAAATTGTAAAAAAAAAAAAAAATAGTCAATTCCATTTTTAATGACAAATCTCATTGTAAAATTTATCAGTCAATAAGCAAATTTTCAGGAAAAAAAATATTTATATGAAATTAAAAAAAAAAAATGTTTACATGAATTAATTTAATCAAAACTTTTTGGAATCAATAGCACATACAGGTCAAGCGTTGGTGGTCGAGAGGTCAGCACAGCTGCCTTATAAGCAGTTATCCCGGGTTAGCGGGTTCGTTTCCCGGCCGATGCTATAACACATGAAAAAAAAAAAATAGCACCTACAGTATTCAATGTTGAAGTAAAAAATAAAATAAAGGGGAAACAAAAAAGCATGTAATATCCTTCTCTACCAGCTGTCATACCTGTATGATTTAGTGCAGTGGTAGTTTCGATTCTGGAATCAAAGATTCTCAGATCGATTCAAATTCTGACACCTGAACTTCTTATAAACTCCTTATGGTCATTCAATTACTTATTTTATTTACTGTAGATAAGAGCAACTCTGCAAATAATATCTGTGTTTGCTACATATAAATATGATACAATTTAATTTTATAAATATTCACATTTGAAAATCACCAAAATAATTAACAAAGAAATAAATTAATGTCAAGCATTGGTGGTCGAGAGGTCAGCGACAACTGCTTTACAAGCAGTTGTCCCAGGTTGTTGATTCACTTCCCGGCTGATGCTATGACATATGAGAAAAAAATAAATTAATGTAATTATATGAAAAACAGTAGAGTAATTAATCTAGAGAAAAAGATGGTAATCATATAATAGACCGAATAATTCCGATGAAGAAATGTTGGAGAGATGATTTAAGATGGTATATAAAATTACTCCGATTAAGTTTATCTTCTATTTGCTTAAAGCTTGTGGTAGAAATAGCTTAATATTAAAATTTAAATAAATATGTTTATGTGTTTGAAAAGGTTTTTAATAACTATGTTTTATTAGTTCTTACTCGTGGAGCTGAGACTTGGACACAATAGAACAGCAAAACAGATGCTTCAGACCACTAGATGAAGTATGGAGAGATGTTAGAAATACATAGAAGAGACTGGAAATGAAATATTTGGAGGAGAACCAACAGGTGTTACTAACATCATTGAAAGAATTAGAGACTAAAGTGGAGTTGGGCTGGACATATTGCTGAAATGATAATACATGGATAGTTGAAATATTAAACTAGATTCCAAGAGATTTTAAAAGACTTAGAAAGAAATCAGATGTGAGATGGATGGATGAAATAAAAAAGTGTACTGAGATGACATGGAGAAAAGAGACTAGAGATAAGAAAAATGGATTAAATTCAAAGAGACCTTCATCCTACAGTGGATCAATAATGGCTTGAAAATGAATGAATCAATCAATGAAATTAAATAATTTAATATATCAATCACACAGTTCTTCTTTCCAAAATTCTTTTCAAAGTTTTAAAAAAAAGGAGTTTGTTTTATTTCTATATTCAATGAAATAACTAAAATTCAAATTTCCATTTCTTTTTATTTGCAATATTTTTTCAAACTGTAGATTACTGAATGATGTGGTAGATGGTAGGTTTGTGAATATATAGAAAATAATTGTATTTACACAATCAGTAAATAGATTCAATAATCCAATAGGTTTATTGCTAGAAGTTCATACCATTGAATGATGGAAATAAAAATCCATATCCTTAAGCTTGAAATTTCCACTCTACTGCTGCATATGTAAATCATGCAATGAGTTCAATATAAATTGAATGTAATGTTTTCCCTTTTTTCCCCTTTATCCGGACCAATTCCATTTTGAAAATTAATTATTTTAGGAAAATTTGAATCCTGAAATTCAAATTTGTGATTTTTATGTCATCATGGCATGCGATAAAAAAAATTGTTAGCATTGATTCTATCTAACAAAATCACTAAATTATTTAAACTAATCACTGTTGGGGAACGAAGGGAAGTTGAAAAGCCTATCATCAAGCAACAAAACTATCCCTACTTTTTCAATATTATTTAACCTTTATGAATATGTCTTTACCTTGCATTGGGCCACTTAAGACCCTTATTCATCTCTCATGGCCAATTTTAGACATGTGATCAACTAAGCATTAACTAGAAAAGTTTAGATTTAAACAGTACTAAAGATAAATCATGTAAAATATTAAAAACCGGCTGTAAGAATATTTGTACAGTTTTCCTTCCTGCTTTATATCTAAACATGAAAGTTACATAATTTTTCATTATTGAAACCATTTTAACTACTTTCTTTGTTGCTTCTCAGATCATGGGCCCACAGTGCTTTATTCTCTAAGATATGAAGCTCTTGGCATAAATATGCATAAAGTGTTTACGTAGATGTATAAAATTAATGTATATTAAATATTAATGCAACCCCATATAATGATACACACATAGACGTTGAATTCATAAATTGCAAATACTAAATACATTTATTTATACGGAAAACTTAAATACCATCAGTTCTTCCACATTTAATTAACAATAATATTGTATCAACATTTCAGAGGCATTGATGTTAATTACAAATGAATAAATCCATTTAATATGTCTTGTTTTATATTTTCTGTAAAAATATTTTGTTTTAACAATAAGATGTAACAAAATTGTACAAATGAAAGCCAGCATTTATAGATGATACAACTGTGTTTTATTTTTATGGTCAGCTTAATGACACTTATTTGAGAAATCCACATTAATTGGAACTTTTATCTTCTAATGAAGAATTATTATTTTTCAGCTACCTTGAAAACAAAATTCTAAGGCCTATTTATGCTTTGAACAAAAAATCAACACTTCCCTAGCCTTAATTTCTATACCATGTTTTAACCACTGTAGCAATATGTTCCTTCATATTTTGTTAATGTTATGAATTTAATTTGTTTTATCTATAACTAAAGTTGATTAATGTATCTAGTTACTTTAGTGTGTTAGTCATTTGAGTAAGATAATAATATAGAGATTTAATTGTTTTTGCTTTTTAAAAAAGGTGGTAAACATCATTTTATTACCACATATATTTATTAAAACCATATATATTTATGAGTGTGTGTTATTAAAAACTACTGCTACTTATTCATTCTGTTATCATTATAGGAGAAAACGCCTCCCATACGATTAAACAGATTTATAATAAACTACGATTTAGATAATATAGCCTCAAACCAATATAAAATCAAGATATCTATTAGCCTGATAACTCATAGTTTTAAAATAACTCAATTAAAACAACAAAAAAATAAGCGGAATAACAACTCGGATAGTAATGCAAATAATTAAAAAAATTAAGAAGAAAAAGATTGATAGTTCCCTAATTAATTTTTAATTATAATTTTTAATATTATTTGAAAAAAAAATTAGGGTAATAATTAAAACATAGAAATTATCAAAAAGTAATAATAATAAACCAATAGAGAAAGTACAGTTTAAATAAATGATTGGCTTTAAGAGCATTAATCCATTCTAGTATTCAATTCCTAGGGATGTGCATCACTACCGAGTGTCCAGGCACAGAAAGGAAGTTTTGGAATTGTTAAAAAAAGTAGATTGCTTTAATGTTGATAATGAAAAGAATCTAGGAAAACCATGTGATTCTTTGTTGTTGCTTTTATTTTTTTAAAAAAGAATGATATATATATTAGATTAATTTTTCAGCCATCCAGTCTATGCTCAAATTGTAGAACAAATTTATCACCACATTTCTCCACACAGAAATAAGTAAGCATTTTTAACACAACTGTTTCTACTTTGATTTATTCTCTAGCTATTAATGATTAGATATCCAATTACTGATCCAAAATTGAATGGCCTGAAAAAAATGTATAAACTTTATCAAAATCTAAACTGACATATTGATCCATGTGCTAATAACTACACCACAAAAATGTGAAGACATAATAAATAATAGACATAGCATGGTCATGATTCTTACATTATGTTGTAAAAAAAGTGTTACAAACCATTCTCTTAATATGAAAACACTTATCTTTCTAATTGCCCTGATAGGCCTTATTAGATTGAAAGATTATTTTAATCATTATTGATTTCTAAAAGTTGATTAGATATATGAATAATTTATATTAAGATAAGAGTCAAGTAATATGTCCAGCCCAGCTTCACTTGGGTTTTTTAATTCTTTTAATAATGTCAGTGGTATCTATTTGTTCTCTTGCCCATTTACTTCATATTCAATCCTTCTTGTTATTCCTAACATACAAATACTTTGTTGAGTGATCTGAAGATTGTGTATTCCTCTTCAGTTTAAGTACCCAAGTATCAGTTTCCATAACTGATAAAACATACCTATTAAAAACTTTCTTTTTCAAATAGAAATATTTCATTTTAATACTAAGTTATTTCTATCAAAAACACTCTATCAAAGTTTTCTAAGATTAATTTTATCCTTTATGTTTCCACCTGCATTAATAATCTGACCATAGTAGTTGTAGATCTTATCATCCTCTAATTCAAAATGATCAATCTTTCTTGTCTTCTACTGAGAAAATCCATTGAACTTTTTTAACCTTTTTAATATTTAATCTTTGTTACATTTTCTTACTTTCATCTGATAACTTTTGAAGCATTTTCTGAAACTCAAATGCATTGCAAAAGCAATCACATCATTTGCAAAACCTAGATGACTAAAATATTTTCTTAGCATTTTTATCCTCTTATTTAAAGTCATAACTGGGTCCTAAAAGATAGTAAAAGATCTTAAAATATGCATTTGAGATGGATGGATGAAATAAGGAAGCTTGTTGTTGTGATTGAATAAGATGTGATATGGATTGGGCAAATGGATTAAACTTGAAGACTCCATATTGCAGTGGATCAATACTAATTTAAAATGATGATTAAGACGAAGACGATGAAGTAATAAGTTATGGCTGGCTTTCAACTATTACTTACCCCCAATATTCTTAACAAATTAATTTTATTTTACCAAATCACTTGTTAAACCACATCTTATTTATGTTATTCATCTTATATATACACATTTGTAGTTTTAGAGAATGTGTTGATTAATAATATATACACTTCGATAAACTTGAATAAGACTAAATAATTTTTATAACATAAACAATATTAAATTTATTCAATTTAAAAACGAAACACAATTTGAATATAACATTTAATTTCAAAGTATAATTAATGATAGCTGTGTCTTAAAACTGTTTGTTAGCCTGTAGGCAGTTAGTTCGCCAACATTCCGAGACGGACAAGTTCAATTCTAAAAAACCCCGAAGCAATCTCATACGAAAATAATAATAAAAGTAATAATAGAAAAAGGAGATGCTCTAAAATTGTGAAATCACTTAAAATATTTCGATATTTATATATTAATCAAATTTCATAAGACACATCACACTAGTAAGTGCTTTTATATGTATTTGACACTGAGAATTAAACCCTTTAATCATTATTAATATGTTGCATAATATTGCTTTCTAATAAAATCATTATAATGTTCTGCAGTCAGCACGAAATATGATTTTGAAGCTAGATTTATTTAGTTCATTTAGCATTTGGTCAGTTGCTTAGATAAACAAATGATTTCCAACTATTCAAGTGTCAGGATTAATAATCATTTGGTAAGGGTGATATGTTTTTGTTTTTTTTTTAATTTGGGAATTCATTCGCAAACCTTCAACTCTTTAACCAATCATATTAGATATACAATTCAAAATACATACATAAAATTTACTTCTAAAACTGCAAAAATGTACAAATTACTCTTAAGGGAGTTTCCATGCTCACTCTCAAGGGCAACGACACGTGATGTGAATATATAATTAAATTAAACTACAGACATAAATTAATAACTATTTTATTAACATTGATACAATTACTAATTTAATAACCACTTCATTTAATATAATTATTCTATTTTAAAAACTAGTTTATTTTATTATAGGCAATAATTTTACATATCAAATAGAAAAAAAAGCTTTATATTTAAAATCAAAACTTAACATGTCAAATTTAGAAAAAAACGATGTATTTGCTAATTAATTATTATTTTTCTTGCATGATTGTCAAAGTAAATATTTAAATGTATTACTACATAGGAAACAGATCTTGATGCCTACGTTATTTAAACTTAGGTTATAGTGGATCCAATGAATTAAATATTGCCAGCGGCCATATTATAAATTTCAGTAATTCTATATAATACCGTTGAATAGAATAACAGTATTGCTTAAGTAAAGTGCTTGCATTTTAATGGCCATTTAAATCTTTGGAATGACAACGCAATATTTTTTTTTTTTTGTTTTTTTTGTCACCCATCAAAACACTTGATGTCAAAATTTTGCTTAGTGGATTATTACAGAGGATTAAATTTGATTTTAAGTTATTGAAAAAAGAGGCAATACTTGATAATACTTAGAAATGATTTTTCTATAAAACAGTTCATAATTTATAAATACTTAGTGATTCTTACTAAAGATATTACAATATTTAGTCTTTTAGTAATCAATAATTTTCATAGTAAGTTCAATTCTCAGGCTTTATCCATTGTCCATATTTTGACATAGCAGTTTCATACTTATGAAACTCTAGTATATATATATAGTTTGGACTGAAATCTCTGCAATTTTCATAGTTAACTTCGTTAGTGTTCAGCTGCCACCAATAGTCTCCTTCAGATTTCTGCACAGTTCTTTTAATAGCTCTAATCATGCTTTGCTTATATTCTGTCCTAATTTTCTATCAGTTTTATTTATATCATTTTTTGTCTATCTAATACATTTTATTCTATTGGTTATTCACTCAAATTAACTTTAAGAATAGCAATGGAATATAATTATAATATATAAAACACCATTTTCTCTTTATAAATATGTATAATCTATTAGTGTTATTAATTTATATCTATTATAGAAACTTATGGTCTTATATATGCAACACTTGATGAAAAATTAACTAAACTTTTACAAGACAACAAACATTATAATAAAAAGATTGTTTCTATAGAGAACATATTATAAATTAATATATATATATATAATATTATAATTCGATGTCTGTATTTCTTCAAATCAATATACGTAATGTTATAATTGAATATTTTATAAATAGAATAATTAGATATATGTAAAGTATAACTTCAAAAATTTTATTTACAAAGACTATCAGGATAATCGAAAGCGCTCCAAAGTGGATAAAATTTTTAAAGTTATATTTTACATATATCTAATTACTGTATTTATAAACATTCAATTATAAGATTACACACACACACACACACATATATATATATATGATGAATTAGAAGAAGTTAACAGTTACAAATACTTTGGTCAGATTATTAATACAGATGGAAACATAATGGAGGAAATTAATCATAGAATTAAACTTGGTTGGAGTGCTTTTGGTAGAAATAACTTGATACTAAAAGGAAATATGCCTATGTGTTTGAAAAGGATGGTTTTTAACAAATGTGTTTTACCAGTTCTTACTTATGGATCTGAGACTTGGACACTTAATAGAAGAGCAATTCAGAGACTTCAGGCCACTCAAAGAAGTATGGAGAGATGTATGTTGGGAGTAACAAGAAGAGATCGTAAATGCAATGTATGGGTAAGAGAACAAACAGGTGTTACTGACCTCATTGAAAAAATTAAAAGATTGAAGTGGAGTTGGGCTGGACATATTGTTAGAAGAGATGATAATAGATGGACAATTGAAATTTTAAACTGGATTCCAAGAGATTGTAAAAGACCCAGAAAGAGACCACATGTGAGATGGATGGATGAAATAAGAAAGTGTGCAGGGGTGATGTGGAGAAAAGAAGCTAAAGATCGGAGAAGATGGATTAAACTTGGAGAGACCTTCATCCTGCAGTGGATTGATAATGGTTGATAATGATGATGATATCTTTCAAAGGACTTAATTATTATGCATAATTTTGCTTATGTTTGTACATGACATCATACAATTGAACATTTTAAAGATTAAGTAATGGTCATGTGACTCACAAGTTTTGACTTCATTTTTAATTTCTACTGATTTATATTGTTGCAAAAAATTAAAATGCTATAACTGTTTAAGAGAAAGGTAAGTTGATGATGATCAAGAATACTGTAAAGTCTAATTACACTACTTATCTTAGTACAAGCATTGGTGGTCGAGAGGTCAGCACAACTGCCTCACAAGCAGTTGTCCCGGGTTAACATCCGGGCCGATGCTATGACACTTGGAAAAAATATATATACATAGTTATAGATTTCATTTTGCTAATTAGCACATTGTAGGGCAAAGGCATCTCTAGCAAACCTTTATAGAAGATCAGTAGAAAAGAATATAATATTCTCCACTTTGTGCCAATTTGAGGGCAGTAAGAATTTGAATGGTTTTCCATCACTGCTGCATCTTCTAGTAAATAGCATCTAAATACTCACTTATTGACCAATGTAAGATATTTGGCTGAATTGACTAGGAGACAGCTATCTGGAAAAAAATCTTAAATTTTATTTATTTATCCTAAATTTGAACCCCAGATTTTAGTAATAGCAGATGGTATCTGCATCATAAGATACTTCTATGTGTACATAAATTCATTTATCTATGAAATGTACTATTTAAATTGCAGCTATTTCATAGCTTTAATTTTCAGATATTTCTCAATCATTGAATTTTTTACTAACTATATTCTTTTTATTTATAAATACAAACCATACTCCATATTCATACTATTTCTTTCTATACTTTTTTTTTTCTTCATGCAACCCTTAAAATCCATTATTTTAATAAACTTAAATATCATCAACACCATTTGCACACATAAGTAATCAACTGTAGGATGAATAAAATTATCTCTTAGTTTAACACATTTTTTCTAATCTATAGATTCTGTTCATATGTCAACCATACATTTTACCATTCAGTCATTTACTATCTCTTACAATTCCATGGAATCTAGCTAAGAAATTCAATTATTCATACATTGTTATTGTTTCTAGCAACATGTTCAGCCCAACTCTATTGTCTAATTTTTCTAGTGATGTCCTGGCAATCTATAAAATGTATTATTAATATATTTTGATCTAGCCATGTTAAGTTCATATATATATATATATATTATTCACCTTAGGTCATCATATTTTCAAGTACTTTGGGATTAGCACTGCTGTCTGTCATATTGATTCTAATACTTTTAACATTTTGTTACTTTTTTTAAAAGATTAGAAAACTTTAGATTAAAAAAAAATTAGTTTTTGAATTCATCTTCATCTGAAAAAAATATTATAAAGATGAAATGGAACTCAATTTAATTTTAAATAAATTATTACCAATATAATAGAAATCAGATATTTTTGGATAAAAAGTTAAGAACAAAAGCAATTTTCAACATTTAGTTTTATTTAATTCTAAATCTTTAATTTATATCATATGTAGAATACTTTTTTTAAAAAATTAATTGGAACTCAAAACCTCATTTTTAAAGTATGATGTTTGTAATTATAAATTTATTTAACGCACATTGATGCACATTGATTAGGTAAGTAATATTTACTAAGGCAATAAACCTAAAGCTTGTGTGGTTAAAAATGCTAAGGTAGGGACCTTTACAGGTCTTAGCCACAACTTCCAATGTGTAAACTTGTGGTTAATACCTGTAAAGGTCCCTACCTTCACATTTTTAACCATACAAGCTTTAAGTTTATTGCCTTAGTAAGTATGATGTTTGCTAAATCTAAACCGATACTTCCAAATATATTCCAAAAGTTAGAATCAATATGGTAAAAAGTAGTGCTAATCCCAAAGTACCTATTTTCCTATTCTCTACTACAAAATGAAAATTAATCCTTTTCTAAATAATTGAGATGTCCACAACTCAACCAAAATGTGTGATCAGATAAATGACATGAAAAAACTTGAAATTTGTTCTGTATATTTGCATATGTTAATGAAACTGAGAATGTCTCTTTACCCTTTGAACTTCAAAAAACAGCTGACTTTTTTTTTATTTTTAATTTACAGACTCACTGGTTCAAAAATGTTTTTCTTTTACTGTTTTATTCATATTAATATTTCTGTATATAAATATAAATGTACTGGATTCTACATATTCTCTAAAAGAAATATGAATTCATTATTTTCATTTATGAGAAATAAGCATATGTTTATTGCAAGCTTCTTCAGAGCAATTTAGTTTTCTGTATTTGATCTTATTTCTAAAATATCATCTTCCAAAATTCTTTATTACTATATGGACTTATCTTGATGCTAATTAAAATTTGTGTATCACATTTATCTATTAATTTTTGAAAATTTTGTGAAGACTGTTTTTCTATTTTTTATTTCATTCAGATTTTTTTTTTTTCTAAAATTTTCACATTTTCTATCCGTTCAGAATTTCCATCTCAATACAGTTATTTGCCTATTCTACGTTAGTATTTTTCAACCACAAGCACATGAATTTGTACACATATGTAAGGAAATGTGTCCCGTTAGCAAAAAAATGTTTTATTTTTTATACCCTTGGACCAAAATAAAATGTCATAATAAAGGTTGAGTATTTGCTTTTCAGTTTTGATATAAAATACTTTTAATCAAAGAACTGAAATTAATATTATACTATAATCAATATAAGAATATTAAAATACTAATATAAATATCATTCAAAAACAGTCAACATTTAGACAATCCCAGTATCTATAACAATCAACAATTTCAAATTGTTGTCAAGGCATTCTTTTTTAACAATAAAGACATGGATGAGATTATTGATTATTGATATGCAAATAAACAATTATTCAATTGTTGCTAAAGGTATATTTATTAATAAACACATACTTAATAAATTAAAGTGTATTACACACCATGTAAAACAATAAATGTAAAATATTCTACATTGATGAAATGTGTCATAATTAAAAATTATTGCATTGTCAACATTAACATGATAACTTGTCCAGGTGTCTGATGCTTCTACTTGATAGGTGAATATTATTTGTGAAAAGCATGCATAGTGCAAAAAGGTATTCTGATATCATTGTGCTAGTGGATAGTTCTAATGAGGTTGGGCTGAAATGAGGCATTCATTTATAAAAACCTAGAATATATCTATACAATGCTATAATTATTTGCCCCTCCACAAGATATTAAAAGTGAATAAAAACTAGATTCTGTCATTCATAAGATATAATGGAAAAACATTAAATGATCAATAAATATATACAGATTAACATGTTCAATAGCTCTATCTCACCTAATGAGTAAAAGTTGTAAAAGGCTTGCATAGTGAGAGACAGTGATTTAAGTTTCTGCACTGGTGGATATTTGTGATATGGATGAGATGAGAGAGGCATTGATAAATAATAAAAAAAAAAACGTTATGCTTGCACAAAAATACCATTTAAAGAATGTACTTTTACATTAGATTTTCAATAGCTATGAAAATTTTCTGACATATCACTAGTTCTTTATTGGAAAAGATTAGAAAAAAATTAACAATATTGTTAATATATTTATTTTTTCTCCTTTAATTCTTTTCTGGTTTTTTTTTTTTTATGACTGACTTTATTTTGAGTACAAAATTTGGAGATACCCCCACCCCTCCAAATTTTTTTTTTACAATAAGATCTCTATGGCAATTTTATGAAACTGTCGTTTCTCATCTATTTTTCATATCTTAATTTAATGATAAAACAATTAGGAATAACTCTGTTAATAGAAGGTATTTAATGCTATCATGAAACACAAAAATAATTTGTAAACTCATGCCTAAATCAACAGCAATAATATAAACATAAATAATTTTATAAAAATATTTTTATTTAATTTGCTGAATAATACATTAAATATCAAATAATTTTTTTTTTCTTGATGTACAATTTTGACATTATATGTAAATTGAAATAAAAATATAGAACATTCATAAACTAATTAATTCAATCATTGGTTGTAAATAAAGTGATTTAATTAATTAATTTATGGATGCCCCACCCTTTGCAACAAAAACTGCACCTTAATAAAACAAATACATTAATCCACTAAAAATCACATGATCACCAATTCTTATGCTTGCTCATAACTGTTATTAAAACAGGTAGAACTCTCCATACAGTAGTACCACTCAGGGCAAGCCAGAGTAATCAATGGATGCCAAAAGGCTTGTACATAAAATTCCTATCTAGTGCCTATTCATCCAATATCTCCATGCTAGTTTCTAGTTTGTCGCTTTCATCAGTGTGTAGCCTTGGATCTGAGAGCATTGCACCTAGATCTTAGGATCTAATACAGCCCTCTAGCAGCCACTTTTATCTCTACTTAACTACAAAACTATGAGTCTAAAATTGAAAACATGATCATATTTTCAATCAAAGCTCATTAGCTTATATAGTCATATAGATCTGAACACAGTTCAATAACCATATATCACCCTGGCTTGCACTGAGTGGCACTACTGTATGGAGAGTTGTGCCTGTTTAAATAACAGTTATCAGCAAGCATAAGAAACAGTGATCATGTGATGTTTAGTGGTTTAATACCAATCCTGTCTAATAGGATAGTGGTAGCTATGGTTATTAAAGAACCAAAGACACCAAAAATGTATAGGTACTGAATTGACTTCAGATTAATATGACTATATAAGCTAATGAGCTTGGATTGAATTTTCAATTTTAGACTCATAGTTTTGTAGTTAAGTAAAGATAAAAGGTGGCTGCTGGAGGGTTGCATTAGATCCTAAGATCTAGGTGTAGTGCTCTCAGATCCAAGGCTCCTCACAAGTTAGAAACTAGACTGGGGTTATTGGATGAATATGCATTAGATAGGGATTTTATGCACAAGCATTCTGGCATCCATTGATTACTCTGCCTTGCACTGAGTGACACCACTGTATGGAAAGTTTTGCCAGTTCAAAAACAAATATATTCTTGGTATTTACTAAATTACTCATCAAATTAAATAAAAGTATTTTTTATAAAATATTTTTTTTTACATAAAATTTTTACTTTTAGTATTCAGATATTTTGCGATTGACATTTTTGTAACTGTTCATCTCATCTCTACTGTATCACAAGCGTCCCCTGGTGCAGAAACAGCATTCACTATACATGCATTTCACAAATAACTGTTGCCAATTATGTTGCCATACTTCCAGTATTTGAAATGAAATTTACATACATTAAAAATCATTTACAAAATTTTTGTGTTTATGAAGGCAGCATTTTAAAAAAGCAAGTTCTAATTAAACAATCAAGGGAAATTCGAATTTCATCCTTTTTCCTATGTTTTAATTAGATGTAAATGACTTTTAGCAAATTAATCATAAAATTCAATGAAAGGGTGTTTTAAAAGATTGTGCATCACTAAAAATTTAATGAACCAAAATGCAGCCCACCAATACTATTGGACTGGATAACCATGAAATAATGTGTTGTCATCTATTACTAAAATTTATACAAATTTTTAAGATTTCATTTGATAAAAGTAATTCAAAAATCTGTTACAAAACTTGACTCACACAGATTTCCTAATTTAAATAAAATCATTTAAAAATGATATATAAAAATAGTCTTCAACATTAATACTCGTTATGAGCTTATGATTTAATACAAAGGCTAAGTGGATGAATAGAAAGCTCAAAGTCCATTAATTGTGATTCTAATTCTGCCTTTTCCAATAGTAAGTTTGTTTTGGAACTCCTGAACAATAAACCATTCAATTATATATATATGATTTACAGGTATTTTTTATTTGAGTTAATATTGATAGATCTTGCTGTAAAATTTAATATGTATTTCTTCTGTGCATTTGATATATATTTCCTCTATTCACTTTCAATGGGTTCTTATAGATAAATAAAGATAAGAAATTAATTTATCTCCAAGCTTTATATTTTCCAGATGGGTGAGACTAATATTTTTCTATCATCCTTTAATCTTATATCAGAGAACAGCTAGATAATCATTTATTATTTATGGGTCTGAAGCTTGGATTTTTAACAGAAGAGCAATGCAGAGACTTCAAACTAATCACCAAAGTATGGAGAGATACATGGGTGAGAAAATAAATAGTTAATACCTACACCACTGAAAAAATTAAGAGACTAAAGTGAAGTTGGACTGGACATATTGTTAAAAGAGATGGTAATAGATGAACAATTGAAAGTTTAAATTAGATTGTAAGAAAGTGAAAAAGACTCAGAAAAAAAAACGTGTGATATGGATAAAATAAGGAATTTCACTAGTGTGTTGTGGAGAAGAAAAGCAGGAGATTGAAGCAACTGGATTAAACTTGGAGTGACATGTATCCTGAAGTAGATTGATGGTGATTGAAAATTATGATGGTGATGGTTGGATACTTGTTTGTGTCAACTAGAATTCAGCTATTTGTAAATCTGATTTGAATCATTATATGGCTAGATTCAGCTATCTGAAAAAATAGTCGTCTAATTTGAATCATTGTATATGGCTAGATTCAAACCGTAGAATATACATATGTTTGATGTGCAACCAGTGCGTTTATATAATTATATACATATGTGCAATTATAATAAAATTTTATTCATTTACATTTTTTTATATGTCCATAGATAAAATAACCTTTCCTGTAGGATAAAAATAGAGGCTACGCTTGAAGAGTTTTCCAGTGTATCACTATACGCATAACTACTAACAGATTATTTTTGTTGTCAATATATATAAAAAAAATTATATACCGACACAAGTTAAAGAAAAGATAAAACAAGAAACCAAAAGGAGCTTCTTTTTTTTTTTTAAATTTAAAAAAAAAAAATACTGCAATCACAAATTTCTCCCGTTTTTAAATAAAAAAAAAAAAGCATTTTATATTTTTGACTGATAAAAGCTTCAGTGGTTTCCTTTAGCTATCCAATGGCTTTATCTGATAACAGATTTTGCTTCTTAACCCGCTGCATCTGTATTAACAACCAAATATTTTATAATTTTTACTGTCTATGGTTGCAGCAAGACCGCGAAATTTTGGATTTTATTTTAAATATAAAAAATACAACTATAATAAACAAACTTTTATATTTCTGTTCGTGTGTGATAAACATTTACAGAGGCCAATATATGGCCAAATTATTTTCAATAACCTCCACCATTACTTACCAGACTTGGCAATAGCGTAATTGGTGAAAATTTGAATAATCATCCATTCATGTCTTATTTCTAGTTTAGAATAACAAAAAATAATTAGATATCCATGTATAATCGATGTTATGTGAAATAGTTATGAAGCCCAAGATCTAATGTGACCGTTAACTCGAGAGATGGTTTTGGTAGTTCTCCCATTTAAAAATGCTCTTCTACAACTATCTGTAGTGGAATTGCCATATATTTTTTTAAAAAAAAACATGGCACTGCTGTGAACTAAAGAATATTGATTTATTACTTCAAAAAAATCTGCAATCTCTATTTTCCAATCGTTAATAAAAATCAGACAGTTTTTATCTCAGCCACCATTCACATAGTCCTGCCTCGTGTCTTTGGTGGTTTTGGTTGGTTATTTTTTATCAAGAAAGTTTTTGGAATAACAAAAAACATGATTTCATATTTCTGATTATTTTTACACAATATTTAAAATCAAAGAATGTATTAATATATTTTGATTTTATTTATACATGTATTATTTTTTTAGAAATAAATGTTTATAAATTTGACTATAATGTTAAAAAAAATTACAGCCAGTAACATGCCTTGTGAAAATGATCATTGACAACTTACGGATGCTATGACACATGAGAAAAAAATGCTTTGTTCTCATTACATACTCATTTTTTCAATATTTGCAAACTTCAAATTTGAATGTCTACAATATTTCTATTTGTAAACACAAATTTCTATAAAATTAAGTCCAATATACTGAGTTTTAGTATAGAATAAAGGTTTTATACTAAAATCAGTGATTGAACAATGACAAAAATTATCACCAAGACTTGAAATAGAAAATATATCAACCTGTTAGAGACTCGAAATAATTAATGGAATTGGCTACAGTATAGGTATATAGAAATGTCCTAAGCACAATTATGAACAGAAAAATAAACATTAATTCAAATTCAAATCTATATCAAAGGCATAAATAATAATGACTTATCAATATATTATGAGAATCTTAATGCTCTCATTATGACTGGAGTATTCATAAGTTGTGCTGTCCATGATATTTTATATGTAAAACCTACTATAATTTAGGTATAGTTTTGGTCTATAGATGGAATCTTCTATTTTTAAAAAGATATATTTATATAGTAACAAAAGATAATATAAAAAAACTGTTTATATAAATGAAGTTAAATCCACAAGCAAAGTGTATCAATGTGCACCAATTAATGAGATCAGTTCATGATTAGTAGTAGCATGAACAGATTTGCTGTGGTTGTGGTTTTAATTTTATTTATATAATAAATATCCCATTTACTAATTAATTTACTAGTCTAAGATACAATGTTCCTCACTTACGAAAGCCATAAGCTATTTTGGTGATAATAGACAGAACAGTACAGGATAGGGATTTATTAAGTACTATTATCTATCATCTACTGATTACTAAAACTTATACTAGATAGCATAATTAGAGTGAAAAAAAATGTTACTGAGTAGCAAAGTTGTAATAATATACATATATATCACTTTTTAAATTATCTATAATACATGAAATAGTTTATTTAGTTTAAAATAAATTTTTAAATATGTACATGCTATTTCTAATAGTATATATATTAATGAATGTTTTAAATGAAAATATTTAATATGTGGAGTTATTAATTTATAATTATTTAATTAGAAAGCACTTAACTTAGAACAGTAGTTAATAAGTACCAACATACTCAAGCCAAGAGTTAAATTAAAACTTACAGACTTGATTGCATTCAAAAGAGTGATCATATATATATATATGCACCTAATATGCAATTAAATAATTTTATTTTTCACAAACACATAAATACACATTACTTTATTGAAGCAGTACAGAAAAACTGTAATGTTATATTATGTCTGTGGCATTTAATAATTCACATTATGCTGATGAACTTTGAGAAGAATAGAATATATATGGTTTATTGAACTATAACAGTACAGTACTTTTTAACATGCACATATGTATAAGAATCACTTTTTGTATATATAATAAGCATATATAAATTAAGATTATAATATAGACAAAATTTTTAAAATTAATAATAATATAATTATTAATAATAAATTGAGAGGACATATTTTAATATATTTCATTGAGTGTGTGTTCATTCATTCATTGAAAAATTAAAAATAAGAAAAAAACTTACTGTGCAATACGATTTGAATAAAATGAATAGCAAAATGTCTGGCTTTCATCACGTTTGAATATGCTCTGAGCAATAAGATTTTGTTCAGTACATTTTTCTCTTATAGAAACATAGTAGTAGTCTCATTAACCAGAAGCTAAAATCTCTAATTGCTTTGATGTTATTAAATCAATATCAACTTTAAGTATGGTCTTACATTTTCTAAAACTTTTAATAATATAATTAAAAAATAATTTATTACATAAAGAACTTCACATCAAATTTGGAAAAAATAATAAAGAAAGAATAAAATGTATGTACTTTCACCATAAACTGAAATTTTTTTATTAATAACCATCACATAGTATAGCACTCAGAGACAGACAAATGGCTGCTTGAATAATGTAAAATTTGTTAAATACAAATTTTGATGCTATTTGTTTGTTTACAGTAATTTTTGGATATCATATACCCCTGGGTCTCATTTTATGCGGTAGATAGGTTCCACAGAAAACCCGCATTAAAAAAAATCGCACAAAAATAGACTTAATTTACCTTCAAAAATGGAAGGTAGGTGCTGTAATTTTCAGAATTCGCATGAAAGCAAAGCAACAAAGAAACATTACTTTAAAATTCGCATTAAAAAAATAAGCAAATAAAACATGACTAATAAAAAATTTCAAATATTTGCAAAATATTAATACAAGACAGACTTTTTTTACTTTTTTTATTACTACAATATTTAGTTTTACATTTTTCATACATATTTTAATCATTAACGCTAGCGTTTGTTTGTAAACTGATAAGAAATCAGATTCGATGTGATGTGATGTATTGTGGCTTCTCCTTAAATGAAGTCAAGAATCTCTCAGCAATTATGCACAGAGAAACCTGTTAAGCCACTTTATTTTCATCCATGATGTGATGGATAACTAGTGCCATTTTCAGTCTTGTGCTGTGTTAATGGTTTTCTATTTCTATATTTAAAAAAATGAGATAGCAATCAAAACATTATCATTAAAAGATTATTTTTAGTTTATAAAATCTTCGTTTTTTATTTTAAAAATCTAAAAGATTATTTATTTCTGTTATATATAACAGCGGTTTTCAACCTTTTCATACCTGCAGCCAGGCAAAAATAAGGATAAGATTTCACGGACCAGCAGAAGTTTACAGATAAATTTTCGTAAAGATGTAACCTGCTTAGCCTTAGATAAGCATAACTGTTATAACTGACCAAAACAGCACACTAGTTATTGTGTATTGTAATGGTGTTGCTTACCTTCACATGCTGAACACAGAAAACAGTATAATACCAATCGTTCTCATTAATGTGCTTGCATTTCTATGTTTATTATTTCATTGTTAAAACATTCAAGAATAAAATGTTATTCACCTGAATGTTGAAAAATATCATAGCTAATGTAATTACATGGCAATGATTATGATAAATGTAATATCTGTATTTAATGTTAAATATACAAGATGCTAAATCGCGTAATTAATCACTGTACAGTCAAAAAAAAATTCGCCGTATTTTAAATCTGAAAAAATAAAACGAAACGTGTAAAAGTCTGAAGTTTTAATGTTATTGTAATTTTTTTTTTTCTTGTGCTGGTGTGTTGAAAGGATCAAAAAATGTAATTAATAGGAAAAGTTTTTTTTAAAAAATGGTAAAATAGATATCGCGTAATAGAAATAACGCCAAAAAAAAAAAAAAAAATCGCAAAGTTATTTTTTGTTTGTTTTTATTTTTAAAAAAAGGTTAACAGAAAATGGTTTTAAAAAATAAAAGTTTTAGTATATTAGCAGTATACAAATAAAACCAAAAAATATCGCCTTATAGGCCAAAAAAAAGTGGGCGTATTTTTAAACAAACAAAAAAAAAGAAAACGAAACTTGAAAAAGTCAAAAGTTTTGGTCTTGTTTTAACACATAAACAATACCGACAAGCGACCATGATTGGCTATCAAAAGAAACTGGAGTTTGTTTAATAAAAAATCTTTTTTTTTTAATTTTAAATTTTTTTAGAAAAATAATAAATTTAATTCTATCTCTCCATAAACATCTGTGATAAATAGAAAAACAAATTAATTTATGTATGATTGATTATATTTCATTTTTGTTCTGTTTCTTATTTTTTAACAGGGTAAAAATGCGATGAAAAAATAAATAAAAACTGTTTATATTAATTAAAGGTTTAAAATCTTATTATTTTGTTATAAAAAACTTCCGCAGCCCAGTGCCGGGCCACGCCCGGTGGTTGAAGACCACTGATATATAACATAATACGTTTTAAAAATTTAAATTTTTTTAATATTTATTGCAATATTTTTATATGTAAGTATAAATCTATTATTATTATTTGCTCATTAGTATAAATAGGTTATTTACATAGAAGCTAAGTTCTAAATACAGCTTCAGGCCATATTCACGTTAGCTGCTAATATAACGTTATATTTTTGAAAAAAAAAAAGTATTTCAAGTCAAAATAAGTTATTAATAATTTAAATTTCTTGATATCTAAAATATATAAACACAGCTTAATTTATAGATTAACTATATATCTGTAAAAAATAACATTTTTGACATATTAATTTCATTGTTTTTAAATACTTTAATTATTTTAGTTATATTAAAATTGTAATAATAAATATGTAATATATAGGGGTATATGAGCACAGACTTTCACACGACCCACCACTCTCCACACTATCTCATAACACTGATATATTTGATTACACATATGTTGAAAAGACAAATAATCACCAATATATGTATTTCATGCTAAACCAGCAATCATCACTTGGTCCAGATTACCATCTCTACACATATATACTATAAGTGCTCAGATATATGTTAAGATAGCCAATCCTCATACTTTAATGGACAGGTTTCAATATACTCCACACTTCAACTCAACATAAGTATGACAAGAATCTCAGCCTCAGGGTGGCCTTTGAGCATTCCATCATCAGATTTTCAATTGAATGGACAGTTGAAGAGTTGGAGTGGATTGAAGCCTGACCATTAAAGTATGAGGATTGGCTATCTTAATATATATCTGAGCACTTATAGCATATATTTGTAGAGATGGTAATCTGGACCAACTGATGATTGCTAGTTTAGCATGAAATACGTATATTGGTGATTATTTGTCTTTTGAACATATGTGTGTTCAAGTGTATCAGTGTTATGAGATAGTGTGGAGAGTGGTGGGTCATGTGAAAGTCTGTGCTCATATACTCTATATATTACATATATAGACACAGGTATATAATAAGCTTGTGTTTCAGTTATTAAATAATAAATATGCTAAAAACAATTATTTTGTGGCAAATTCCTTCAACTGCTGACTATATGTATATAATTAATATTATAGGTGAGCCTTGATTTGATTATATTTGGTGGAATGCAAAAAGATTTAACATTTTACAAATAAATGCTTTTCATTTTAAGAAATCGATTGAAACATAAAATTTATCCAAAGCCATTTGTATAATAAATCTTACATTTATCATTAACTCCAATTTCTAAACATGTATAATTATTGTAATATTAAAATTATAGATATATACATATTTTGCTAATAATAAGCATGGAATATTTTTAATTAAAAAACTTTGTTTTAGTAAATGATCATAAAACTGTTTCTCATCAATGATCTTAATAGGCTTTCATTCCATCATTTCTACTATTCTATCAGTTATTTTCTAAAGTTTCTTGAAAGATAATAGATTGAAAGTTTACTGTATTTCCATGATCCACAATATTCTAGCAATAACTAATTAAACAAGAACAATTCTCTATCTTAATGCCATTTATAGTAAGATATTGCCAGTGAATACTGGATGGTAGTGCATTTATATCACCATACTCATATCTATTTCTGGCTTTTGTCTTTATCAATGAAGCTTGGAATTCCAACCTGAAAGTAATGCACTTACATATCTAGCAAAAAATCAGAAACTGTAGGGAGGATAGATTTAAATGTACTAATCAATGATTGCTCAACCTGACTGTAGATGGCGCTAGAGTAAAGAGCTGCTTTTGTTTTATATCGATTGTGTAAGGTAGAGAATTAAAAGATTTGTTGTTTAACTAGCAATAATTGTGATGTTAAATATAGTTAAATATTATAATACAATTATAACATCATACCCATCATTTATGCAGGAAACATTTAAATATTCCTCACTGAATACATTTACTACAGATAGCTTTAATATTTGACTATTTGTTTTACATGCTGTACACTTTATCCATTTGTTACCTTTTTAACACCTGTATATACAAAACAAAGGTACTCGTGGACTTAGAGCCTATAGAAATATTGTGCCTCTTTTACTAGTAGTAAAAGTAGCATCATAATATAATTATAGTTTTTTTTAAACAGACAGTGAATCAGAATAACAAGGACCTTTTGCTTATTAACCAAAAAATACTTATAATATCCACTTACCAAATAATACTGAATGGTTAATTCTGACAGTTATGGTAGATAAATATATCATCAGATTTGATATTGTATATGTGATATCCTTTATCATTTAGTTTGAAGATACCATGATAAAACATGGGATTACTAATCAGCAAATTTCTGTACAGTTCATAATTGCAATATTTATAGTAAGTAGACTGAAGCTGGCATGTATGTAAAGATAACAGGATATATTAAAGGCCTTCTGGTCTTAGCCAATCCGATAACAAATAAACAATTTACTATCATTACCTTTAAAAAATAATAATAATAATAATAATTTTTAATGTTAAAATATTACGATGTTCCAGTTAAATAAGGGGAGCTAGAAATATTTGCAGTCACAAAATAAAGACCAATTTGAACATTTGCTTCCAAAAACATGCTCGTATTAAGACAAAAATTCAAGAATACAGGCATATACAGAAATATAAACATATATATATAATGTCACACACATGACAGATACATAGAACGATTTTTTTTTTCCATTTAGCAGACATCATTAAATATTATTTTAAAGATCATTTTGTTTTTCAAATGTAAGAAATTTAATTTGTCAAAATGAATTAGCTTAAATTAAAGAGTAATCAAAAACTCTTTTTTCTTTCTGTTTTTTAATATCCAATTCTTTTATCCATTTCAAAGTGGCTTTTGCTTATTATTGATTTTGTTACTAAGCAACCACATGAAACAAAATTTCTATACACACCAAATAAACCAAACCCATCAAACCTTTAAAATCAATTTAATTGCGACAGCATTATAATTTTGCCATCTGTATTTACACTTTCTTCTTTAAGAGTGTGTTAATTGACAACTTTCTGAATAGTATAGAGAATTGTAACATTTGTAAGATATCCTTTTATTATTACAGCGGTATTAATTACAAATACGCATCTATATATGCAAGCGATAGAAATTCAACTACTATAAGTCTTGGAAACTTTTATTTTATGTAAAAAAAAAAAAAAAACAAGAAACAAATCAGTATGCAAACAGTTATATCACATTTCCCCAGTTTTAAAAAGTAATAAAATATCGTATAAATAAATATTATTATAATAAACAAGTACAGTATTTTAATTGTCAACATTAGAAAACTTACAAATATGAGTTTAAACTCGGATCGAATAACATAAATAAAATAATTAGTGTTCACAAATTTATTTCTAAGAATGTAAATTATTTAAAATTAATTACTTACGAATGCAATTTTTCGTACAGATTAAATTAAAATTAAAATCATGATTAGAATATATAAACTTATATGGATAATTTATTTTGCGTAGGCATTCCAGTCTACATATTAATAAAAATAATCGAAAGGCTATTGCGCAGCAGTAATACGTTTGAGCGCCACAAGGGGCAGAACTAGGCCGCGATCCACGGAATTTGAAATACAGTCTGCCAATCTACTACTCTATCAATCTACACATACATATGTTAACCAATGACAATTAATGTGCATGCAATTAAAAACGATCTGCGTAGTTTAGGACAGTAATAGAATGGTGAGTCTTAAAAGTTACAATATCCCTGAGACAAAGCTTTAATTTACGCAATTAAACTTCACATGGGCTTCACAATGATCCATTCAATCAAAAAATGCCTTTTTTTGCAGATACATTAAAATAAAGATACTGGTCAAGACAATTAAAGTGTTCAAATATCATATGACAACCAGAGCAACTGAACACATCTTTCAAATTTGTACCTAATGCTATTAAAAAAAATTATATTAGTATTATTAAAGTAATTACCAGAGTTTTTATTATAACGTTTATTATGATTCTCTATGAATGACACTGAAAAACAAAAAATAAAAACCAGGAAAAATTCTAGTGCTTTTAAAGTTGGTGTTGGTAAAAATTTTTGAGATTTCAGTGGATATCATAATTACATTAGTCTTGAAAGCTTATTTGATATACAGAGACCAGGCTAAAATTATTTTATTTTATATGTGATTTGATACTGATGGTTAATATAATAAGATAATGATAACCAACACAAATATGGATAGGCAGCACTACTACAGAAACAAATGAATCTTTGAGTTAAAATCAAGTAGATAGAATAAATTGCAGAAATGTTGGTGATAAGATTAGTAAGAGTTGGTATCAAATCAACAATACTTAATGATAATAATAATATCAATTTATAAATAGTACTCGCTCTCTCTTATAAATCATTTTGTCAATAGATAAATAATTAGTCATAACTATTTTATAAATACTGATTTTATTCAACTATCTAGAGGTATAAGAAAGATTAGGAGTCTGCTTCTGAAAAAAAGCTAACTTTATATGTTATCAAGAATAACAAAACTCTTTTATTCTTTCTTAATAATGTAAATTTACATTCTTCTAAAACACCATATAATTATATAAATATATTTTATATTTATTAAATAAAAACTTTTTAAAAGTTATTAACAACTTGAAAACAAAAAAAAAATGTTTAAAATTGCTTCTCCTTGACAAATAAAATATGATTAAGTGCTACCATTTTATACAAATTGAGTTCTTCAATTTAATCTTTTGAATTATAGAGATTTATATTTTGCTGATAACTCTTACAATTTAGTAATATACCGGTCAAAAAGAAGCCAACACATCAACAAACCCAAACTCAAAGTCAGATTCAAACTCAGGCGGTTCAAACTGAATTCAAACCCAACTCACGAGCTCAGATCAAATCAGTGGATGACATATATCAATGGTACATGACTATGCACTAAGGAACTAGCTCAACGGATGATGATGATTAATGAGATCCCTGATTTAACTCTAATGAAGTATAATAAAATAACTAAGAATCTTTATAAGTCAACTCATATATATATATATGTGTGTGTTCGGGTTGCCAATACAGACAGCAAGCATTAATATTAAAAATAATTATTGAATAAGAATGAAAGTTAAAAACCAAATGTGTTAATAAAATGTTTAATAATAATAATAATTTTGTTCAACTTTTAGATTATGATATAGATTATCTCTAGTCTTTAAACAGAATTTCTATTTACAATAAGAATGGCAGTCCTTATTATATGCCAATAGGATTACGCAATATTCTAGGAGAAATATATATATCTATGCCCCGACGAGGAAGTAAAAGTAGATAAAGGTATTTGGCTGTGACAGAAATTATGATTCAAATTCTAAAAGAAAGAATGTGAGATTTATTTTCACATTCGTAAATCAATTCACAAAGAGCAAGATACGTGTTTAGGGAATAACTTTAATATTTAATATTAAACTTACTTAATTATAAATAAACATGAATTTGTTCGACTTTAATAAAATCAATTCATCACGATTTACGAGCATGAGAGCAGGCTTTACTGGAACTGAGAAATAAATGGTACTGACGACTTATGAGCTATAAAAATAAATATGAAAAATAATGGCTTGTCTGTGATTTGAGAAAATAGCAGGGTGCTTGTATTTGACAAGTCTTTGATGTCCTATATGAAGGATCCATAGAACATGGAAAACCAGGTAGGGTCGTAGCCTTGAACCTTTGGTGTTCCAAATATAAAACGAGCAAGTGAGGAAGTACTTTCTTCCTATGTAATTTAACGAACAGTAATATCACCAAGGACAATCCTGTGAAGCAGGAGATGGCTCGCATCAGCAATGTTCGGAAAAATGATGACTTGGTAATCATCTTTTAATTAATAAGAAAACCCATTTTAAATAACGAATGTTCTACGTGATGACCTGATCAAGTTAAATTAAAGTCAAATGTGCTTTAATCAACAAATATTTAATGCAATTAGAAAATATTTTAATTATACCCTAAATCTCATGCTCTCCCTGAATATTAATAGAAAGTATAACATTTGAATTAGAATATATATTCATTTAATTCCTTTATCAACCTTTTTGCGAAACAATATATTAACGTGAATAAATAACTATTATAAATTCAGTAAAGTGGCCGGGAGCATAGGTTAAAAATTGAGCTAATAATTTGTTGTTATTAGCCATTAATAAAATAGCAAAAATTATACAAATCATTCAACTCGATAATTAATAGAACTGTATCAAAATAGTTCTAGTGGGTAAGAAGTACTGTAAAAATAAATATAATATTATTTAACAAGGCAAATGCAATGAAGGAAATTATTATCGAGTTGAAGTTATTATTAGCATATAATAAAAAATAAACAACATTAATAAATCACACAATAAATATATATAATATAATAAATGAACTGCCATCGTAAGAAAAGAGAAAGTTAACAAATATTAAATTTAAAGACTAGAGATTAAGATAGAGAATTACTACATAATTTAAAATAGCATTAATACATTAAGGAAAGAGAAGAGCTTTTAACAGTACTTAATTTAAAGGTAGTGTAAAGTAAAGTTCGAAGACCGGTGAGAAAGTAGCGGTTCATATAAAAAAAGATATTACCATTTCTTCATGGTTGGCTCCTTAAATTACACACGGCAGAGTCCAGTTGGATGAGACGTAGATGCGCATTTTGGAAAATTATTTGAATGACATTTTGAAGGATTTCTCTAAGGTTTACGCAGCTTACGATTGGTATATGAATTTTTATATTACAGCCACATTGAAGATTTTCAGGAGACTTCAGGAACTGTAGTCAGACTCCTCAAGTTAAGCCCCCCCCCCACCATGGTAGAAACACTATTTTACTTCATAATTTAACTGAGCGGCTTCTTCTCTAATGAAATATATATATAGCTTCTCTTAATGAGGAATAATAGCTGCTTGGAAACTTTTCCTGGGCTCTTTATACTGTATCTGATGCCTACAGGCTAGCGCTTCTTTCCTAATCTAGTTGTTTTTAGATACATTCCTTCGATAAGGCTTTCAAACTCATTAACTTGAATTCATTTTCTAATTAGAAAATGAATTTTTAAAATCAGAAAATGATTTTAATTAGGACCGTCCTTACATTTTAAATACTTATCTTTTTCTAATTAATAAAAACTTTACCCATTGTTTAGAAAAGTGACAATCTGAAAGCTTATCGAAAGAATGTAGCTTTTAATCACTAAAAATTTGAACAAACTATTTAAAGTAAAAATAAAACATTTCCGACGCAATGAAATTTTAGAACGAATATGTACATTTAAATATTTATAAATATATACGCACAATCCCCGCAGTTATAATATATATAAATTCATGAATAATTCTAACATGAATTTATTAATAGAAATGATTAGTTTAAATCTCAAATGAGTTAATTTTAACACACATTTATAATAGTTTTTCTTTAAGGAAACTAGCGTGGACTGAACATATAAAGCCTCATTGCATCGTAAATTCAAGGTTAGTGCAAGGGTTTGAAGTTGGCTACATGTGAAAGATCATGAAGCTAGGATCGAACTTAGATCCGACTGCTTCAGTAATGGTAATGAAAAATAAAATATATAATCTTTACTGATCATCTGAAAATATTTACATAAAGAGGGTAATACAAGTAACATACACCCAATTCAAATGTCATCTAAATAATATCATGGTTAACAATTTTACCCAGAAGTTTTACTTTGAGATAAACAAAATTGCCAAGAAATTATTCAATTATTAACAGGTCAAATCAAAAGTGTATTGTAACTTTTTTTTTAACATTATTGATTGATAATATACTTGTTGTTTTTTTGTTTTTTTTTTTGGAAAAATTCTTCAGAAATAACATTTAAAGAATAAAAAAACATTCTAGATAGAGATCTACCCGAAATTGAGATAAACAGCATAATCCTCAGAATCCTAAAAATTTAAAAAACAAATTTATAGAACTGATTAAACCTTGTGATATGGCTTTAAACTGAGAGGAAAATTTTGTTAAGTGATTAGAAATCAATCAATGGTAAATTATCATTAACAATGACCAAATATTATTTCAAAATAGTAACTCCTAATCTTTGCTAGATAATAACTCATGCCTTCCCCCCTCAACAACAGTTAACTAATCAATCAAACGTCTGATAATATTTATTGGCAATTTTTGAACATGTTAACTTTTTAACAATGTTTAATTAAGCAATCAATCAAATTACCTGTAATATTCAATTGTAACTATTAACATTACATTAAAATAATCAGCCAAATGGCTTTTCTAAGACAACAGTTTTGGGATCTCAATATCACTTATCAGTTGTCTATTTAATATAATAATTATTTAAAAGTTGTTTTAATAAAATAATTTTTATATTTATTCCAAATAAGAAGTATGAATGTTTGTATTATGCATGTATATAACAAAAAAAAAAAACCACCAGAATTCTGAAAATTTAAATATATAATAAAGTAAAATCATTAAATTTATAGTCTAATCAATGATTGAAAAGTTGAAAAGACTTATGAACACAAAGCTTCATGATTTCCTAGGTCCACCTCTTCTTTAGCTGGGTTATGTCTTTAAACTAAAACTAATTTACCTTAAGTCTTTCTCTCTTTCTCCTTCTATATATATCCAAACATTCACTAGAGCTGGCCCAGGATGGCTATGAAACATTATGAGATTTTTTTTGTGATTACATGATGCAATGTGATTAAAATAAATGTATATATGCACTCAAATATTAAGTCAAACAACCACTTAGTTTTATGTTTTTCTCTTTTACTTTTATAATAAAAAATATATAAAAAACATCAAATGTGTTTTATTACTTAGATATGTACATTTTCTACATTAATGATCACAAATTTAGAACCTGATCAATGATTTTAAAAGACTCCCCAAAAGAGTCACTGCATAATTAAGATTATTATTTAAGAAAGTTTTGCTTATCTATGGTGGTGGATATAAAAATTATGCATGGACATTTTTATGCTTATCAGCTTTTGGCAAGTTTATATATTTCATCTTTTTCTAATGTGGCCCAGAGATGCAAAAAGGATAGACATCCCTGCACTAAAAAATAAAACAACTTAAATGCCAGACTATCATCTGACTGTCTTGTCATCACAATATGAAAAAACACAAATATAATTTTATAAAAAAAAGTTTCCACAACAATAAAAAAAAAAGTTCATGCTGATAAATTTTCTTATAATATATATATAAATAATAACACAAAACACTGACAAGAAATCTGGATTACTAATCTAAGCACAGATAGCAAGACAACTTATGGTTGATATCCTTTTCTTATGTAAATACAAAAAAATGCTTCAAATATCGAGACAACCAAGACATATAAAAACTAAGAGATGATGGAAGAGACTCCATGAATAGTCACATTCAGCAAATGGTAAAATATCAAAGTGTATATATTACATGCCTACATTGAGCCTATGACCCCTATGAAAAATCCTCTATGCCAGTGCACTTATGCCATAATCAATATTCGTAATATTTTAATATTTACTTGCTCAGTATTTGTAAAATGCCTAAAGCACTTTGTATTCTATCTCTTACTCGATTCTCAGTGCTTCTGTGAATCAAGTTTGAATTGAAGCATTCACCATAAGAGTTTCTATCAGCTTTGATATAGCAGTAACATAAAATTGAAACAGTATAAGGCTTGTCTCAACCGATTGGATTGTCCTTGATTAATCTTACAATATTTTGTTTACAATACACTCGGTATGGTGAAAATCAAATTACAGAATTAATCAAAACATTAAATAACAAGAATGAATTTTTATAATCAACAATGAAACTGAGCACAAGTTAATTAACATCCAAAATTAAAAGACATAAAAATGAAATCAATATCCTAACAAAAAAGTAATAAAAGATTTTATCTTTTATTTTATATAATCACATTCTAATTTTAGAACATAATTTTCATTTATAATTACACGTTTACATCAATTAAAAAACTAAAATAACAAAATCTTTTTATTAAGTCTGTCGGATTTTTATTTCTGATTAAAAATAGTAAAATCTCATTAAGCCAGCAGGTAATGCTTCGATACATAATCCATGCATGGTTTATTAAAAATGAACGTTTATTAATTATATTAACAATGATTAAAAAAAAAGAACTCAATTATTTTTAATTACGTTAATATCTAAATAATCTGCATCATTAATTAACAAGAAGTTTGAAGCAATCAGTTAAATAATTTAATTTAGATTTTATCACTTTAAAAATGATGAGCAAAAGCAATAATAATAATAATAAATCACAATTTAGTTTTCTATTTCTCAAACTGTCAATTGGTCTCTCAAATAAGTCTAATAATATAAGATAAAATGTTCGGACAGTAAGGGTTAGGTTTTATCATGTTACCTAGATATTAAATAAATGGTATTATGTCTACACAAAACTTCTACATGAGCACTATTTTACTACAACCAATTCCTCTTCCATAGATAACCAAATTACAAAGATAATATCAAATCATATCATTTTTCGACCTTTAACATTCCACTGAAGGATAAAAGTCTGTTCAAGTTCAATCTATCTCTGATCTCCAGCTGCTCTTACCCACATTATCGCAGCACACTTCATTATTTCATCCACTGGTCCCATATGTGGTCTTTTTCTAGATCTTTTTATAATCTCTTGGAATCCAATTTAAGATTTCAATTGTCCATCTATCAAAATATATTATAGCAATACATTCAGTCCATCTCCACTTGTCTTTTAATGCTTTCAATGATGTCATTAACACCTATGTGTTCTCTCTTCGAAGTATTTCATTTTCAATCACTTCTTATTCCTAACATGCATCTCTCCATACTTCTTTGAATAGCCTAAAGTCACTGCATTGCTCTTCCTATCATGCATCTTTCCATACTTCTTTGAGTGGTCTAAAGTCACTGCATTGTTCTTCTGTTATGTGTCCAATCTTATAAGTATATTTTTATAGAACAAAAATAATAATGATAGGCTTTTTTTTCTATGAGAATGGAGTTTGTTTTTGAGTATTTTTTAAACTTATCAATGTATTTCAAATATTTTCTAGTACTATTGTATAAATAATATAGCATATTAGATTTTTCAAAACAACACTTTTTAAAGTAAATATTTGGGAATCTTTATAGCTTTTCTAAAATGATTTGATAGTGCTGTTATTGTTTTCAATTTTTCTTCACTATTTTGCAGTTATTTATAATGTATATTTATCAGTTTGCATTTACTTAATAGCAGAAAATGAAACTAAAATTATTAGTTTAACCAAATCAGAAGATATTACTATCACATAAATATCAAACAAATTTCCAAATTCAAAACCACTGATTGGAAGATTTTTTATATTCAGACTTTAAGAATGGGCATTTTTCTTTTATTGTTTAGGGAAGAAAAATTGAAATTTTCAGTAATTTATACTTATTTATGCAACATATCTGAAAAATATTTATTTTAAACCAAAAAAATATGTGATTACAATTAGCCTTTAACAAGTTAAATAAAATAAAACCATACAACTATGGGAAACAAAAATTGAAATTGATTTCCTAAAAAGAAATGTTTTCATAAATATTGATGTAGAATTTTTTCTAATATTTTAACCAGATTTTCTAGAGCAGTAATCTCATGCCGATTTTACAGTTTGGGGCATTATGCTGATTCTGTGATCACAATATCTTCTTGATGTTATTTTGAATCTATTTATAACCTTACATTACTATGTGTAGTTTTGTTTTACCACATTTTCAATTTTAAAATTGTTAGCTGTAAAAAAATCTGAAGGTGTCAGCATTACATACAACTTTCAGGCAATGACAATAACCAATTTGCAAGACACTCTATAAGAAAGGTAGCATTAGATGTCAATAGAAATGATAATTTTTGATCATTGAAGTCTTTTAGCTAGAAGCAAAACAAAAATCTCTGAACAAAAAATTGAAGTTTTCAGTAATTTGTTTATAAATTAAAGGTTATTTAAGCAATATTTTTGTAAAAGACTTATTTCAAACCAAAAACTTACATAAAATAAAAAGAGATTTTCTTTGAAAACATTTATGTTTAAAAAGACAACTCTACAAAGTTTGTTACAACAATGTAAAAGCAATTTCTATTGGATAAACTACAATTGAGTTTGTCAAAATCATTAAGAAATTATTTTTTTTAAATTTTAATAGTGATAATATGTCCAATAATGACATGTGCCATTATTATAAATAAAAACTGTTTAGAAATTTACTTTCATATTTTGCAAATGTCAAATATTAACTTTTAGAATGATTATCATTTGAAATCTTACATTTGTAATAAATAATGTTAAGATTATCAATATATGGTATATATAAAAAAGTTTAATTGTAAAAATAAAATGACCAAATATGGAGGAATATAAAAGAAAATTATACCAAGGCTTATTTAAAATAGAAAGATGGACTTTGCAGCTAAATACATTAATAATAATGAATGCAATTTTTAATTTTTAATAGGAATTTCATTGCTTTGATGTCTAAAAAAATCATTTTTATTTTTAAATTGGAATTAAATAAGAAATAATTCATTCAATAATTTTTATAAATTGGTGAAGGCTATCATCTAATTCAAAAAGTATTTCCTATCATTTTGTATTTACTTCAGTACTTTATTTTTATATTTTCTAAAGTTCAAATAAAGTCATTTAGAATGTTTTTCATTTGAAAACCTGTATTTGAAATAGAAAAATCTACAGATTATCAAAATGTAATATAAGTATTTAATTGTAAAAGTAAAATATTGTAAATATGACTGAAGTTACCACTGGAGTCTTTCAAATTTAAAGTGGAAAGAGTTTAGTGTCATTGAGTTAAAGAAAATTTGTGTCATTTTTCCCTTTTTATCAAAAAAGCAAAAAAAAGTGTTTTCTTTGTATAAGATTTCTGTTATTAGCCAATCACTACATCTGATGTTTCATTTAATTGTGTGTGCAAGATATGAGATTTGATCTTTTTTTGTATTTTTAAAAAAGGAGGGAGGAGATACTTAATAAAAAATAGTAATAAAACATTTCCCTTAAATAGTTCATTTTAAAAAATATTGAATTAAGAAAAAAAAACAAAATTGATATTATTAGATCTCATTGTAATATTAAATAGTTAAAAGCTTAAATAATTAACCAAAATATGTGTATGCATGCTCATAAACAAATTTATATCTCCCACACAAAGAGACATAAAAAGAGCATTCACATTGATAGGAGTTAAAGATCAAAAAATACAAGTTTAAAAGAAATAATTGTTGATTTTTGGCTAACTAACTATTATTTGCTGGTGCTACTCTCAAACTACTATAGGATCCATACTTTTTTTTACCTTAACAAAAAAAAGAATTAAATTAATTCACAGCATTTATGAATTGTACTCCATACTCTCATAAGCTAAGTGAGAACAATAATTATATATTGTCTTTTCTAATTATGCATATATTTCTTGGAAAAAATCTTTAGTTATCAGGTAAGTCAGAGATTAAATCTCACCAATACTTTTTTTTAAATACCGTGATCAGATATTTATTACTGTTATAGCTTACATTTATTCAGAATCAAATACAAATATATACAATACTAAGCTTTTTATTGTAGCATATATAAACATCTTACAGTGAGTGGAAATGATTTCGCTCAAACATTAAAACATCCAATAAAATAAATATCACAATTTAGTGAATATATATAGTATTTCTGTAAGTAATATAATACCTTATATGTAATAATTAGAACTTGAAATCATCCAGAGAAATACCAACAAAATGCTAATAAGGATTTTAAATATTTACTAGAAAAATTCAAATTTTATGTGCTACTTAGAATAATTGAGGTACTGAAAGCTATCTAAAACATTATAATTAGTAACATTATAATTAATATTCTTTGATGGTCATTTTATTACTGTTTACTATGGATGAGTTCAGAATAAAAGAATTGAATCCAAGTGAAACTTGAAATATCTTTTTTTTGTTTCAAATAAGCTTAGAATTTCATTTTCAAGTAATTGGTCCATAAGCAAAATAAGTTGATATCCAATTAATTATTAGTAAATACGTATGTGGGCATTCTTGCATAGAAAGTGAAACAAGAAAAAAAGACAAATCCTTTTTATCTGATATTTGATTCATTTGAATGAGTATTTTCTTCTCTGATATTACTTTACTTAGAGGAAAGCACAAGCTGTTATAATACTATATACAATATAAATTATACTAATGGTTTTAATGAGTATATAAATAATTTTATAAATAAGCATTTATTTTATATAGTGTATGTTTACAATTGTATACATTCAAATATCAGCCTTTTAAGCTAATTGTGCATACGCTTTGCAAGTGTTAATAATAAATGAATACTTTCTCACCAATACAAGATATAGTATTTATGACTCAAATGCTTATATATGAGCAAATCTGAAGTACTGGCAAGTAAAGCGTGAGGATGGAACCGTCACTTTAAATTACTATATACGATGTCTGAATGAATGACGTGTGTGAAATTGTCTAGAATTTACTAAACATTTCAGTTGGAATGATGTTTAGTAAATTCTAGACAATTTCACCCACGTCATTCATTCAGACATCGTATATAGTAATTTAAAGTGACGGTTCCATCCTCACCCTTTACTTGCCAGTACTTCAG
The DNA here is from genome assembly GCA_028023455.1 of Epiperipatus broadwayi. NCBI lineage: Eukaryota > Metazoa > Onychophora > Udeonychophora > Euonychophora > Peripatidae > Epiperipatus > Epiperipatus broadwayi. The sequence continues at coordinate 6,049,297 of JAQFVV010000064.1, forward strand.
ATTTGCTCATATATAAGCATTTGAGTCGTAGGAATAAGAGGATTCCTTTTATGTCTGCATAAATACTATATCTTGTATTGGTGAGAAAGTATTCATTTATTATTAACACTTGCAAAGCATATGCACAATTAGCTTAAAAGGCTGATATCTGAATGTAAATAATTTTAAAGTGTATCAATCGTGTAATGCTAAGAATATAATTCTATTCCCAGAACCAATCAGCATGAATACTTTATGAAGATAATTCACAAGTCAGATTCCCAATGAATCATTCAAATGAACTTGTAAATAAAATTCTTGCCTGTGAATTATCATAATAAGCTATTTGGGTTTATTGACTTAATGAATAAGTTATGTTATTCCTTATTTGTTCTTAATATATTAGATACAAAAAAGTAACAAAAGCAGAAAAAAATAAATATCTAGGTATCAAAACAATAAATAAAAAATATAAGGAAAAGCATTTACAAGTATAAAAACAGATTATTACATTTTCATTTACCATTGTCAAAATTCCTCCACTCACAACTTTGACGCCATCCATTTCAAATAAATACACTAATGATTATTACTAATCATTTTCGAAACTAGAGATTATCTCTAGCATAGATATAAATTTTAAACCTCAGTTAAAGATTAATATATCTGATTTTTTTTTAAAATTTACACACACGGAATTATTCACCTTTCTCTGTCCCGTATGTAATATCTTTATAGATATAATAAACATCTCCATACTTCCCCATTCTTTTAAATACATATAAATAAAGATATGATAAAAGACAAATGTCCCCCAAGATGTATTTCATGCTGAATTAGCACTCATCAGTTGGCCCAGGTCACAATCTCATATACATCTTTATTATATGCAAAGTATTTATCTAGAGTAAATAGTTACATTTTCATTTACCATTGTCAAACTTCCTCCACTCACAACTTCGACGCCATCCATGATTATTATTAATCATTTTCGAAAGTAGTAAAAAAAAAAAAAAACCATTAAAGATTCCAAAAGCAATTTTTTGCACTTTATGTCAGAGCCATCTATTATATGCCTGAAATAAGTCAGATGATGTTATTGTTGGCATTAACTTACAGAAAGCTGAGACTAGATAGAATGTTAAAAAGAAGAAAGAAAATATTTCATAGATATGAACACGAAAATAATTGAAGTAAATGATTTAGTTTGATCATACTAATTCAACAGATGGAAAAAAAAAAGTACCACCTCCAAAAGTAGCTATCTTATAAGAAATAGATATATATATCATTTTGATAGTTTTATGAATTTAAAAAGTTCAATAATGATGATGATGATGATGATTAAAAAGACTGTTTCGAAAGACGACTTCGACGTTTGATCGCAGAGAAGAGATGGTATCTGATAATCTGCATTACAAGATCACTTATACGTATATATAAAGCAGTTTATGCTTTCTTTATTTTTTTAATAATCTATTCACAAAGTTTGCAGCAAAGATATTTGCTAATATTAATTCATGTCAGTATTAAGTAATCGTGAAAGATACTAAATGATATATTGAAAAATCACGTATTCCATTTCACCAAGTAGGTTATGAATAGCTTAGCGAGGGTAAAAAAGAAAATTCTTCAAAATGACTTAAATATTTCTTACAAGAGGTTTTGTTAAAATCTCTTCTAACTAAGTTTAAAGTAACATCCTCCCTGATAGCTTTATGAAGAGGAACAAAATCAACAGTAAGTGGCTTAGTTCTATTTTCGGTATAAAAAACCTAAGCAGATATAGAAAATAGATATTTCAATCAATAAATTCTTGTAAGACGACTCAATATAAAAATACATCAAGCATCTTTTGAAAAAGAAAGTCATATATGTTAGAATGAGCTATATCTTCTTTTTAAATAAGATTCATCAAAAGGACAATAATTAAAGATGACAAGGACATATTGAATGTACAGGTATTAGATTAAAATAAAATCATAAAAACAGTATTAAATGTTGAAGAAAAATTCAATTTATGATTATAAATTTTTAATACATATATATATAAATAAAGTTATTAAGAGGTGAATCGTACAAAATAACGTTGTATGTGTTAATATTTATTTATGTAAAAACAAAGATAGTAACAGACAAATTGTACAAAAAAAGACTACATACGAGTGTACATACATATATATTAGGACATATTATGTCTTATGGCTTTGGCTACACTATAAAAAATTAAAGACAAACCTAAGTTTAAACTGGTCACAGTCAAGGGATAAAAAAATCTATATATCACTTATGTAAATAATTACCCATTTAAACTTGTCCAAAGATAAAGATTAAAATAAATTAATATTTTATTTCATGGGAGTAAAAGAAAACAGGTAAAGGAATTATTCTGCCATATGGAAATTAATTTCTAGGTTAAGAATTTCCTAAAGATTGTGATGATGGTGTTTTTGTTTTATTTATGTATTAGACTATTTCCATCATCTAATATGAATATTGAATGTCTTTAGAAAAATTTAACTTAATTTAAATATTCCAAATACACTCAACTATTGGTAATAGCGCACAGGTTAGTCTAAAAGCATTCAATACTCATATTATATGGTGGAAATAGTCCAATATATAAATACAAAGTTAAGGTTTATTTTAAAATATTCTTATTGTTTAACACAAATTTTATTGTATTGGTTATAAAACAATAAAAGGATCTTGTGAATGCTGTATTAGGAAATAGAAAAGAATACTGTTTAAAATAAATCGGTTGTTTATTGATAAATAATGTAAAAAAAATATTTGAATGGCTTTATTACTCGACAATTCTCAAGACGTATGAGCATTGGCAGTTCTAGTACTGAAATTGATCCAAGGACCATACATATACACTCCACCAATAATACCTTTAATATTCAATTCTACTCTTGCAACTATAAGAGATTAGTAAACCGAAATTTGTAACATCAACAGTCCAGCAATGAGAGATATCGACAGTGATGAAGCTGCTTTATTACTCGACAATTCTCAAGACATATGAGCATTGGCAGTTCTAGTACTGAAATTGATCCAAGGACCATACACATACACTCCATCAATAATACCTTTAATATTCAATTCTACTCTTGCAACTATAAGAGATTAGTAAACCGAAATTTGTAACATCAACAGTCCAGCAATGAGAGATATCGACAGTGATGAAGCTAATGACTGATCAAAATACAGTAAAGAAGCAGCCAAAATTCATGCAACATCATGTGAATAAAAATATATACTCTCCTTAATGATAAAGTTGTTAACCTATAAAGCTCATAACTCCATTAGCATGTCATGTTAACCTCCTCTTTTGAGACTTTAGGTCCTTAATTGGTCATATGATCTAGTAATAAATACCTTTTCTGGAAACTTTGGAGATCTGTAGATACGGTTGCCATTTGGTGAGCTGGTGTGTTGTTGCTGAAGATTAAAGCTTAAAAATTCACATCCAAATGAAGACATACACATCCAAGAAGTCAAGGATATATTTGAGTTAAGATAACACTTAAAAATGTACAAATAAAATGTGAAGCATAAAAAATATAACTTTTATCAGTAAAATCTTCAAATAGAAATATATATTGATACAAGTACAGATACTGACAATAAGAAGAGTTCAATTTTGATAATCTATACTTTTTTTCTCTCTTTGATATTTTTATCACAAAGGTCTGAATATTTAATTTATTTCCATTTAATATTATTATTTTCATTATGATTATAATTTTAATTATTTTTCTACATTTTTTAAATATGTATCAGCAACAGTAATATTCTTTGTCAACAGAAAAAGTTTATACATTTATAATTTTATCACAGTGTATCATCTGACATGTCATGATTAAAATGTGACAAAAGTTAAAATATTAAATTATTTTCTTAACTAGTATGATGAATAATGTATACGGGTTGAAAGAATTTAATATAGGATTTAACAATTAACTGTAACTTTTGATGTGTTTCCCACTTTAATATCATTGTGGTATTGTGAGATGATAATTCATATTTTAAAATTGTTTATTAAATACTGTTAGTTTAATTCTGATCCCTGCACTCTTTGTTCTCCATTTAATGGGTCATGTTTATCTGTGTATTTGACAAATTCCCATTGACTGGTCATTAAAATTAATAAAATTATGTTTTAAATTGCTGTGGTGATGGCTTCAAAATTTAGAAAAATAAAATATGAGGATTTAATCTGATAGTGAAACGTATCATTTTAAATATTAGATGGTAATGTCATTGTGAAATAAGTGACATCTATTTCTCACTGAACAACCTTATATGTCATTTCATAAATGGTAGTACTTCACCTTCAACTCATTATAAAATATAGTACTGGATGAAGATTAAGATGATGCATTTATAAAAGCAGTATAGAGCATTAGATCCAACTTTGAAGTCCAAGTCTTCATGAATGAATACAGAAGTCATAAACTGGGCAGGTAATGCAGATATTATATCATCGTATCATCTAGTGTTTTTTATCTAGCGTTTACTTAATAATTCAGGCTTATAGCAAATGGCTTGAATAGAATAAAAAGATCTGCTCTACATTGAACTGAGAATAAAAAATATTTGAGAAGCTAAAGTCATCCCATTATATACCAACCAAATTAATATATTCTGTAAGAGCTTAGATGTATGGATGGAAATGCTGGTCAGTTAAGCAAATTAAACCAAAGTCAGAACTTTAAAAACTAGCCAAAATGTAAATTTTCATAACCAAATGAGTTCACTCATTGTCAAGGCAGACTTCTCAAGTATAAAGAAATACAATGGCACAAATAAATAGTACATAAATTTTCTATAATTCTCAAATACATTCTTATTATGAGAATTTTACTTAGTATATATTTGTGTTGTGTTTGTGTTCCTTTGTACTTGAGAAGTTTGTCTTGACAATGAAAGCAATTTTTAGTTTTTAAATTTTGACATGTTTTTGATGTTTTTGTTTACTTTTATTGACTAGTTTAGCTTTTAGCTTTTGTTATTTTACATTATACATGAGAAAGTGTATTTGTGCACACAAGTGTGTGAAAAAAATAGTTTTCTACATTTTGTAAGTATAATTTATAATTCATAATAACATACTTATTGTTTTATAATCAATCTTTAACATGGGAGGTTACAATAACTTTTCTGAAAATTAGTGGACAGTAATTGTAAATGTATGCTAATAATTTTGTTTTATTGCTTGAATGATATTATTTAAAGTCATAAAAGCTGATTTCCAGAAAATCACTTAACAGAATATATGTTTTAACGGCTTAGATAATTGATTTTTTTTTTGTTCCAACTTGTTATTATATAACAAATCTCTTTCATGTGTAACTTTTTTTAAAAATTAGATTATTTTTTGAAAAATAAATACATAAAAACCTAATTATAATTTTAAAGAGCAGAGAATATTAATATCTTAAAATATGGAGATATGGATATTAACAAAACTTATGTTTGAAATAAATTTTAAAATTTAGATCAAATATCTTCAAAATAAATTCATTATTAAAACTTGATTATTCATATCAGAATTGCTTTATTTTTGTAAACAATATAGAAAAATATTGGCTGTCACATGATATTAATGCTTTTCAATGAATCTGAAAAATATTCATATAAATACTTATACATATTACAAATATATGTAATAATATTATTATTCGATGCCTGTATTTTTAAAGCAATATACGTAATTATATAACTGAATATTTGTAAATACAGTAACTAAATAATTAAAATATTTATCCACTTAGGAGCACTTTCGATTATCCCAGAATCTTTGTCAACTAAAGCTTTGAAAGGCTTACTTTACAAATATATATATATATATATTACTTTCTCCTGAACTAAATATAATCAATTTAAAAGACAACTACAGATTTAAATTAAAAATTTATTTACTTCAAATAGACTTTGGTTCAAAATTGAATCTAGTCAAGATCTTACAATAATTTTAAAAATATCATGTGATTTACATATTATCCAGAACACCCTCTATTGACCAATCTCAATCCTAACAAATTGTTAGGTTTGAGATTTCTTTTAAATTGATTATATTCAATTCAGGAGAAAGTATATATGAAAGGCATTTTAATGGTTTTAATGTAATATCATCAAGTGAAATATATTTATTAATATTTTTAATAAGCCCAAAATGAATCATGGCTATTGAATATGTAATAGCAAAAATATAAACTTACTAAAAAAAACAACAACTAAATTTGAATATGTTACTATAACAATTTATAAATCATATTCCTAAAGAATTGGTTTATAACAAATTTGCAAATAAAAGGGGGTCCAATTTTTTCCTATCATTCATGTTCTTAGAAGCAATAAACTGTTCCATAAAAAATAATCATACTTAAAATATATATTTAATATTTTTAATAATTAATATAATTGTAAATTAATTAGTAAATGAGATTACTGTTATAAACACAAAGTTAAATCCATAGCCAAGATGTATTGATGTGCAGCAATCAATCAGATCAGTTCTACAGGCTGAATGAAAACAATAGCCTCCTTTTGATTAGAGGTAGCTTGGATAGATTTTCTATTGTTTTCATTCAGCCTGAAGAACTGATCTGACTGGTTGCTGCACATCAATGTACATTTAGCTATGGATTTAACTTTGTACACATAACAGTGATCCCATTTAGTAATTAATTTCATCATCATCATCATCAACCATTATCAATCCACTGCAGGATGAAGGTTTCTCCAAGTTCAATCCATCTTTTCCTATCTTTAGCTTCTCTTCTCCACATCACCCCTGCACACTTTCTTATTTCATCCATCCATCTCACATGTGGTCACTTTCTGGGTCTTTTACAATTTCTTGGACTCCAGTTTAAAATTTCAATTGTCCATCTGTTATCATCTCTTCTAACAATATGTCCAGCCCAACTCCACTTCCGTCTTTTAATTTTTTCAATGAGGTCAGTAACACCTGTTTGTTCTCTTACCCATATATTGCATTTTTGATCCTATCTTGTTGCTCCCAAAATGCATCTCTCCATACTTCTTTGAGTGGTCTGAAGTCTCAGTATTGCTCTTCTATTAAGTGTCCAAGTCTCAGATCCATAAGTAAGAACTGGCAAAACACATTTATTAAAAACCTTCCTTTTCAAACACATAGGCATATTTCCATTTAGTATCAAGTTATTTCTATCAAAAGCACTCCAACCAAGTTTAATTCTATGATTAATTTCATCCATTATATTTCCATCTGTATTAATAATCTGACCAAGGTATTTGTAACTGTTAACTTCTTCTAACTCATCATAATAAATCTTTATTTCCATATTCTGAGAAAATCTATTAAACATTACTTTAGTCCTTTTAACATTTATCTTTAGTGCTACTTTCCTACTTTCATCTGATAACTCCTGCAACATTTCCTGTAGCTCTAAAGCATTATTTGAAAAAACAACTACATCATCTGCAAAATCTAAATGACTTAAATAATCTCCATTTACTTTCACTCCTTTAGCTTCCCATTTTAATCCACAAAATACTTCTTGCAGCAATGCTGTAAAAAGTTTTGGAGACATGGAGTCACCCTGTCTTACACTCTTTTTAATGTTGATTTTCCTACTATCATTATGTAATCTCATTGTTGCTGTTGGATTTTTATAAATATTCTTCAAAATATGACAATATCCTGGATCTACACCTTGATGATCCAATGCTTTAATCACTGAAGAAAGGTTTATAGAATCAAATGCCTTTTCATAGTCTACAAATCCTAAGCATAATGGCAACTCATATTCAATTGTCCTTTCTATAATTTCTCTCAATACCTGGATATGATCTACTGTACTAAAACCACTTTTAAATCCAGCTTGTTCTCTTGGTTGGTGGAAATCAGTGTTTTCTGTAGGTGAGTTGTAATTATCTTAATAAAAATTTTGAAAAAACTGATAAAAGACTGAAAGGTCTGTAATTTCTAATATCTTCTTTATCACCTTTTTTAAATATTAATATTAATACTGCATTCTTCCAATCATATGGTACATCTTTATCATTTAGACATTTGGTATATAACTTTCCTAAAAAAAAATTCTATTTCTTCACCTGCTTCTTTTAATATATCAATTACAATTCCATCATTAACTGGAGCCTTCCCTTTCTTCATAAATTTAATTGCATGTCTCATTTCCTCATTCAAAATTCTGGGCAATTTGGGAGATATAATATGTATAGGAGGCATTTGTTCTTTATTACTATATAATTCTTGACAGAAGTCTTCTACACATTTTATGTTGCCATCTCTCTTTTTAGTAATAATGCCATTTTATTTCTTATTGCAGATGTACATTTCCTAACAATACCAAAATGTTGTTTTACACTTTTTAGACTTTTATTCTCTTCTACAGCTTTCCTTGCTAGTTCACAATTATACTTTCTTATATCATTTTAAACTCTTTTCTGCACCATTTTACAAAATTTGAGATATTCAATCTTTTTTAATGCATCATTGTTGTATATCCTCATATTCCTTCTTTTCTTCATAAATTCTCTAGTTTCAGTAGAAATTTTATTGGTCAATTGCTGCTTTTTTCTACCAGCTATCTTTGTTGCAGTTTTTAAAAGTGTATCGCTTATTTTCCTGTTAATGTCATTCAAATCTGAATCATGTTCAAAATCTACTAATACCTGAAACCGATTTGTAAGTTCTAATTTAAATTCATTAGAATGTTTCTGAAGATTAGGAATATCAACTGTGAATATTGTTTTTCTTAATAATTTTTGTCTCTCTAGTTTTGCATTAACATGTATCTTACATCTTACTAATCGGTGATTACTTCCTGTGTTAAATTTATTAAGAACATTACAATCTTGAAATATGTATTTTCGGTTAGTCAAAATATAATCCAATTCTGCTGTACCTTCATTTGGATGCTTCCATGTCCATTTCCTTTTAACATTTTTCTCAAAAAAAAAATTCATAATATAAAGTTTTTCTTTTTCTGCAAACTCCACAAATCTATGTCCTATCTCATTTCTATTACCATAACCAAAACTATCTACAGCATTTTCATCTTTCATTTGTTTACTAATTCTAGCATTAAAGTTTCCCATAACAATTTTAAAATGTTGTTTACTCTGATCAAAAGCCTTTTGTACATCCATATAAAAATCTTCTATAACTTCATGACTATGAGAGCTTGTTGGGGCATAAACCTGAATTATCTGCATTTGGTATCTGCTATTAAGTTGTAAAACTAATCTTGCCACTCTGTCTGATACACCATCAATCTCCACAAAGTTATTCTTCCATTTTTTATTTATAATAAATCCTACTCCACTTGTATTTCCAATATTTGTGCCTTTGTAGTAGAGTATATGTCCACTTTTTAAATCAATTGTTTCTTCACCCTTTCTTCTAACTTCACAAAGTCCAATAATGTCCCATTTAATATAAGATAGTTCTTCTTCTAACTCTTGCAATCTTCCTTCACTTGAAAGTGATCTGCAGTTGTAAGTACCTAAAATAAAAAGTCGTCATCAAATGGCAGCCTGAGTTTGCAATCGGGATTCTTAGCACCCTCTGCCTTCGGCCACCAACCGCTGCCTTGGTTGGTGCCTTTACAGCCTCCTGGGAATAAGGGCCATGATTTATTTTTATATATATAATTAATTTAAATATATATATACATACAAATTGCATAATATTAATTATATACAAAGTAAGTTTACATATATATATACATATTGTATTATGGTGAATAGATTATTTCTAGCATGCCTGTTAAGGGCAAGTTACAACTAAATATAGATAATATACATATATGTGTGTGTGATATCAATCTATATTATATTAAATAGTAGTCTCCAATACTAAAATTCATTTCACTTTTTATTATATACATAACACAATTTGAATAAAATGTATGAAATAATAATTTAGTGCTAATTATTATTTATTTATTTTTGTTTTTATGTAATCCAATATTGAAAATGCAAACCAATGTAACACTTTTTTTCCTTTTCAACAAAGAATTGAAGAAAGTCATGCTAAAATTGACAGAAAGTGTAGAAGTTAATGTCAGACCAATCAGACTTTCAAAAGATCAAATTTGCAAGATATTATTAAGTGGAATAGGAGTGCTTGAACTGAATAATTTCCATAATGGATATTATCATGGACAATGGCTGCATTTATTAACTGCTTTACTGACTTCCCCGAATAAACTCATTGATGATTTTAATTCACTCTAAAACCATCAGTTTTTACATTACTGTAGTGTTTTTATGCTTATTTTAAAACTTAAAAAGTACTGTAAGATGCTGCCCTCTCTTGAATTATTTTACAAGTAAAAAATTAATATCGTAATTTGAAACTACAACAATAGGAGAAATCAGGCTTTCCTAAATGCTAATTGGATGGTTCTCATTGCAACAAAACAAGAGCACCTGTCAATAATTTTCACCACTACAACTTTTTTGTTTTGATTTTGAAAATGAAATGAATGTTTTAGAGTGTTTTTTTTTTTTACATATTATAAATTATTTGATAAAATATGCTGAAAATATAATTATTTTAGAAAAATAATTAAGACTTTAGTAAAAATTCTTTAATTTTACATGAATGTAAATTGAAAAAGAAACCAGTGCTAACAACAATTTTGACACTTGTCAACTGTTTTCATCGCCCAAAGCACTTAATTTGATTTTCAAACAAAAATTTATGTTTTAGAATGTTTGGTTGGCATTTTTTTACATATTATAAATTATCTTGATAAAATATGCTGGAAATATAATTATTTTAGAAAAATAGTTAAGACTTAAGTAAAAATTCTTTAATTTTACACAAACGTAAATTGAAAAAGAAACCAGCGCTAACAACAATTTTGACACTTGTCAACTGTTTTCATTACCATAAGCACTTTATTTGATTTTCAAACAAATATTAATGTTTTTAAATATTTGGTTGGTATTTTTTTATATATTATAAATTATCTTGAAAAAATATACTGGAAATAAAATTATTTTAAAAAAATAGTAAGATTTTAGTAAAAAATTCTTTACTTTTACAGGAACGTAAATTGAGAAAGAAAATCACTGATGCACTCAACATTTTCTAATAGGTTACAAATGTTCTTTTGAGGTTCTCCACTATGAAATATTTGTATAATTATAAATAGAAATTTATTTTTGAAAAAACTTTTGTTTATTTTCATATTCTGACAAATTATTAATTTGTTTTTTACAAATGAAACTAAAACGAATATAATATTAAAAGATGAATATAATTTAACTGCTGATTCTGTAATTGACCAATCAATTGTTTAGAACTTAAATTCACTAGGCCAATAGGAAATTGTACAATTAACCAGAAGCAAAGTAGTTAAGAATGGTAAAGGAATACTTCAGAACCACAGTAGTTACAAAGCAATGATTATTAAAAGGAATTAATATACTGTAACCAAAGATTGTAACTAAAACAACACATGGCTTACAGAAAAACTAATAACTATAAATCAATACTCATCTCAACATTATAACCAATATATATATATATACATATATATATATATATATATAGATCAGTTTTCTTGTGCATTTATTTCTATGTAAAGTTTTATTTTTAGCTAAGCTAAAGCATTATATATTTTAAGATCTAAAGAAGATTACTGTGTATCTGAAGCTATAAGAATTTCTTGTAATTTTTTTAAGTGCATTTAATGCTTATACTTTTAACATTTGAGCAGCCTTCTTCAGAGCTATAAAATATATAAAATACATAAAACTTTAAATCAAGAAAAAATTGTTGCATTGAAAGAAGAGAAAACTGGATAATTATATATATATATTAATTATAATATAATTAATGCAGTAAAAAAAAGTCAGAAAACACCTAAATCATTTGAACATCTCAACACTCCAGCATCTATTAAAAGAGGACAACTGTAACTAAACTACCATTTCAAATTCACCATTTTCTGACATGAATGTTGCAGTGTAAAGTCAATGGGTGACAGGAGGTAAAATTCATCATTATTTTTACTTCTCTAACTTGGAAAACTAGTGCTGACCAAAAAAGCTTATCAATCAGAGTAACATCTGTTTAATATGGTGCAAATATTATGATTTTGACAGCAATGTAATGGTTTTTTTCTTGGTATAAAAATCAATTCACAATAATAAGTCACACCCAATGAAAACAGTTTGAAAAAATAAATTGATCTTCTAAGATAAATACTGTTGACTCTCAAGGTAATAATGTTCCAATTGATGCAATATATACTGACAAATATTAATTTGAAAATTATGAGAATAATGTTACATAAATTTTAAAACTTCACCAATCAACTAATTTAAATGTGGACTCTTTGTTGCAATTCTTAAAAAATGGTGAAAGCTTACATCCTATAATAATATATTTTAGAAAACTTGAAGTTTTTTCACCATTAAGAATGTTTCATGTTTTCTGCTGATATAATTCAAATGTTTATTTTCTTTTCACTTAGACAGATTTTGAAACAGTTGGTACCTATTAACTTTATTAATAAAGATAGCAAAGACATTACATTTATTTTGTACAAATAATATATAGCTCAGGGGTCCCCAACCTTTTTGCACTTAAGAGCACATTCTATAATACCAGCCAGGTGGCAGGCACCATTTATTTTTTTCAACCAGATGACGGGCACCATTTATTTTTTTCAACCAGATGACGGGCACCATTTATTTTTTCAATATAAATTTATAGTTGGATATTGTTAATAATACACATAATGTACAAAAAAATATTTATTTCAAAAATAAAATTTTAACATATAATTAACATTTATATTTTTACACTGTAAAAGTATAGTATGCCCTACAATTTGATTACAACATAATACAATAATTTATAAAAAAGTTTAAAAATTAAATTTATTTGTATCAGATAAATAATTTTTTATCATGTTCAGATAGCAGCGGGCACACATATAATGGTCTGTGGGCGCCATGGTGCCCGCGGGCATAAGGTTGGGGACCCCTGATATAGTTTAATAAATAATAATTGTTTTAATCTATTTATCATAAATTGAATAGTGTCAAAATTATGAGTACAGAAAGATTGATACTTGCAAATCAATTTGTAATATATATATAAATCATTAACAATCAATTATTTCAAACTGATGTCAAGGAATTGTTAAAAGGAAGTTGCCTTGACAACAGTTTAAAATTGTTGATTGTTATTGATATTGGGATTGTCTATGTTTTTTTTCCATATGTCAAAGTATTGGCTGGGAGTCAAACCCGCAACAACCATCTGCAACCAACTGCTTGCTTGCAAGGCAGTTGCGCTGACCTCTCGACTAACAATGCTTGAGCGAATGTTTTGATTGGTTATTAATGATTAATTACAAATTCATTTAGCTTTGATCATTATTACACTTATTGTATGTATATATATATATAATGTGGTGTTTGTGTAATATTATAATTAAATACATCTAAATAATATTTAATAATCTGGAATGATGAATACTCTAAGTATTATTTATATCAAAATTGATTAAATATATTGTAATATCACTGTCTAACTGCTAAACAGCTGAAAATAAATCCAACTTCATCTGCAGACTATGATATATATATATATATATATATATATATATATATATATATATATATATATATATATATATATATATATATATATATATATATATATATATATATAAGGATAGCTAACAACCCCACAAAACAAGCCTATATTAATCCACATCACTAAACCAAGCCCATTCAAAACATAAGCTTAACTAACAAGTAATTGAATACACACTATCTTTTCTTTTTAAGCATATCTATACACACACGATGAATGTTTACTTTGTTAAATATCAAAGCAAATAAATGCCATAATAAACTAATTTTCCTTACTTAATAAAAGAAGCAAAAGTCTATTTAATGACAGAAAATACAATTAAACACTTTAAAAAATTCGTTTAAATATATATACTACTAATAAAATAATGATCAATGTAATGTATGTCATGAAGTGAGACAGAGACTAAGTAAGCATAGTGATGACCCAATGTCAAGCTAATCACTAGGCAACCAAATGTGGAAAATAAAATTAGAATTCTATTGTGTAATTCTTTAAATTAACTCCTATCAAGGTAATTTATACAACAACAGGAAACTACAGCAATATCGAAAATAAATGGAAGATTTAGTATACCAAACACTGGAAACTAAGCCCAGTGTAAAAGCAAACCCAGTTCATTTCCGGTTCTCTTTTTTTTTTAAAAAAAAAAAAATGCATTAGCCATAGAAATTCAACATCGTGAGACTGAATTTTCAAATGCAAAGAAAAATGGATGCCTCATTTGAATATTCTGGCTTATCAATATAAATTTATTAACGTAAAACCATAAGAAATTAAAATCAACATTTGAATTAAGAGAGGTTTGATAAATTCGTGCAGCTTGATAAAATAAGTGAATTATTTTCAAACCAATACTGGAAAAACAACCATATTATTTGAACATGAACAGAAAAGGAATAAAACATCACCAGCAGTTAAACAAAATGATGAAGTAATTTCTCTTTTGTATAAAGCCATTAAATGCCAAACCACAAAGAGAAAATGTACATCCATTATAAATCACTATATAATGTATTCTGGCTAAATTACTGGTCCCATAGAACTGAATGCCATTATTCTGACCTTGTAACTTCATTTGCTTATTTGTGTAATACCTAAAGGAACACCAATTGTCCTATGCCAAATGTTTACATGGATCGCGAAAAAGAGAAACTGGAGAGAATTGATGCAATATTACTTCAAGCATGTTACATAAGGATTCCAATGAGTGATGAATATTTTACCTAAGGAGAGTGGTCTGAAAAGAGATAGTCTATACCCATAAAGGACATTGTTGCCAAACTCATGAACATTAACCAAGGTGCTTTAATGAAAGCTTTGATTTTGTTATGTATTCTTACCATATGAATGTGTTTGTAAAATTCTTTGTTTTATTTTATTTTCAAGCCTGCCAGCTTAAATGTTTATAACTTGGAAAAGCCCATTGTAAGTGGAAACAACAAAAGAGGGGTAATCGTTCAGTTAATAAGTTTTTTTTTGGTTTATGTTTTAAATAAAATTTAGATCAGTCTGCCTCGGTAGCAACTTGATATTGACCAAGTTTACATTATTCGTTTGTTGTTAACTAATAATCATTAAATGTTTATTTTTTCATGTAAATGACTAATCTTTGCTCTTTTCTGTCAACAGTAGAGAATTATACATACATTGGCACCATTAATCTGAATTGGATGATGAAGCCACTGCAAATGTACCAGCGTATCTTAAATTAGGCAAAACTCTCTCCATACAGTAGTGCCACTCTAAGCAAGACTGAGTAATCAATGGATGCCAGAAGGCTTGGGCATAAAATCCCTAACTAGTGATCATGTGATATTTTAAGGTTTAATATCTTAAATTAGCTAGTTAGCTTCGCGGTCATAATAATAATGAATTTTTTTTTGGCTTTGTAAATAATTCATGCCATGTCATGCATATCTATCATTGGGTCAGGGTTTGTAATTGTAAATATATTCAATTGTTGATATGGCAGAAATCCATCCTTGACACATATGATTATACTGTTTTATCTTATTAAAAAGTTTTAATTTTTTTTTTGTGTGTGTTTTTTTATCTAGTAAATGTAGAGTTTATTCATATCAAATTGGTCTCTAGTTTATTAAAATCATCTTGCAATCAATCAACCAATAACCTACGATATGCAGATGCACAAACCTCACTCTTTTATAAGAATAATACTGAAATATACTTGGGTTGATATTTAAATTGCAACCTATATAGAAGTGCAGTAGTTGTTAACTTGTAAAAGTTCATCCCTGAAGACTGTAAAAGACAGAATTCTTCCTGAGCTTGAATACTGAAACATAATAGAGCCAGAAAGAGGGGTGACATTGGAAAAATTAACCCAAATTGTATTAAGATTTAATGAGTAAATACAGAGCTAGATCTTTGGAGGTAGATACAATCATAGATTATGTATTTCATTGCACCATTGACAGCATCCTACCAGAAGACCCTGGGTCCAACCATAGTGAGATGCACTCCCTCTCTCTTGTGGAAACACCCGGCCCATTAAAATATATATATATTATAATGGGATGGTATTTTTGTGGCATGCACAGAGGTGGGTGAGTCATGAGTAAAAGGGTATATTTTTATTGTCTACATTCATACATACCCTCATACATTAAACTCATACTTAAGAGAAAAGAGAATAAGATCTAAAAACGACTGATTCTACCCTTAAGCTATCACCTCCATATTGTAATTTACTGCTGCTATTCCAGATTTTGAATCCAGAAGGATGTTGCTTGATTCTTTGGTTCAAGATATATTTGTATCACCAAAGTCGGAATATATGTAAAATATATATATATATATATATATATATATATATATATATATATATCTGTTAATGGGAGTGGGTATATATATGTTGTATACATGCAAGTAATGATCGTGATGCGTGTGTAAGGAATTGACTAAGCAAAATTTAACTACAGAACAATAAACCAAGACTAGTGTTTTAACATTTAAATAAATTTAATGTATGTATTTACATTGATTATTATTTGAACAAGAAAATTTAAAACAGAACCTAGACTATATAATGTCTAGAATAAAGATCCATTGCTCCCATATTATATATGTCCTTGAAGGGGAAAAACATTTTGCTATAAAATCTAAAACAATAAACCCTAAAATGATAGCTCATTGCCTATATGATTACCTGACATGATAACATGATCCATGATTCTGTCAATTCAAATAATTTTTCTAAAATGTAAGTTACAATCTGAGCATCATATTTTACTTTTGGAACAATGTATTTCTAATTCAGAGAATAGGATTTAAACTATAGGTCACCAATTTCATATTTCAAGTTAAAAAAAGATATATGCTACAAGATAGTTTCTATAATATAAAAAATCACCTATAAGTGTATGCCTAAAATCCCAAATTGATTTAATAATAATAAGTTATCTTTATTCAAACTGAGACAGGCCTAGATTTATTATAATTTAATAATTTTATTTTTGTTTTCGTCTAATATTATAACTGTTATATATATTCAAATATATGTTTCTCTATGGAGGTTAATACACAATTTTTCCTCTTCTTGCAAAATTATGAAAGAGGCTACAAATTTTTTCTTTCATCATATATAATAAAAAAAAAAAGTTTGGAATTAAATGAAAGAGAAAACATTTAAGATTTTTTCCCTCTCTCTTAGAAAATTCATATATTAGTATTTTTATTTTTTGTTTTGTTTTAACATACTATTCTTTTATGAAAAAAAAAAAAATAAAACTATCAAATATATATTTTCAAATATAATTACTATTTTTATGTTATATACAATTAATATCCATAACATGAAAATATTTATATCTGATTTCATATTTAATATTGTTATCACTATTAAATGAGTCTATTTCCAATTAATTTTCAGTTTTATATGTTTTCATATCATCATTTAGTTGAGGATGTTTGTATGGATGGATTATTGTTCTAGGTGTCTATACTTGATGGTCAGCTAAAATCTAAAAATGCAACAGATAAGAAAATTTAATCTAATGTATAAGGATTAAAATGTATGTTTATAAAAGATATGTCTCCACGTATTTAAAAAAAAGCTGTTTTTACTAGAAGATCCTTTAGCTAATCAAAATAAAGGTGGGTTATAGATGGATAATTTAGAAAATCTAACCACTACCATCAAAGTAATAAGTTGTAACATATTTGTAAAGCAAATAGTATATGGTTTGATCATTATCATCATCATTATTTTATAGTTTAGTTAATCTTATTAAATAAAATAAAACAATTAAATCTTAGGATTCAACAATTCCTCCTTTTCCATTATAAATGTTGCATCAACATGAAGCCATGAAAGATCCTCATTCGGTAATCTTCTTTCATCTCATTTCAGTTTATATAATAAGCTTGAAACTCCACACTATTTATATATGTAATAAAGAAGTAATACATTAGTGAAATATGGAAGTTTTAAGAAAATCTTTTACTAAAAGATGTGTTGGGTATCCCTTCATTCATAATAATTTAATTTGTACAATAATAATGTTGTCTTTATTATCCACAGACACATGTATATAAATCGTATTTATACCATAAATATTAATTTTAAAGAACGAAACAATATATAAGTGAAAATCAATAAACAAGTTTATTAAATTTATATTGTTCTTGTCAAATTTGTAATATTTGATGAAGAACTTTACTTGAAAAAAAATGAAATACTTATAAAGACTTTTGTATTTGCTTTCATTATAAAGTAAAGCAAATTCACCAAGTCCTTTTTGGATCTATGATGACTTGAAATAAATCTTTATTACATTTAATTTCAAAAGGCTTCCTCTGGTGTTTTTATAATAGAAGAAATAACCACAAAGCTGAAAAATTCTGGCTGCAAACCTAATTTTATTTTATTTTCCTCTGTGACTTGATTATAATCTCTTTTGATTTTTATTCTATAATCCCCATATTCATGGCATTTGTTTACACATAAAACATCAAAATGTTCAGATAGTAAAAAATAGTATTATATTTTACAGTCTTAATTGACATATACATTTGTATACCATATATATAGTAGTTATACACACCCATATATATATATATATATATATATATATGGGTGTGTGTGTATGTAGTAGGTACCCAAACGTATATGTGAGTCAAGACTGCAAACTAAAAGTAAATTTAACATAAAATGTAGTCAGATTTATTGTACTAAGTACACTTTAAATGATTTCACGTCTTATTCATGGTACCCTTAAAATTTTTGATGTTTCATGTGTAATCAAATGTCATGAATATATATATATATGTATAAAATGTATATATACATATATTTATAGCTATAAGCACTTATAGCACACGCATTAATTAAAAATCAAATGTCATCAGAAACAGCAGCTTCTAAAGGCAATGCTTTGTTTTATCACTTGTATATGAAAAACATCTAATTTCATTGATCACATTTTAAAGATAGATCATTTTTGATATGACTCTCAATCTTCTTCTCAAAACATTATCTTTTAAATATTTCATAAAAAGTTATTCAGACTTAAAATATGTCCCAAAAATATAAAATTTCATTTTAACTCCTAAGTTTATTTATTTATTATATTTAAATCACATATAAAAATACTGGGTAACTACTATATTGCCATTCCCTTTAATTTAATCCTTTCTGGTGTTATTCAACCATTTGGGTTATGATAGATCTTTTTAGTTGTTGTTTAAAGATTTTACCCTATGTTATTTACACATAAGCTATCACAATCAGATTTAAAAATACTACCACTTAGAAAAGACTTATACTAAAAATTGCATAAATTAAAAATAACATTTTAATTCAATTTTTAATATACAGTGAGTCTTTATTATTCACATTTTCAAACAATTACAATTACTTGATGAATAACATTAAAAAAAATCTCTCTCTACTTCATGATTCAAAAGCTTCATTAACAGGAAGATTACAAAATAAACAATTTACATTCCTTAACACACAAAAACATCAGAATGATTTTAAAATGATATAGGGAAAGGAAAGGCCCTAGAACTTATAATAAAAAATAATCAGTAATCATCTTAAAGCAAAAAGATATATTTAAAATTATAAAAATAATAATAATAATAATACAAATAAATTTAATAAAAATATAAACTATAAAGAAATATATTTTATTTGTTAAATACAATTGAGCAAGAAATTGTCTTTTTCTTTTAAACTAATGCTTTATTTTTTTTCTTTCTGTATAGTTGAGATTAGCCTGCAATGGCTATAAGCATTATATAATACGGCTATCAATTTTTAAATGCCATTATTTCATATAATTTTTTAACTGAACAGGTATCCAACTCGATACCTTCCTAAGTATATCTCTATTTTGTAAAAATCAAATTAGTTTGAATTTAGCTCACATAGTTTAAATTTTTTGATTCAGAAATATCTTATACCACTTGTAGACCAAATATCTGTAAATTTTTTCATTTTTTTCAAATGATTTTTAGTTTTTAGTTTTAAAGATAAATAACACATGAATGTTATTTATTTTATAAAGCACAGATAGTTAGTTAGTTGAAATTAAATTGAAAGGCTGCAAATTCTCTATCTTTTGTTTACAGTTTGATCACTATTCAGACAGCCATCATAACATCTGATTGGCTGTCAGATAAATAAGCACAAGAGATTTGCAGTCTTTCAATTTAATGAATGTTATTGTAATGGCAACAATAATAAAAAGCAAATTTATTTCATTATAATAACTGATTATAAAAAAGCAATCAACTAAATCCAGTTAAACAAAAATAATTTTATTTCTTCCCTTTTGTGATTTTATGTCTATATTTTTTTTAAAAATTAAACAAACATTTAAATATATATTTTACATAATGTTTATAGTTAAAAAAATCAAATTCAAAATAATATTTTTTATAAAACAAATACTCTTCTTAAGAGCAGTATGAGATACTGCTTGCAGCATTTAAATGATAGAAGTGTTGTAGCCATTATGGATTGATCTATAAAATAATTTTTAAATATTGATCTTAAGATTCTTCTTAACTGATTTTGACCATTATAAGATACAGCTGATGATTTCCTCTAAAATGACTTTCTTGGCAAAAAATATATATATTCCTAAAAATATGGAAATCCTGCATAAACCTGTTTTGCCATATTTTAAATTTATAAATTATTTGAAAATATTTTTTAAAAATAATATACCACTGTATCTGTCAAGGATGTGTTTTAAATGTGAAAGTAAAGTAACAGGTAGAGGAGAAAGAAAGCAAAACTATTTAATTGTCTTTTTCTTTTAAATTAATGTTTAACTTTCTTTTTCTCTTTACATTTAATAAATGAAATGAGGGGAAATAAATATTAACTCTGTATTTATTAAATCATATCTTAACCAATGTGTGAATGTACAGTATATTAAGTTATTAACATTCATGCATTGGTTAAGTTGATTTTATATCAATATACAAAAATAATTACAGCAATTAACATTATTCCCATACGAATTTAATTACTATTATTCACAATAATATTCAAATTTATGCAATTTGATTGGAGCCAATAAAATGTGAACATTTAGGAATCCTTATATATATATATATAGGTAGATAGATAGGGATAGGTAAGCGAATAGGTATGTAAACAGATAGATAGAGTTGGAATTAAGAAAAATGTTCATTAAATACTTTAAATAAGTATATTACACAAGCTCCTCCAATTTTTTTATATCTTGAATTTATTATCTAAATCATTTTAAAATATGTACTTAGCATAATGTTTAACCTATTTACATATAGTCTTATCTTAAAGATAATTCCATAAGTCTGAAAAATAATGATACATACATATATAAATTATATATACACAATTATATTTGTAATAAATGAACAAATCATACACGTTTAAATTTTCATTAAAAATAGAAATAATAATGTGAAAGGCTGAAACCTTTGACAGATGTGCTTTAAAAATGCTTAAATGACAGCCAATCAGATAGTAATAATGACTGCACAAGCACATCTGACAAAGGTTTCAGCTTTTCACATTATTATTTCATCTGCTTGCGCTTAATAAATTAATATATTTAAAAATAGCAATGTAAGAATATATATGTTGATAGATCTGTGTATATATATCATTCATATGTATTATATTTCCCAGACTTATTAAATTGTTCCTTGATGAACACTATAGATAAATAGTTAAAACACAAGATTATTTATATATTTTAAATTAATTCAGATAAGTTCAAAATGTTACAGAGAGTTGTAGAAGTTTGTGTAATATATTTAATAATAAAAAAAAATACTGGACTAAGCTTACAAGATGTAGTTGAAAAAAATATTCCTACAACATATTTTTATATACAGAACAGCTGTGATTTATGCTGTTTCAATAAATATTAATATAATTACACACTATCTAAAAAATATAAATAAACAAATAAAAAAAGGAAATAAATAAAAAATAAAACCCTAAAAATTTATAAATTTAGTATATTTTATGATAATTTATCATAAGTTACATACCAGCAATTATTTTTCATCTTACAGCATTCTTACTAATTCTAATGTGATTCTGTTTATTAACTATATTTTCTTTCAGGTTAAATACATTGAAACAATAGGCATTTTTGCTTCTAAAAGTTTGATTTTTTTATTAAAATATTTTCTAAGAAATAATTTAAGAGAATTCATAATTTTCTCAATAAATGATAAAACAAAAGTTATTGATATTAAGTAAAATAATAAAGAAAATCATATTCAGTAATGGATTGTATATTCAAAATGAATAAATCATGCATTAGAAAAATTAGGGGAAAAAAATATATTCATGTCATAAATGTTTGTATTCCTGAAATAGTGAGAGATATAACCATGTTAAAAGATAATTTTGGGGTAAAACATTGAATTTATGGATACAATAAATGAAATGATAAAATATTTTCTGGTAAACAATACTGCATTGTATCAGAAAGCTTAAAAAATCTGAAGAAGGATTTGTCACTTCGTTGTCCATTTTATTTTAAAAAATAAAGAGATGATAAAATGTTATTTTTTATTATTTTTTAAATTTTCTTCATACTATAATCATAATTTTTATATGCATACTATATAAATAAACAAAGCATCTGCTTTATATGTGTGTGTGTTTAAAATATTGTATATTTAAAATATTGGTCCATAATAATGGTAGCTTTATTGTTAAAGAAGGTTGCCTTGACAACAGGATGAGATTGGTGATTATTATTTATACTGGGATTGTCTAAGTGTTGACTGATTTTAATGATTACTTATAGTACAGTAAATAATAATTTTGTATTGAAATCAAAACTTGTAAACAAAATGTAACTTATCTGCTGTAAATGATAAATGCAAGATGGATTTTGAACAAAATATGACAGATATCTCAGCTCCACTGTATTGTTAACTTATATATGTTATATTTTGTATTTCATATATAGATTAATATAAATTAAGAACTTATCATTATTTAAAAAAACAAACAACTGAAATTCATAGAAATGTGAATTTGGAAAAAAAAAATGGAAAGGATTATTTGCAAAAATATGATTCGAAATAAAGATGTGTTACAGATAGTAAATAAAAAAAATTAAAATAGCCTTCATATATTCCACTATATGGTAAGAGAGAGAGAGAGAGAGAGAGAGAGAGAGAGAGAGAGAGAGAGAGAGAGAGAGAGAGAGAGAGAGAGAGAGAGAGAGAGAGAGAGAAAGGACCTAATTTAATATGCTTGCAAATTTATGTGAAGGAATTTGAATAGTTTATTTCTTTTTTTTTAACTTTTTATATAAGCTAGACTAAAAGTACATGATTATTTGGGTTGGATGTGAGCTGACTAACTGAATAAAGAACAACAAGCTAAATTACAGCCTGTAAAAAAGTTTCAATTTTTACCTAACCAGAATTTAAATTTAGATTTACAGCAGACTTGCGTACTTCCATTTCATTTCATCGTAATGCCTTTTTTTTAAATTATCAAGTGGTTTATTGCTTGGGAATTCATACAAAGTTTGAGCACCGGAAGTGTTATGGGGATGGTGTGATCCATGAACGTTATTGCTCCAGAGTTTGCTGCTCGATATTTCATTAAACCACACAGACCTTGACAATATATTTTTTTAAAAAATGGAAATAAAATATTAATGAATTATATAACATAGATATAAAAAAAATACAACTGAGCTGAGTGGAAAAAATAACCTAAAACAAAATTAGTTTGAATAGATCAACTCTACATTATCTACTGTCTAAGACCAGTTTTTTGAAAGATAATACCAGTGACGATAATCTATAAGAGTTTATATATATTACTTGTTTAAATTATTGTACTGTCTACATATTTAAATGTCTGCATTCAGACAAGAAATTTAGGTACTAGAGCTGCGACATGAAGAATTATAATCGTTTATATATTAATTAGGTTATTAAATCAAAAACATATTTTAAAATCTACATTAAAAAAAAAAAAAAATTTAACAAAAAAAAAAAAATACGAAAAGCATTAATGTGAAGAATAGTTAAAATGCGTGTTTAAATCAAATTGAGTGTGTTTGCACATGCATATTCTGCACAATCTATTTTAATACATTGTACAGGCTTACACCTGCATTTATATATATAATATAGGCGGGATTCGAACTCAGACTTTCACACGACCTACAACTCTCAGTGCCATCTTATATTGCTGGCTCACCTGATCACATAGATGTTGAAAAGATAAATAATCAACAATAAACGTAATTCATGCTAAACCAGCACTCATCAGTTGGTTCAGATTATGGATCTCCACACATAGCTTTATATTAAGTATTAAGATAACCAATCTTCATACCACAGTACAGAAATTTAACATACACATATATAGGTATAATTTTTGATAAACTATGTAATTTAAATGAAGCAAGATTCTTTAAAATATTTAGATTACGAGAAAAAGGCCTCTCGTTCGTGCTAATTAAAGCCCTTTATCCCTTTTAGAAAAAAAAAAAATCTAGTAATTGTGATCCACATTTAAAACCTACTTTGTAGATCGATTATAAAAATAGTTTAATACAAATTTAACAAGCTGTAAAATTATTTATAGAGCTTTACTGAATTATAAATGAAGATAAAATCGTAATAAAATGTTTTTTTTTTTTTAAGCTCTCTCTCTTTTTGATCAAAACTTATTAAATAATCATAATTTATTTTTAACGATCCATCTTACTTTAGCTAGGAACCAAGGCTTAAAATTGTCATTAAAAAAAAAGTATCAACAACAATAAAAATTTTCGTCATTTTAATAATAACTAGGCGGAGTGATTGCGGCCGCGTTTCACTAGAAGACCTTTAGGCTCGATACAATTTCAAAGCTTAGTAATCAACAATATCTAAATTTCAAGACAAAGAAACCAGACAAACTCATCAATAAAACTGTATGCAACTATAAATAGATCGTTGCATTTTTAAAATTAGCATTTCATTTTTTTTTTTAAAAAAAAAAAAAAGATTAAAATAGAACCATTTTCTTAAAACTTTCTTCTATTTTTTTAAAAAAAAAAGGAATGGAAAGTAGGGGTGAGGATAAAAATTTATGAGATAGAAAAAACTATAAAACATATTATACAAATATTATTTCATTATACATGGAATCATACTAATATGGATATGAGAGCGTTATAGGATGTTTGATTATCCTGCATGTGATATATAAGTGTGTTAATATCAATAAAATATCATACGATTTTCTGTTTACTTTAACATAAGTATATTTTTCATTCTCCAGAGTCCTCTACTGTAAGATTGACTTCCACTTATTAGTATGATAAAAATACATCACCCTTTCTCTTTTATGCCCTTTTGAAAGTAATCTTATTTCCTTTTAGTTCAGTTGACTACACAATTCATCAAGTATATATAAATATTTTATATTACAATGTATAATAATATATGAAAGTCACAAATAGATATATATGTTATTTTTTAATGCGTTTTTTTATTTTTTAGTATATTTATATGAATAAAAGCATTTCTTTATTTTTTAATTTCTATTTTTAACTTTACATTGTTCCAAAATTTAAAAATGTTTAGATACAACTTACTACTGCAAGGTGGCACTACTTTGAAAAGTACTGAATCCTATATAAAATTAAAAATTTAAATCTTCACTGATTTTTTGTTTTCAAACTCTTAAAAATATTGTCATTGAAAATACACATATTTACAAAATTTGAACTAAATATGAAATTGAGAAGTGGGTGGAAATTGAATTATAAGATTTCATCAGTCCGACAAAAACAGAATAAGTTAAATAAAAGCATATAAAACCATCAAACATCACATGATCACCATCTCTATACTAGCACATAATTTGTTGTAAACAAAGGCAAAACTCCCCATACAGTAATGCCACCCTGTGCCAAACAGAGTAATCAATGGATGAGTAGGCACTAGATAGGGATTTTATGCACAAGCCTTCTGGCATCCATTGATTACTCTGTTTGGCACAGGGTGACACTACTGTATGGGGAGTTTTGCCTTTGTTTAAAAGCATATAAAATGATATTGCTGACATTGAATCATATATTAGTTTAATACTCTAAAAAAGTTTAAAATGCCTGATGAAGGCATATGTCAGAAACAAGTCTGATGCAGACATAATAATATTTTTCATGTTTACTGTATATGGCTATGGAGTTGGTGGAAGAAACTGGTTTTGAAAATATACAGGCTAAGTTCTCTATCTGAAAATAGATTGAAATTACTAGGTAATAAGAAATGAGTGAAACTTACTCCTTTCATATAATAACTTTTAGCAGTAGAATAACAAAGCAGATAAGATCATATGATAATACTTGATCATTGTTGTTAATGCTTTAAATTGCTAGCTACATAAATATTCTACTGAATGTGTATCATAGCTAAAAACATTATTAGTCATCTTCTAAATAAATCTCAGCAAATGAAGTCTGCACCAAATTTCAACTTTCCACATCTATCGATCAATCCATAAGAAAATTTGAATTTTTGTTTTTTTTTTCTTTCTTGTATGTTATTTTGCTTTCTTTCATTTGTATGTTTGTTTTTAAAGGTCTTCATTTAGCATGTGTATAATTGATATTCACAACATTTGACCAACATCATATCAATAACAAAATATCATCTCTAATTGAAAAAGAAAAAAATAACATATATATTGAAAATTATATTAATAAAAAAAAAAAATCAATGTAATTTGATGGGATCTAAAAATAAATATTTTATCACAATTTAGGCCACAAATGAAAATTTCTAGCACTCACTATAACTCACAGCCTAAGATAAATATTGATTAATATTAATAATTTATTTGGCTAAAAATTATCATAATATTTTTAGTACTGATATAAATTTTAAACTTTATTAAAGATGACTTCATCTATTCTTTTTTAAAACACAACTTAGTCTGAGCCAACTGAAGAGTGCTTATTCAGCCAGAAATGCATTTTGGGATTTTTTTTTCAAATGCCTTTAATCAGTGTTGAAATGTGTGTGTACTGTGGAACAGAAATTTAAATTATATCTAAAAATTATTCTTTAACATTTTTGATAGACTTTCACACAAATGGTTCTTAGTATAATGAGTGAAACAAATTTGGATCAAAAAACAGCTTAAATAATCTTAATTTGCTATAGAATAATGGAAAAGACATTATGTAGCAGACTAGTAAATGGTTGGGTAATGATTTATGCACTCTACTTTTTAACAATAATTAGATACTTGCTTAAAAACAATATCTGAATAAACTATGAGAATTTAATTGAATAATATATGTTTACTTGAAAAGCCAATAGCTACTTAAAAAATATCTCATGTACTTTCCAAATTAAATCTTCAGATTAAAGCATGGGAATATATAGAGTTACAAGTATATTATTACTTAATTATGCTATATGTTTTATTTTTGCTTTCTTTTTGTTTGTTTGTTTTTCTACATCTGTGATTATTATGTTTTTATTTTAGAATATCTTATCTAATACATCAATGTCATGCTTCTCTGTCATTTCATTATCTTCCTTTCATGATAAGATCATCGATTTTCATTTTATGGCAGCAATCTTCAACAATGCTTTTATATCATTTATTGAGTCTTTTCTTTTACTTTGCTTCATAGTGTTTTATTAGCAAATAGTTATAATTATAAATTTATTAAAAAAGCCTTATTTCAAGCCCAAAATGGACAAAATAGGAAACAAAAAGATGATAAATCAGCTATTCAGATTTGTGTTCCATATGTAAAAGGAACTACAGACAGTATTGGATGTATATTAAAATGCTATAATATAGATACAGCATTTTCTACTCATCAAAAGATCAACAATATAATAACCAAACCTAAGAATTCAATCCATCTTGAATCTCATGGTGTTTATCAAATCTCATGTGAAACTTGTAAAGCTTCTTACATAGATATGAGTAATCATAGCATCAGTGTTAGGAGAGATGAGCATGCTAATGCAGTTAAACAACACTCATCATCATCAGCACTCTCACTCCATACTATAGATTCAGATCATAAAATTGATTTTTTAGTACCAGAATCACATCTAGATGTGATAATATCTACCAGTGCAAAATTAGAGAAGACATTGACATACTTAAAAGACCAGATTGTATCAATAAGCAAGATGATACATGCCTCTTATTTGGAAAGATTTTTTTTGAAAAACATTCTTAATTTAACATTTTTGCTATTGGTGGAACTTTAAAATTTTTTTTTTTTCAAATCAGTGATTGTAGCACCTCTACAACTATCTTTCTATATTTTATCACCCAGTAGATGACTTGTGTGATCAAGTCGAAATGTTGGTATTCAATATTTAAAATATTTTAACACGGATGAACCCACAAAATATGTCTTTTATATATGCAACCCATGAAAATCTTCGTATCAACATATATATATAACCACTAATAAATCTATTAGATATAAATTTCTTTACAGAAAACACTATGAATGAAAAATTTTGCAAAAAATTACCTACTCATTACACAAGTTCCATAAAAGAAAATCATTGTTGCTTGGAACAAAATATAAAGAATATCAAAGCTCCTTTGTATAAAACAATGGTAATTAATAATTTATCTCTTACTTCTAATTCCACAAAGAATTTTTATTCCCCTCATATATTTTTGTGCATATTAGAATAAATATTATTTATATATAAATATTGCTTCCTGATTTGTACATATTATTTTATATTTCTAAATATTATCAGAGCAAATTATCTTAAAACTTTTGCTTATTAAACAACATAATTTTTTTCTAGTTTTATTTTTAATTTAAATAAATATTACTAATGCACTCTTCTATACAAATACATTATTTAGCATAATGTGATAACTTATTATATAATACACAGAGATTAATATACTTCAACAATGGTCTAATAAATATATGAAATGCTCTCAATTCAAAACACAAGATCAAACTTATTTAGAGAAAAGATTTATCATCTCTTCTCTTTACATCAGTTTATATACAGAAGATAATCTTAAGCACTTTGGAAAGAAAGCATGAAGATTTTAAATCAAACATATTACTTTATTAAATTGCTTTATATTATTTTAATTAACATTTGTACAATTTCTAAATTAGCTGAAAACATTTCAAATATTCTTATAAATTTACCTTGAAAATAAATATAAAAATAAGTAGTACTATTTATTAGAAAAAGTTAGCCAATTTGGCAGCTGACATCCAGAAGTAGTTTTCTTTGTGGAGTTTTTTCTTGTTCATATAATAAGATTTTATTTTATGTGAATGAGGCTTTAAAAAAAATACAAAAGGCTCCATCTATTGACTAAAAAAATAAATATAGCTTAAAATGAAAAGATGTGTGTTAAGCATGAGATTCAAGGTACCTTATTCCTAATTGAAGATGCTACAACAATGCCAATACAAAGTACCTTATTTATTCTTAGTTGATACCTTAAACTTTTTTCATGGAAAGGATACTGTTGAATTTATAATTTTTAGCAGATTATTTGAGGTGTGTATTTCCAGCATTAATTTTATTTTGACATTATAAAAGTCACAGTATGATTTATATATTTTTCAAATATTAAATGTAATTCATAATTAGTGAAATTCAATAATATATTTTATGAAAAATGTGCTTATGCATTTATATAGTTTAATTTTCGTTAACTAAATGAAATTTGAAAAATGGGATATATATATATAATTAATTAAAATAAATAATCCACTATCCCTGAGGATAACATCATAGGACAGTGACGTCATTAAAACTATGTCTTCTGAAAATAAAATGGTGACAATCATGCTAAACATATACAATAGAGTTTATTCATTATATAAAATACAATATTGTTTTTATGATAGAATTAAAATAAAATTAATGCATTTTATGTAATTTTTATCCAGTGACTTTACAAAACATTCAATGCTTTTATTTATGACATATCCAAAGGTAAAAAAAAAAAAATCTTTAACATCTAATAAAATAAAAAAAGCCAGTTTCATTCAGCATGGTAACACTCATTGATCATATACAACAATAAAGTACATAATCATTTAATTGTAAAATGTATATATTAGCAAATCTATAAAAATTCAATTACTTTTATGGTTATATTAAACTGGCCTGCAGCAAAAGTACAATAATTGTAATAATCATCATTATTTTGAGAAAAAATGATTCCATGCACTATGCAGCTAATAATCAACTTTATATGATCAAAGATTTTTAAATGTAAATTTAAAATAGAATTTCCTGTTTTTTTTTTATAATTTACATAAATTATTAAAACTGCAGTGACTAGTTAATTATAAATAAAATTACATTTTATTTAATTTCACTGTGTTTATATAAACCAAAACAAAAAATCAATATGTTTTTAAAAATTAACACTGCTGTAAAATATGTTCATAGTTTTATTGGTTAGAAATTACAAAAAAAAATAATAATTGAACATTAAATGCATGAAAACAAAATTTTAAAGTGTGCATTATGTTAAGTTGTTGTGGTTTTTTTTTTTTAATTTTAAAAGTGTGCATTATAGCTAGTTTTTTTCTTCATACTTTAATTCAGCAAATCATAATTCAGAAAATATCATTATACAGCTATGGAATAATCAAAATGGTAGCTCAATAATGAAAAAATTATATCTATAAACTGAGCACTGATTATATGTATGTGTGGGAGTGATAATCCAGACCAACTGATGAGTGCTGGTTGAACAGGAAATAGGTATATTAGAGATCATTTATCTTTTTCACAAATGCATGGTCTGGTGATTCAGTTATAGGAGATAGACTTAATAGCTGAAGAGAACTTGAAAATCTGGGTTCAAATCCCTTATAATTACATATAAATCCAGAGATATAAAGTATATTTGTATTTAAATGTTAAAGATTCAGCCTGTATCCTACCCATCCCTCTTCTGGTTATTTAAATCGACAAGATCCTATACATGAGGAGTCAGGGTGACTTAAGGTCAATATGGGCATGATAATAATACTGGCATCATCAAATGATTTGGAAATTCCATCATCAAATTTTCAATGGTATAGAAGGCTGAAAAGTTGGATGGTGGAGTAGTTGATGTCTGATCATTAAAGTTTGAAGATTTGCTCTCTTAATATAAACTGAGCACTGGTTATATATATATGTGTAAGAGATGATCTGGATCAACTGATAAGTGCTAGTTCAAGATGAAATATGTATATTGGAGATCATTTATCTTTTTCACATGTGTGTGGTGATGTGTATTGGTTGTATGAAATAGATCACATAGCTGAAGGAGCTTAAAAGTCTGGGTTCAAATCCTCTATAATTACATCTAAACTCCAGGAGTATAAAGTATACTTTTATTTAAATATTATATATATTCTTTTAAAATTATAGCTACTGAAATGTTTTAAAATAGATTATTTATCCACAGGTTATATTTTTTTAAAATAATGTGTTAAGCAAAATGTTTATTAATATTTTAATTAATATTTTTTTCAATTTTATTTTTTACTTAATTTTTTAAATATATTTTAAATTTATAGTAGCTAACAAAATAATTTTCCCCAAACAAATTCATTATAATTACTTATTTTTTATAAACGATTTTACTTTATGAAGCATTTTGGGGACCAAATAGTTCTTACTAACCAAAATAAAAGTATATAAAAATATTATGATTCAAACCCAAGCCTACTAATATGACTACTCTTCAAACTGCTGTCATGGCAACCTCTATGAATGTTCAATCTGGTGTTAATATAAACAGGAGAGTTGATACTTTGACTATAACAGATTGAGATTTTTAAATTTAAAGAAGTTTAAATAAATCCCATTAAAATGGCAAATATAACTTGCCTTGCCTTGATAACAGACTGAAGATTACTGGTGTTGATAAACTTGGGCTTTTTGCATGTCAATTACTGTTGATAAATCATCTATAGAGCTTTATGCAAAAATCAACTTTATTATTTAAATAATAATTGTGTTTAGTGGGGCTTAAAAATATTAGAAATGACTACTTATTAGTCTATTTTCAATAGATTATATTTGCCTGTTCAACAGGATTTATTAAAATTTTTGTGTCAACTCACTTATCCAAATATATATCTCAGACCAAAGTAAAATGTGAATTTTTACTTTTTATTCATAGAAGTTATTCTAATCATAGATTGAAGATTCCTGGAATTGATAAACTTGGGCTACTATCATATCATTTATGCTTATTAAACTATTTACCAAAAATCATATACATTGTTAAAAGGAGGTTGCCTTGACAACAATTTGAGATTGTTGGTTGTTATTGATATTGGGATTGTCTAAGTATTGAGCATTATTACATTTGTTATTTAAGTAATCTTTTTGGTGCAATTTGAAATTTATAATTTCAATTTGTAATATTATAATTGACTATTTATTAGTCTGCATTCAGAATAGGTTTTATTTACCTGTTTAAAGAGATTTATTTAAATTTCTTTGTATCAATAATTTCAATTTCTGTGCTCAAACTGCAATATTTTGTGTCTGTATAGTAGACCATTAATAAGGGTGGGATTCCACCCTTATTGTTAAATGGTTGCCTTGACAACAGTTAGAAATTGTTGATTGTGATTGATATTGAGATTGCCTAAGTGTTGACTGATTTTTATGGATATATACGGAGAGAGATTGGAGAAGATGGATTGAACTTGAACAGTCTGCAGTGGATCAATAATTATTGGAAATGATTTTAAATGGTGTATCACTGGTTATATCACTTGTAAAAGTGTAAATTAAATATATTTAATAGAATGTAATTAGGGTGACCAGATTAGTTTAATCAAAAATCAGGACATGACGACCCATCAATTTTATGGCCTAGTATCCAGAATCCTGGTAATGTCAGGATTCTACCTGAGGGGCACAGTGTTCTCTACATGTGTATGGTACACCCAATGACACATAAGACCGATGACTTTATATTGTGACAGAATAATGCACTTAAGAAAGGAAACTAAATAGATTTTTAAAAAAATCAATTATTAAAATATATTATTTTTTATTATATTTCAAGCTGTTGTTTACAGATGGTAATAGGTTTTTATTGCCCCTAATGTAGTCTCTAAATTCAACATAGCTCACTTTCAAATTATAGTTGCATAAAATTATACAATTTAGAGTTTCCAAATCCATTCTATTTCCTTTTTTGTCCATTGACTACTTATTAAGGAGAAAATCCTTTCCAAATCTACATTATGAGCAGGTAATCGAAAGTAATATTGGCATATTGTTTCAATTTCCAATATTTCTTCTGTAAATTTTGCAGATGTAAAGAACTTCAACCAATGTTTGCAGCATCAATTTTCAAGCCAAACAGTTTCATTGTTTTTGAGTTTACTTGAGACAAAATTTTTTAATACTTTGAACTGGTCTATAAAGAAATTATCATCAATGGATATACCAATCTCATTTAAACCAATACCAGTGTACCCAACTAAAAGATATAAATTTGCTAAAATTTGAGGAAGTTTTTCTCAAATATGCTAAAAAAGTTGTATATAGCTCTTGGGCATCTTCATTGAAGGAATTTTTTTCTGTCTGTGACAGATCATTTTTTAAAACCATTTGTTCAACAGAATGTGGAATGTTTTTTTTTTTCAATTTGTGCTTTCATCATTTGAATTGTTTCATATATTATGTTTATTACTTCTATTATGGTTATATTATTCTTTTCAATTTTGAGAATTTGTTTATTAAAAATAGACAGAAAATTATGCACCAATAAAAGATAACACTCATTTATCAGATTTTGAAAACATTGTAGTAAAATTATTGGTGGCTTATCTTCAGATAAGAAATAAGATTTCAGTTTATCACACAATTCAATCATTTTCTGAATCAATTTACGATAGAATGACAGCCTGTTAAGCTAATTGCGCAGACGCTGTGAGAATGTTATTAATAAATGAATACCTTCGAACAACCACATGATATAGTATTTGTATAAGAGTAAAAAGGAATCCTGTTACCCTTACAACTCAAATGTTTATATATGAGCAAATCTAAAGTAGTTGTAACAAAAGCGTGACCACATAATAGTCACTTTAAATGCTTATTCATGTATATGATTTAGTTTCGTTCAGAGTGGCGTTTAGTAAATTCTAGAAAATTTCATCGGCGTCATTCATACAGACATTATATATAGTAATTTAAAGTGACTATTATGTGGTCATGCCTTCGTTACAACTACTTTAGATTTGCTCATATATAAACATTTGAGTCGTAAGGGTAAGAGGATTCCTTTTTACTCTTATACAAATACTATATCATGTGGTTGTTTGAAGGTATTCATTTATTAATAACATTCTCACAGCATCTGCGCAATTAGCTTAACAGGCTGTCATTCTATCGTAATTATAATCGCACGCAAGACGTTATAAAATAAATGCTGAATCAATTTACACATACCTAACAATCTAATTTTAGAGTGAAACTAGAGTTGACTTTATATGTACGAAATCCCAAAATTCTTTTCACTTTTCTGTGTGGACTGTATATATGAAAAAATAGAAATTTTTTTTTTACTGCAATGACTTCAATATCACATGGTAGCCATTCAGTACCACATTGCACAACATTATGCAAAAGATGAGCAGTACAACAAACATCCATTAAATTTTTGTTAATATTTTCACACAATTTAAAAAATACATTTTTTTTTTTCCTTTTTTATTCCATCCTCTGAAATTTGCATTAGTGTTATTGGTCCCATAAGCAATACATTTTCTGGAATCAATATTAAATTCTTCAACACTATTTGCTATTAAATTATAAATAGCATCTGATGTTTCATTCAAATTTGTTTTTTTTTTTAATAATATCACAATCAAGAGGAACATTTTAGTTGCATAATGATTACTTACATCTGTGAATATACTGAAGAATTTAGCATTGTTTAAATCATTTTTAAGTTGTTATTTGCAGTGTAGTCCCACACTTCTATAGTAACACAGTAGTTTTAGTTCATCGACATGAAAATTTTTGTGCAATCTTTGAGTCCAGAAAAATCTTACTAAATAAATTATTAGTGCAAGCCATTGAACAAAATGATTGACGGTGCTGAACAATATAATATGCTGATGTTAACTTACTTACTGCAATGCTGTCTCCTTCTGCGGTGTCTATTTTGTGTAAAGCAATCTAGTTTTTTCGATATTGATGCCCCTGAGGAATGTATTTTGTGTTTCTGACTGTTTATATGAGTTTTTATGTCAGATTTGCCACTGTGTGAAACACTAAAGTAAAAATTACACAATTCATATTTTACTTTATGGTCATTGCATCCTTGTTTTTATAAAACTCCATTCCTGTGTATATTAATCATTGTAAATACCCTTCCTTTTTGGCATATTGTTTGATTAGGGTTATTAATATTCTTTTTAATTTTATCACTGCAGAAAATTAATATCAACAAAAAACTAGGAAAGCTACACTGTCAATCGAAGCAGGTACAAGCACAATTCAAATTTTAACCTACAAAAATCCAACTGTGTATACTCCAAGGCAAGATTGGACATGAGAGTGCATTTACCTTGAAAACCTGACCATACAACATAATAGTGATCTTTGTTTTTAGAGTTGGAATTTGGCTGAAGTTTTTATAAAATTACGGTAGAAATTGAAATGGACAGAGAGGGCCAAAAAACTATCATTCTTGCAATGAATTATTTATATATGACAAATAACAATTATGAGTATTTGAAAATCGGGACATATAATGATCCCCAAAAGACATTTTGGGGACACTGCAACACCTAACCAATAATAGGGATAAATTCTGACCTGGATTCACTTCCTGGTCAAGGCTTTGACATAAAAAATCTCAAAAACTTGGTATGTCTGATCACCCTAGTTGTAATAGCTATTTAAACCATAATGTAGGTGAGTTGGCAAACAATCTACATGTTAGAATAATTAACCATAGTGTTGAGATTTTGCATAAGAATGAAGACAGATCAGTATTAAAATATTCTAATTTATTAGATCATTCAATTTAAGGATTTAAGAGTAATGGATATTAAAGAAAGGTTTTTCTTCTACAAGAGAGAGAAAGGTATAATCAGAATATGTTGGCATTCTCACTTCTATCTAGGGCTTGATGAGCTTCAACCCAGCAAACTGTCTTCTAGAATATAATTGTACAGGTTAATTGATCCACTTTAAGTCAATCCAGTTTTCAAATGAATCAAAACTCTAGTATGTAGAATTACTAGGCTGCTCACTGCTGGATATACTGGCTTGACTTCAGCTACATCTTCATAGGAGCTATTTTTATTTTCACAATACTCCAAATACCAATTCTGCTAGCCAACTGCTTTACAAAAATATTAAGGCAAGAACTGTCTTAAAAAAAATTACTGTCCAAATTTTGCTACTGGCCTAGAACTGGACTCTTCCAGCCAGCTCTTACAAAACTGCAAGCCAAACTGAACTGATATTTTTTATCAGTCCTTTTATAAAATCATCTGAGGTGATAAAACATCTTAGTTGAAAACAGAGTATTAAAATCAATTTTAATCTTTTCAAATCATTTTTAATTACAGGCTACTTTTGGAAGAAACTTTGAAATTTTATCAAAGGTCTGATTTACATGTTACTTTAATCCTTTGGAATTTTTAATCTATAAAGATTTTTAAAAATAGATAAAAGAAATATATACAAGCATTATTTCAAAAATAAATCATATTTGTTTTTAAATTCAAAATCAAAATTACAAATAATATTTATTAGATCTTTTTAGCTGTTTAATTTTTAATAAAATTCCATTTTAAATTCAGAATTATTTAACTCTGTATTTATAATTTTCATTCCAGGAAATGTAGAAAATATCTACAAAAATTTGTCTGTGTGCCTTTACTTTATATATATGTACACACACAACTATATTGCTGTGTGCCATGTAACCCAGATAGTTACAATATTGATTGACTTTATGATCATGTCATTGTATGTTGAGAATTTTGTGGAACATTCTTAAATGAAAATTTTCTAAACCTTTAAATGAAATTGATAAAATGCCAGAGTTTCATTTTAATACAGTCATTTAAATGACATACATTGATGGACTGACACATTAAAAGTATGATGATAGTAAAAATAAATTGTTTCTTTATTTAAACTTATCAAAAGATTATAATTACAAGTCTGTTTTATTACTATGAGGTTTATGTTCAATGAGTTAAAATTAGTAATGGCATCTGCATAAATTTAATTTTTTATTAATGTAACAATAATATATAACTATTATTGTGCATGAACCTCAATATAAAAATAATGCTTTAATTTTTGTTAGGAAGTGTCATAATCTCTCAAAATGGAGCTGGTGATTGAATTTCTTGATCACAACATAACTCATATAGTATTTGAATAATCAGCATTCTGATAGATGTATAGGAGTTTTAGGGTTAATACTTTTTAATAAATGGTAAGCAATTATGTTCAGTAAAAATGAAATATTTACTTCAAAAATGAATTTGCAAAACTCAAATTGCATAAAATGGTGGCAGTCCATATTTTATTTGTCAAGCAGAAACAATTTTAATGATAATTCTTTTGCTTCAAGAGAATTTTTAATCATTTGAAAGACATTTTAATTCAACACACATAAAACACATTTATAATTATATGTTTTTAGAAGAATTTAAACTTAAATTATGGGGGAAAATAAAATATAATTACTTTATTCTAACTAATGAAAAAAACAAATTGTGTTTTGCTTTCTTAAATAATTTATAACTTTTAATATTTTTTACACTTTTCATTAAATTTAAAATTAATTTTAATATAAATTGTAATAAAAAAATTATCTTGTCACAAATTTTATTCAAATTTAAAGCAATATGCATGAAAAATTAAATTCTACAAAGTTAACATTGATTTACATTTTTAATGAATATTTCACTTTTGCAATAGATATCTGTAATAATTTTAATGAGATATAAAACTGATTAATAACTAAAAAAATATTATAATGATTTATCACTGAGAAGACAGATTAAAAGTGACAGTTTGCTTCAATCCAGAGATTTTTGCTCCATTACTAGAAGGATAGTACTAATAATTATTTTATGCTTAATTGGTAAAGAGATCACGTGATGTGTCAGAGCTCTAGTGGCAGACTGCATAATTAATTTAAGAATGCCATTCAACAAGTATAAACTAACTATTTTTAAGTGATTTAGTTGAGAAGTGACCTATAACTTTTATTCTCAGTTTGCCATATTATTATTCTGCTAAACTGCAATGGAAGGGAGTTGATGATTTGTAAATGATGTAATAGTTTGTCACTCAAAAAAAAAATAGATGGCAGACATTCAAGCATTGGTTTTCACAAAACTGAATTATAATCCATTGACTTTAACTCTGCAATACACTACTCCACCAATGCACTAACTATGTAGAGAAATGGTAGACCACAAGGGTAGGTATTGTTAATACTGAAACTTGTTGACTGCATTTATATAAAAAGTAGTGAAAGTAAAATCAAAAATAAGAATTCCTAATTGAACCTGATTTTTTTTTTTTTGCTTAGATACCCTAATAAAAAAGATGTTCTCAATCTATTCAATTGATCAATCATATACATATTTCTTTATCCAGAATTTTGGTTCTCAAAATTCTTAAGCTTGGGTTCATGGAACCAGATTTAAAATTCCTAGAATTCATTCTTTCTTCCTTAGAAATATTATAATCTCAAATAGCAAAAAAAGATACATTATGTGTACAACACCAGAATACATGTAACATCTAATGTGTATACAAACATATACAGTAAATTAAAAAGACAGCGAATGTTCAGTTGTTTCAAATGTCACATGATATTTACATTTCAAATGGACAAGTTGAGCTTCAACACAGAATCTTTTTCAAATCATATATATCTCGCATGATTTTTATAATACAGTTATGTATATATAAATGCCATTCGATGTTTCATTGTTTAAAGACTTTTAAAAAATATCTATAAATCTACATGTTAAAAGAATCCGCCAAGCAATGTGTTTTCAATTTTCATTTAAGCTATGCACAATAGATATCTTTGTGAAATTAGTTAATCAAACATACACACAAAAAAATTCTCCACACATATAACAATACCTACTTCTTAATATGTAAACAAATATTAACGATTATTCTTTACTTGGCTTTCAATATTTATCAATAAATTTTAATTAGGAGAAAATATCAAGGTAAATTTTTTTTAAAAAAGCTGATTAGCTAATGGTATGTAAAGGTCTGATTTAGACAATAAGTGTTATACAATACGGGTTAAATGAGACTAGAAAATTCAATAAATTCCTTTGAACTTGTAACAATTGTGTAATCAAGCGAAAATAATAAAATATATATATATATTTAAATAAATAAATAAACTAACAACAATAAAACAGTCTATATTTGCTCTTAACTAATAAAAAATCTACTCATATAAAATTCGCCTCCACATTAGTGATTATTTCAAGTTAAGGGATATGTTTATACTAAACTTGAGATACTAAAGTTCTTATGAAAATATATATGATAATGTATCCCATGCATAATATAGTAATAAACTCCATAGCCATGGAGAATCAATAACCAAGAATGTCACCACAGAATTATGGAGATTATCAATACAACCAATCACAACTAGTGACTAGTAAATGATGCGATTTATTACCAACATATAACTTAATTCTTTAAGCTTATTATAACATAATGTAACAAAAGCAGTTCTTTCATTTCTCTAGAGCCATCTATTGTCATCTTGAATAGACATCAGCTATCTAATGATTATTCATTTTCACAGAAAATGAAAATACTAGAATGGCTATAAGAGAAACTGCTTTGTATTCAGACCAAATAAACATTCATTGAACTTTTATTTCCTTTAATTGTAATGGCAAATGCTTTCAAAGTTATAACTGTTTTCAAGCTACATTATCATCCATCATTTAGTATTTCACATTTTAAGCAGTAGTCACACAAATAATTTCAAATACTACTTGTTCTCAACCCTTCTTAATATATTCATTAGCGTTCACTGATATGTCGCTATAAGTTTGGGTTATATAGGCACTTCTTGGTCAACCTATATGTTCCCTTCAAAAACTCTTGGCAATAGACCACTATTGTGTTAGTTGTAACGCAACCAAAATATTTTTTATGTATACTAGACAGAATAATATTCATTACACAACTTTGTTATGTTTTAAATCTATCTAATCCACTCCATTTGCAATAACACCTCAAATCCTTCCATACAGGCCATTTCTTTTCTATTCCATGTTCAAAAAAATTTCCTTATTTTTTATATCTGCCTGGAACTTTTACAACAACCTCTTTTTTAAATGTCATTAATTATTATAATTTAAAAAAAAAAACAATCAAGACCTATGCCTGCAATAAAAAAATGAACAGGAGTTGAAACTTGTTACAATGGAACATTAACAAATGATAGTTTATTTAATAAGTGTAAAAATAAAATTAAAAAATAAACAATCTTTTTCTTTCTTGATATGTTTTGCATATGCTTTCAACAGATCATGTTGAAAAATATAACCTCTCACAACTTTAATGGGAAAGAATTACTAAGTGATGTGATTTACTACCAACATATCACTTGATTTTTTTTTTTTAACTTATTACAATATAACCAAACCAGTTCTTTTCACTACATTAGGTCCATCTACTGTTAACATTAGGTCCATCTACTATTAATAAAAGTAAATATTTAGTATCCATTGATTCTAGTTCACATTAAGTGATGACACTAGAATAGATAAAGAAGAACTGATATTTTAAGTGTTCAACAAAATATTTAAATAAAAAAATGTCAATGTAATATCTTAAAATAATTTTAAAATTTATTGTTCCTTAGCTTTTTTGGCACAAAGTATTTTAAACAATCTTATGTGGCTAATTTGGCAATTATTTCCATACTTTTTATTTCTAACTGTTTTTTATTAAATGTTTGCATTTTTATAATATTTATTAAAGTTATGATTTTAAGAATTAAACTATAATTTTAAAAACAATATATAAATTTTGCAAATAATTAAAAAAAATAGTAAACTAAAATAAATAATCAGAAAACAAGGTTTGATTTTAGCCTTCAAGCTAAAAACTGTTTTTCAACAAATAAAACAATTATAAATCTAAATTGAAATTATTAATGCATATTTTAATTTTAAAAAAAACATACATTCAGATAATTAAAACAATTTAAAATTCACTTTATAATTATAAAAAATTGTGAAAAATTATCATTTATGATCTTGAAATTATTTTTGCTTTTTGTTACCTATTTAAATTAGAACATTTTACACTTAACTTACTTTCTTCTAAAAACAAATATGTCCACATCAAATCTGGACATGAATATTATATATTCAGAAATAAATAATAACAAAACCATAGTCAAAATTTAAATTATGGATTCAAAGTCCATGCAATTTTATATATTGCAGTTTTTTTGCACATGTAGACAGACTGACTAAAACTAAGGATTTTTTTTATTTTTGAAATGTTCAACTCTGATATTTAAACATTCTCAGTAAATAAAAACATAAAACTGATATAATTAACAATATGTTGGCATATATCTAATAAGCTTAGTAACCTACTATATTATGAACCAAATATAAAGCTAAAGATGGAATTTATCTAATTAATTATCTCTAATCAAAGAAAAATAAACAA
This sequence comes from Epiperipatus broadwayi, assembly GCA_028023455.1. Classification (NCBI taxonomy): domain Eukaryota; kingdom Metazoa; phylum Onychophora; class Udeonychophora; order Euonychophora; family Peripatidae; genus Epiperipatus; species Epiperipatus broadwayi. Next base: position 6,091,148 of record JAQFVV010000064.1, read on the forward strand.
TTTACTAAATATACCTGAACCAGCACTTTCAATCTATAACATCATGCTAAAATAATCAGCTAATTAGTTCTCATAATCCACTTGCTTCCTAGAATCAATACCTTCATCAATTGATTTTTTTAAAAAAAAAATTGATAAGAAATAGTTACCAAAATATTAACAAAACAATAGTCAAAATTTAAATTATTTTCCATTTAGCATTATGCATTATTTGATTTATAATATAAAGATAATTAACTCTTTCTCAGAGATGACAACCAAAATGTCTAGCATGCTACAGTATCAGTAATTGGCATTTAGTCAATTTAACATCAAAGACTTTCATCACAAATATATACTGATCAATTCTATTTTAATGCTAGTGATTCTGATTTAGTTTTGATCTTTGTTCCTAAAATGGCAGTAATGATTAACAAAAAGGTCAAACAAAGAGTGTCAATGAGATTTTTAGTGTGCATTATTTACACTATGCTTAAACAAAAAAGGTAAAACATTTTAGTAACAATTTTCTCAATTTAAAATACATTTTAATTTGAAACACAATATAATTATAAAAATAAAATACATTTCATGTTTAATGTTAAAAATTTGTTTAAAATCTTCCATTATAGTTGCAGCCATGCCATGTAATTTTTGCTGTTGAGCATTATGATGGTGCTGGGGTCATTTTATCATTTCTTCATTATTTTGTACAGTTTTATTTTGCCATGAAAATCATTTTAAAATTATTAGATGAAAAAAATCTGAAGATGTCAGCACCAGACTGATTTCTAGAAAATTACAATATGCAAATGAAAAAAGTCAGATTAGCGAAATTTTGATTTCAATAGAAGAGATGATTTTTGATAGTGAACTGCTTCACCACATGTGAATTTCTGAATATTTTGTTTTGAAAAAGAAAAATTGTATTTTTTAGTAATTTATTTACATATTTAAGACCTAATGTTCTTTATGCAATACTTTTGTAAAATGGTTTATTTTAAACCAAAACCTTATATAAATACAATTAAATTTTATCTGACAACTTTATTTTTAAGAAGAAAAGTTGTAAAAAGTTTGCTATTGCACAGTAGAAGCAGCTTATTATTAAGACTAGTAAAGAAATGCCTTCTAAAATGTTAATAACAATAAATATGTTTATTTTTTAACATATATTTTATTTCTTTAATGATGTCTAACCCTAAATTTCTCATGAATTAAAAAAATAGAATTCAAATGTGTAATATTTCATTCTACTAACTTTGTGAATACAAAAAAATTTGATCCAATAACATAAATGCCATTTTATAGTTGAGAACTCCATTTAGTATATTATTTTTCTCTTTTGCAAATTTTGATTATTAACTTTTCAAATGTCTATCATTTGAGAATTTACATTTATAACAAATAACATCAATATTATAAATATATGATATAAAAATGTTTAATTGTAAAAAATAAAATGTTCAAATATGGAGGAAGTTATCCTAGAGCCTTTTCAAATAAGAAAGAAGGAATTGAATCCTTTTAACAGATTAAATAATATTTAATCTTGCATGGTAATATATATATATATATTAAATTACTATGGTAATATATATATATATATTAAATTACTAAATATCATCACCATCCCCTATGCTTACACAAACTGTTATATTACAGCCAAAACTCTCTATATAGTAGTGCCACCCAGTACAAACCAGAGTAATCAATGGATGCAAGATAGGGATTTTATGCAAAAACCTTCTTGCATCCATTAATTACTCAGGCTTGTGCTGGGTGGCACTACTATCTGGAGAGTTTTGTTTCTGTTATTTTTTATGTTGTTCTAGTCCAGTCAGAGATATATACTTTTTGTTTTGGAAATGCTTTCAGCATTTTATTTATTTGGTGAACAATTTTTAATAATAAAAATGTATAACGATAATTCTGTTTTGCTACTTAACTATACTCCAACTGAAGAGCTATATACATGAAAAATAAATTTTCAGGAATAAATATCAATTTGATTATATTTGATGAATAAGACATGGATTAACTAATATTAATATTTAATGATTAAAGCATTATTTATAATTATTGCAACTCTATCTTAGGCTATTTTACCGTATCATTAAACTATTAGTATTTTATGACTGCATCAACATTTACATACTTTAAATATTAATTTTGTCAGTATATTGATATTTGAAAATTAATAGCTTTATTCATAATACTGGGATACAATCACATACCTAGATAGCTGTTAAATGTTCTTGATTTCAGATTACAATTATGTTGCACTAGCTGATCGGCTGGTTATTTTAATGTGCTATCATAGTTATGTAGTATATATAAATTTATTGGCTGGTTAAAATAAATGTGATTTGCAGTATTTAATATAACAAGATATATATATTTTTATTTTAATCATTTTTAGCATTACATGCTGATTGACATTACACACGTGTGTGCAAGCAAAAGAAAGAAAATATAATTAAAATCTCCATTAACAAGATTTCATACTTTTATAAATATTACTCATCCAGAATAAATTAAAAATCTCTCTAGGTGGCCATTAACGGAAATGTATTTACTTCATCTTTATAAATTATTTTTAATTTGATATTTTTAAAATATTTATCAAATCAAGCAACATCTTATATTTATTTTAAATATATATATAGTAAAAAAATTATAAAAGTATGTAATAGCAATTGTAAACTTTTTTCTTAAATGTTCTTAAATCCTACTATTATTCATATTCCACGCCTTAACTTTTTTTTATTTAACTCTTTTGTAAGAGTTGGGAAAGAAGAGTGATTTCTAAAAGCATTACAGAGTGATTTTAGATTGAAATAATACATATTGTGATGTGGTGGATATAAAAAAAAAAAAAAACTATTAGATTGGATTAAGGTTTTATTTTAAACGACAAAAAAAAAAACAGTAGTCAAGTGTTGGTGGTTGAGTGGTCAGCACAGCTGTCTTACAAGCAGTTGTCCCGGGTTTGTGGGTTCGCTTTCCAGCCGATGCTTTGACACATGAAAAAAAAAAACAGTATCATACAATAAGAAAAATACTCCCATAATAAGTCACTTCCATATTCTAGAATTCAAACCAAGAATGAAACAGAACGCTTTTTTCATATAGATAAAAATACTTTCCAAAAAATATTTTTATTAGTTTAGGTTACTATCTTGCATTCTTTCCATGACAGAAATTGAGCACATATCTGAAAAGAGAAGTCTTTAATCTTTCATTAATCATCAATAATTGCAATAAAGTATTTGAGAAGTCTCCCCTGCAGTTTGTGGCATTAAATGTGCATATTCCCTACACATTCGCATATATATTCAGTCATAACATAAAAAAGATAGAATTTCTTCATACACACATATATATTTATATTGTTTGCATTCTTAATTAACTGATAAAGGTTACTTTTAACCAGATGTTTTGTCAAAGCTAGAGATTTTGTATAGAGAAACAAAAAAAAGTATTGAAATCAATTTGCTTGTACATACTTATTTTTTTTTTAATATTACAAAGTTCTTATTTTATTCTGTTATTTTAATTCCCAATAAAATTTAAAAATGACAGAATAATGATCATAAATGCCATGACTTGAAAGACTTTTAGATATGATTTCACATGTTTGACACTATTCTCAGATATTTTAAGAAAATTTTTAGAATGAATAAAAACTTGATTTTCTTTTTGCAAAATTTGTTAAGATTCATGATTATTTTTATGCAATAATTGTGTAATGAGTATTAAAAATCAAAAGTATATATGATTACATATTTATTTTATAAGTATATATTTTATTTTTTAAAAATAGAAGATAATAAGTGCTAGCATAATGTTAATAAAGTAAATTAGAGTTCCAATAAATATGCCTTTACAAATTGATCATCTGCTAGAGTATATTGCAATATTGTAAAATTTATTTAAAAAAAAATATTTTAAAGCATAATTTGTTCATCCACATTCCAAACACAAATAGCGATACAAAAAGTATTGCTGATCCTATGAAAAGAATTTGCTCATTCTGATCACTGAATGATGGGACTTATTCTTTGTTTTCATTATAAACTTATTTTTCAATATTTGATATATTCAAATATAATTTTTTTTACAATTTTAGTTCGTAAACATAACTTTCTTCAAATCAAACTCAATATCTTATATTCTAATATAGAATAATAGTTTAAATATAAAAATCAAATATTGGAAGCTTACAAAACTTTTACTAGAAAGAATAATTAAATTTGACACATAAACACAGTCCTCCGGATTCTTGGATTGTTTTACAGATGTTATTTCCAATGCTTGAACTTTTTAATAAATCATGAGCAATAAACTATTCAATTATTAATATTATTAGTCATAAATCTCTTTTGCAAAAAAAAAATAAGAATAATTTGCTATAAGAACTAACGTTAGAGATTACATTATAAATACATTTGCATGGTTAAGATCAGTGGGGAAATGGAAGATGGAAGACTACAGCTCAAGATCAATGGATTCTAATCTAGCAGCGCCATTTCCAGCATTCATGTTTCTTACAAACTTCCAATTTAACTGTTTATATCCTGTATTCTTTGGTGTAGTTGTAAAACAGTAAGACTATGAAGCATGCGAAATGTTGATTGCACCATCGCTCTGTAATTTCTAATGGTCAAACTTCTTATAACTATTTGAGCAGTGAACTATTTTATGACTTTAGTACCCCCCTTATTAAATTGCTAATCCTCAAAATGAGCCATATGAAATTGCTTAGCACCTATCCATTTCATTTCAATTTCTTCACCATTAGGTCACCGGAATTGAGATGATAAACATTTCTCACTGCAAATAAAAAGCATTTCTTTATAAATACATTTTATTAAAAAATGTTATTTTGCCTACAAAAATATATTCTTCAGTGGTTAATAATCTTAAGTACAATTCTTATTTTAACTGTTGAAACTAGCCACTATACTTCCATCTACTTTTTATCTCAGAAAACCTACTGATTCTCTTACAGCTGTTCTACTTTATTTGTATTCTACTTGCTGAGTTATCCAGGAATTGACAGCAAACAATACATTTTTTCCTTACAATCACAGGCACATAACTCAAATTAAATTCCTGTTACACTAAGACAAACTAAGGTGAGCAGAAAAGTACTTCAGATGAGCAGTGTGTAAAACATAGGCTAATAAAAGAAATCTTAAAAGTGTGTAATGATTAACATACAAAAATCTCCAACAAAAGCGCTATTATAGGTTAATAAGAAAACTTGTTAAGCTTCAGATATTGTCACTTAATAATAATTGATGTTTCTTACCACCATCAAAAGCTAAAAGTTATCTGTTTTCATTGATATAATCTCATTTCTATTCTTCATAATAATAACAATCCATGGAAATATTTAATTCAACATAGATATAAAATTAAAAAAAAAGGAAATGAAATAAAATAATATTTGGAGTTTAACAGACTATTTAGAACGGTACGATGACATACCTTTTGATTATACTATTGACTTGATTTCAAATAAAAATTTAATGATTGATTTTTACAAGTACATACTTTCATACTGATTCATAAAACACAGTTATAAACACTCCCTCAAACACTTCCCAGTATACTGCATCTGCTGGTGGCAGAAGGTAAACACATTAACATGTGTAAGATCCCATACAACTCTCCTTTTTATCTCTGAAGGAGTGTTTAATATGATCATAAAAATGATGAACTTTAGAGATCAAAATCTGTGGATTGCAACTAAATTTGGTTACTTTAGTCCCCAATTTTAATGTATATCATTATGTAAAGAAATGAGCCACAAATCTTTGATTATAAGAAAATTGAAAAGTTTGCTATAATTTGATTTCTTAACCAATAAATGTAAATTGCAATGCTTTATTCTCATATTACATCTAGAGTGGCATTCAAAAGAGCATCCTCCTTTTGAATGCAATCAACCCATCACTTTTGCTTTAGCTCTTATTTTTGGGTAATTGGTTTTCATTAGCTACTGTTCTAAGTAAAGTATTTTTATAGTTAAAGTTATTATACTTCTTCAAGAAGTATAGTAACTACTCTTTCTTATTGTGTTGCCAAATTTTATTGTAACAGTTGATGTTAGGAGATATAAAGTTCTGAAGAAAATTGCTGGGGCAATCAAAACTGTAAACTGTGAGAAAGGGTGGTAAATAAAGCATTGTGTAACAGTAAAAAAGTGCTTGGACAATTTAGTATTATATGGTAAAGTTATTATAAATGGTTACATTTTTAATTACCATTGTCAAATTCACTCCACTCACAATTTTGACACCATCCACCTCAGATAAATATAATAATGATTATAAATGGATAACTCCACACATTAAATATTTTCATCTAAAACATCTATCAAAAATATTATATATAATAAATAAATTTAAAATTTCCACTTCACCAAACATTCTTGGAACATGAATAAAAATATGGAGAAAAAATGAATGAACTCCAAGATGCCAACCATTCTTATCAGTTGATTCAGATCACAATCTCTTACATTTGACTTCATCATTTATTTGTTCAGTATTTGACAATACCAAATTATTATACTTTGATTTACAAGTACACTCATAACTTTGTTATCAACCATTCACATAAATACATGAATCATTATTACTGATCTTTTGCTAAATTACAGACTATTCCAAACCTCGAGTTAAGATTAATATATCTGTTTTTTAATTAAATTTAAACACATGGAAAAACTTCATTTTCCTTTTTCCTTGTGTACAAAATATCTTTAGTAAAACAGGCAAAACTCTCTATATGTATTGCCACTCAGTGCAAACCAGAGTAATCAGTGGATGCCAGAAGGTTTGTGCATAAAATCCCCATCTAGTGCTTACTCATCCAATATCCCCAGATTAGTTTCTGGCTTGTGGCCTTCATCAGTGAGGAACCTTGGATCTGAGAGCACTGCACCTATATCTTATGATCTAATGCAACCCTCCATTGATTATTCTTGCTTGCACTGAGTGGCAATATGTATAGAGAGTTTTGCTTGTTTTAATAACAGTTATAAGCAAGCATAAGAAAAGGTGATCATATGATATCTTTAGTAGACATACTTAAAATTTCCACTCCATCACATGATCTTGCAACATAAGAAAAAAGGCATCTGAATCTTTAACTGAGTTTTTAAGTTTATATCTGGGCTAAGAATAATCTTTAGCTCAATAAATGATTAATAATAACCATTGATATATTTTATCTAAAAGGGTTGAGCTTAAAGTTATGAGTGTAATAAGCTAAAGACTTATAAATCAAAATGTATTATATATATATATATATATGATAAACAAAAATGCAAGTTAAAAAACTTGCTAACGCTTGTATTTATGTCCACAGATGGCGTTCTACCAAAAACGCCCATCAAGTGTATGTTTTGTTTACATAAACGTCAGAGTAGTTAGTATTCACTATCTCTAACTATAATTCCACTTTCAGATCATGATTTCAAGCTATTTGCTATCGTCAGTGAAAGACAGGAATAAAGAAACTAGATCTAAATACAAACTCTGAGCGTTTATGAAACAATTTCTATTCAGCTTGCAAGCGTGAATTTTTTAGACACGTAATGTCTTCAAACTCAGCATTGCAAACCAGATAGCTATATGGTGATGCTGAACTGAGATCAGACCCATATAGCTATCTGGTTTGCTATGCTGAGTTTGAAGACATTACGTGTCTAAAAAATTCACGCTTGCAAGCTGAATAGAAATTGTTTCATAAACGCTCAGAGTTTGTATTTAGATCTAGTTTCTTTATTCCTGTCTTTCACTGACGATAGCAAATAGCTTGAAATCATGATCTGAAAGTGGAATTATAGTTAGAGATAGTCAATACTAACTACTCTGACGTTTATGTAAACAAAACATACGCTTGATGGGCGTTTTTGGTAGAACGCCATCTGTGGACATATATATATATATGCTAATAATTTTAATAAAAATAAAAAGACTGTAACTTTTAAATTCAAGTTTATTAAAATGACTCTGTAATGTTTGATTTGTGAATTATTCTTCCATACTTAAGATTGTATATAAAAAATAATTTTAAAACTCTTGATGTTTCCATTTTTTTTTTACCTATTCATTATAAAGGAGACAAATTAATAAGTAAACAGCATATTTACAGTATGATAATAATATTGGATATAAACCACTAAAACATCACATGATTATTATTTCCTATACACAAACTTTTAAAGCAGTAGCAAACTCTCCATTCAGTAGTGCCACCCAGTGCAAGCCTTAGCAAACAATGGATGCACGAAGGCTTTAATATATAATCCTTATCTAGTGCCTACTCATCCAATATCACAGGATTATCTTATGCACTGGGTAGCACTATTGTATGGAGAATTTGCTACTGTTTTAATATTTAATGTCATTAAACTGATGTAGACTTATAATAATCAAATGAATGACATTTCACCAGAATTGTTTTCATCTATTTAGTTTTTTGGAAATTCATCATTATTATGATAGACATGATCAACCTCTTTGCTAATCCTCTTCCTCCATCACTGCCATTTTCAGGATAGCATTATTGTGTAATATCTGAAATAGTTACTCAAGCACATATGGAGAAATTTGAGTGAACTAAAATTCATGTCTACATATTTGAATTTCAAGCAAGATAATCGCTATCATGTCTCATTACTTTTTTAAATTATTATACTTCATTGTGAAGGACAAACTGTAACTATTCATTCTCAGAAAAATATCTTCCTGATTACTATTAATTTGTTAGATTAAAAGTTATCATATAATAGTGTCATAATTATATATGCCATAAGTTTCACATCTTCACAATACAAGTAACAATTTGATATTGAAAAATTTTGAGTAAGGATAAGAAAGACGCGAGAGTTGTGACATTGGTGACTGATGATTACTGTTTCAACAGGAAATGCATCTGGATACTTATTTTTCTTTATTTAAGTGACTAAAGTATATGTGATAAATTGGAAAATATAACGATATCTTGTTTTGTTTTTTTAATAAGTTTCTTATATATATAGCGTTAGATTCTCGAGCTGGCTTCTATAAGGACATTTAAGGCAACAGGAATAAATACCGTTTTAGACAGAAAAACAAACTAAAAATGCTATTGGCTTTATTACTCTAAAGTTCATATGAAGTTCGAGAGCTGGAATCGATCCCGGAACTACCCAATCCTAAATCAGACGCTCTATCAACTGCACTAAACCGCACAAGGCACAGAATAACAGATATTGCATCATTGAGAATAAATGCGATGTTGTATATCATAATTTATTAATAACATATAGTAAAAACCATATTAGATTTTCATTTGAATATCATAGCAATTTTTTTTCCGTCAAAAAAATACATAACTGTAATTAATTTCAAAAAGACAAAAGTAAATATTAAAAGAAAACAAATTAAAAGAGTGACTTTTGAGGAATATTTAAAAAAAGCATATGCAAATGCATGGTCTGTAATAAATATGGTGAAAAACCTGAACAAGATAAAAAAATGGCTATGCGTTAAAGATGTAGTAATAGACAAAATATAGTAACAGCAGGATTAGGCATTGCAGCAAGTTCAGGAACTAATAGCTTTGGATTAAAAAGATGAAAATTAAAATTTGTTATTATTGCTTTTATTTAAAATTCAATCATGCCTTTAAGTTTAGGATTCAATAGCGAATAACTTAAAAACCATAGCAACAAAAGTAAAACTTTGACCCAGGTAATACTAAGACGTTAAAGTATGACCTCATATTTTTTTCTTAATAATGCTTGTTAATATTTAATCTGCTACTAACAATATTGCCTTGGTGTTTAATTCAGCTTCGGTTATCGTGAGTGCTTCTGACAGACAGGTATCAAGAAAGAGAGACGGGGTTGGATTACACTAAAGACGTATTTGAATAATTATAATCCATAAATCTGAATTTACTCCAGAAAAAAAGCCGAAAAAAAAACCTCCTCCCCGCATTAACTGATTAATATCAAGTAAAAAGAATCAAATTTCTCGATTTGACAAGAATTGCTCAATGACCTAAATACATTGAAACTTTAATAATCTACCAGTCAAAAGGAGATCGCGTGAAAATAACTGCATCATCCCAAATGATACCTTACCCCCCCCCTTCCAAATTCAAATAGAATTTTGATTTTATAAAAAAAAAGGTGAGAATAAGAGAATTATTTGTATAATTTAAATATTATATTTATAATGCAACGCATTATATATACATTTTATTAATTAACAATTAATGAGATTTAATGAAAATATTGTGTTCAATGTTATATTCTTTACTCGAGTATTAAGGGTCTAAGTAATAGAGTATTACAAACAAGCAACACTACTTGGCCATAAAATAGCAAAATATATTGTCAGTGCTCGCTACCCACCAAATACAATTTATTTCTAGGCTTTATGTTAAGTCCTATTTCATAAATGTTAATAAACTCTAGCATCGGGATATTATTTTAAAACATTGATAAAATCATTCAAATAACATAAACGATGTGATAATAATGTAAGACTTTGTTAAATTTTCTATGACAGCTTCAAAATTGAGATGATGATAAAATGGAAGGCAAACTATATTTATGAAGACCAAAGATTCTCTTTTGATCTTAATATAACATTCTTTTTGAGACTAAAGTTCAACATACAGATAAATATTTATTTTGTGTGTGTGTGTGTGTGTTATAATTTTAAGTTGAATTATTTCCATTAGATGACATTAATTGTTGAAGGTCTACAGAATAATTTAAACTTTGTTTAAACTTTACAAATAGATTCAACAGTTAATTATAGCACACAAGTTGGTATATAACAAAATCTTTTCAATATTCTCTTCTATTCTTTAAGTATCGCTCGCTTGATAAAATCCAATACTACTATGGGATAGAAGTAGAAATCTTCAGATTGAATTAAAGATATTTTAAAAGTTCTTGGTACAATTTCTGTGTTAGCATCATCACTGATCCAGCCATCAACACATGAGAGGAAGAAGAATACATGTTCAAATAATGTTATACATTAATCTGAATGTAGTATTTATAAAAATTGAATGCATTTGAAAAGTTTAAATAAAGTTTGATTTTTTTTCTAAAGACATTTAACAATTAATATTAGATAAAGAAAATAGCCTAACACATATTTGCAATTAAAATATCATAATCACAAACATTCAGACAAACAATATGCATATGTTGTGTGCATGTGAAACTTGAAATTCCAAGGTAAAAAATCCAAAATTAGAATGTGGGTTATTGCAACTATTCCATGATCATTTCATCCAGTCATCCAGTTAACATTGAGAATAAAACTCAATTCATCAACTAGCAGCTCATTAATTTAATGGGTATTTGTTATTTCCACTATTCTTCTATGCAGGAATGTCTAGATGTCTTTGTTCCTCAAATGGTTACTGAAAATCATGAGTTCTTTATTTTAGTTCTTTACTTTAGTATATATTTATAAGCCTCAAATATATTAGTTGCAGTACATAAAAATGTATCATAGCAATCATATTATAAGAGGCTGATGTTTCAGTTATGCAGAAGATTAGTACAACATTTGCTCTTAAAAACACATCATGATGATGATTAATTAAAGATGATAAAAGGAAAGATGTGTAAGAAGAAAATTGCCACAGCAATAGTATCAATAGTATTTACTAAAAAATATGCTCCTTAATTTTTAAACTAGTTTTTAATAAATACAATTTATTAATTTTAATTTATGGATGAGAAACATGGGATATAAATTTTAAAATGATATGCTAACTGAACTTTGTCAAAAAAAAATGAAAAGATGTGTAGAGACTTGTCAAATGCACATTCTACAAATCCAAATAATGACATATGAAGTATGTCCAAACAATATATGCATCATATATATTAATGTGTAAGGACTTTTTAAATTTTTATGATGTAATTTTAAAATTATTATTACTAGAATAAGTTGTGATAAATGTGACAATAAGTTATGATAATCAAGTTTATAACTGGATCATAGTTCATTTGCCTAGTTAATTTATCAGTTTTTGGGAAAAGAAGTCAACACAATTGTGTATACACGCACACACACACTCATATATAGTAATAACCATATCATTTACTTAAGAGTTCCTATGATATTCAAGCAAGCTAGTAGAAGAATTATCACAAAACATCATTAACAGAACAAAGTGACTTTTTTTTTTATTTCTCACAAAATAATGACATTTATTTTTTAGTATATTCTTAATGCTTGTTTGTTTTTTATTGATAATAAAAAAATAATAATAAAGTAATAAGTTGCCACTCACAAATTCATGATTAAACAAACAGACCAAAAGCCATAGTAGCTCCTCTGTATTTATGAACATGCTAAGGTTTCAGTACCTACAGTCTGTAACAACAGTATATAAAGTGGTAATATTTATCTTCATCCCAATCCCTGCTTTAAAGCTGTGCATAAACATGTTATGAATATCATGTGGCAAAGCAATCCACACTTTCAGACTATAATATAAATTTATATGTGTGCATACATAATTTGCACCCTATTATAATTGATTCAAATTAAACAGTTACCTGAAACTTCAAATACTAGAAGTTTGAATCCAATCTAATAATTTGATCAGATAGATAAAACTAAATTTTATTTGAAATTACGAATGCAGTATTTTCCATTAATAAAATATAATTAAACACTTATACAAAAGATGGTACAGATTCAGAATATCAAGTGTTTCCCTAAGCCTAATGTTTACAGGCAATACATTGATAACACATATATTCAAACATTGTGGGACTGTTTTTTAAGATAAAGCAATAAGAACTCAAATTTAACCTTCATTAATGCAAAACACAATTAGCATGTGGGCATTTGGATTTCCGCTGGCTGGAAGACATTGCAATCAGCATTTTTTTCTGCAAGAATCAAGAGTAGAAATGAAATCACTGATCTCTCTCTACCATTTCCATGCTGTGTCATGGCTCTAAACTCTTAATCTTTACCTATCATATATTTTCACTACACCACTTCACGAACTGGTTTCTATCTGCTTTTAACACCTTGTGAAGGAGTGTAATCATAAATATATGACCAAAGATATGTAAAAAGGATGTATCATCTCCACGATGCACATTTCATGCTGAACCAATTATTACAGTTTAACTGATCAGTGTTAAACTTACTGTGCTCTCAACTTTGACAAAAACTATTTGATGGAAGTTTCTTCAAAATTTTTATTAATCATTTATTAAACCAGAGATTATCCACTTAATGAATAATATTTATGCAGTATAATTTTCAAAGTTGTGAGGGCAGTAATCAAAATGTAATAATTTGCTATCTATATATACTGAACAATGGTAAAGATATATGTAAGAGATTGCGATCTGGACCAGCTGATAAGTACAGTGACAGCACAAAATGTGAATGTTGGGGATCGTATATATTTTTCATGTCTTTGGTCATATGTTTATCATTACACTCCTCCACAAGTTGTTAAAAGCAGATAAAAAATAGTCCCTACCGTAAGTGAAAGTGGTGTACTGAAAATCACACTACAGAAATATCATTCATTAAGTAAATAATCTCTAGTCTAAGAATGACTAATAAAAGTTATTAATTTACTTATTACGTCTCTCAAATATGTTTAACTTATAAGTCAGGATTCCTTTTTCTATATCGCTACCTTTCCTCTTCTATAAAAGTTTAAAAAGACTGTCTAAACATGAGCATGAGTTTGATGTAATCTATATTGATCACATAACTGGTCGTTATGATATATATAATGCATGTCTGATCCAAATTTTAATGGATAATGGTTTGAAAAATTATCTTTCTTTTAGATAATTTGCAATTAGTAAAATTATTTTCTTTAATTGTCGTTGACAAACTAATGGTTTAATAAAATCACTCGGTCAACAAAATGGTAATGACTGTTAAAAAGAAAATAATTTCAGATAAAAAAAAGATCATAAATTTAGTCATTTAGATAAATAGCAATAGCCCACAGTTTCTATGTAAAACTTTAAAATCTGTTTCTCTCAAGCGCCCACTTGTGTCAAATTTCATTTGATATGTTTTAATAAAAAAAAAAGTAAATAGAAGCATCAATGCAATTATATAAGAAGATTCTTAGCCTATATTCCTTTCATTCTTAATGAACTAAAGTTGTTCAAACAAGGCAACCATTTCCTGCAATTTCGACTAATAATATCAACAACTGAAAATCTTTGTATATATATATTTTAAAAAATAATCGATTCATTGACAACTACTATCAAAAAATTACCAAAAGAAATCACTTCGGGTCACATCTCACAACAGTTAACACTTTTAACAAGAACAGAAAATAGTAATCAACAGAAGCCACTTTCTCTAGAAATCTAAACTCTTGAATATTCATTTATTGCTGAGGCTACATGGACGTTTTCATTTTTGAGGAAAATAGTTTTTCATAGTCAAGTATAGAGAATAAGAATAGCAAAAAGCAAAAAAAAAACTCTGAAAAATTTCATATGAATTTCCATATAAATATTATATATATATAAAATAGTCGTTTAATTTATTGATTAGAAGTTTCTAAGAAATTCGATCAGGTGAAGAGCCATAGCTGGAACCGTGGTCCACGTATCTTGATCTCCAGTCTGCCACCACAGCCTTGCACCAATATATACAATATATATATACACACATGAAAACAAAAACTACTTTGAGTAAAATCAAAATCGTTTTACATTATGTTGTACTCACAATTTACAAAATGATTAACTAAAATTAATTATAGGCAATGATACTCACATTATCTCATGGAGTATGGTACAGAGGTAGAATATCAAATATGGAGTGTGGATATTTTGGGTCGATTTTAGAACTTACTTAATCTACTCTTGAGCAGTGAAGTCATTTTATTACTTTTTATTTTTACACCTACACATAAAAAGGGAATTAAAATGCAGAGATAGCACCTTCCCTGTCATATCTATAACCTAAGTTCGAATCTTGATTAATTAAACTTGAAAATGTTTTTAACAGGTTTAGAATTTTTGGGTCAGTTAATTAATCCACCTAACCACCCGATATTGGTCATTCAACTGATTGATACCTAGTTATTTTAGCTAGAGAATAAAAGAAATATGGAAAAAAAAAAAAGCATTTAAAATCACTGGAAAGCTAGATGAATACTGTCTTCTTTTTTTCTGTTCCTCTTCAAAGGACAGTAAAAGCAACCTTTGTCATGCAAAGAATTATTCATTTAAAAAGAGATCGTTTTATATTTATCCTCTTTGTCCAGACGTATGTGTAAAAAAGTATTTTTCAATTATTTACTCATATTTAGTTTTAACATACAAATTACAATATATTATTTGAATATTATATGTAGGCATTTTCTTCTTTCATACAGGTATAAATATAATTTATAAATATTAAAAAGGAGTAAAATATTTACTAGGATGTCAATATAAAATTCAACAGAGCCGTATTTTCAATATAGATGTTTTATGTGATTCATTATATTTCTTTAAAACACAAATCTCACTTACATTAAGAGTATTGATTTCAATTAAAGAATTGCAAAGAGAAAGCGAAATAAATATATATTGCACTGGAAACACAAATTCAATATTATAAAAAGTGATATATATATTGTAACAGGATGGGAGATAATGATAGTAGTCAGGGTGGTAGATGGGGTGATGGAATAATCATCATCCACCTCAGAAATAAACAAAATCTAAAATAATGTTAAAGTAATATTTAACATCCAAGAAATATATAAATAATGTTATATATTCAAGAGAGAGAGCATGAGCAATCTATAGAGATCACTCTGAGAGATCAGCCAGCTAGATCAGTTAACTCCTTAGAGCAACTATAAGTATGATTATACATCAAACAGCATTATAATAAATCAAAGTAAGTATGAATAATACTCCAATTAATAACAATTGATCATCATGAATGATCAAACAAAAAATACACCAATACAATAAATCAACAGTCGATCTTGTGTCTGGATTTGAACAATAAAAAATATAAATCAACAGTCAATCTGGTGACTGGATTGGAAATGGGTCTTCTGTAAACCAGGCTAACTATTAAGCCTTTGCCATCTTGGGCAATTATTTATACATAACTTTGATGCACCAATTAAGTGATAATCCATAGAATATATAACTAGAAAAACAATAATGCTGGGACATTAAAATATGTTGATCATCATCAATGCTTCAGCCATTTAGTGCTATTAATGCACTGGCCTATTATAAACTTGATTTCTAATATGACTAAATTGAAATAAAATGTAGTGCATGAATTTTAAAGAGTATTATTCTCTTTTGCATCAACCAGGATGATGATTAATCATCTCTGAATGCCCAAAAGCACTATATACATCCCCGTTTATATATCAGCTCTATAACATTATAGTGAACAAGAAATGATGATTTAATACACTTTTAATAATTGAATACAAGTTTATTAACAATAAAAAAAAATATTAAGCTCTGTAAAATCAGGCTTCTGATTTTGAATAATACACAATAATAAAAGTTATCACATGGTGATTTACAATATTAATATACAAATTTCAAGTTATTACATTGATTACATCACTTCTTAATAGATTTCTATATATATATATATCTGTACACAGATGCACACTTTATAATATACAATAAAACATTTCAAGTGATTTACATAACATTTGAATTAATAAAATTACATTAATTTTTACCTAAATGTGTCTATATGGCATGCATTTGATATATCTACACGCATAGTGCAGTACATTTTATGACTATATTTCAATCGTAAAATAATAAATGATTAAAAATTCAAGTTACTATATTTTAATGATGCAGATATATTAACATATATGTGTGTGCACATATAAATGTATGTGCACGCTATCGTTTATAAGATACATTCAATTTGACACAATAAGTTATTATTTTTTAAAATTATAAATATAAATTTAAATCTTTTTTTCTCCTTTATAAATGATTTTAAATTAATATCATTTTATATATATCTATCAGTTGTTAAAATGTCATCCCCACTAAGGAATGTGAAAATAATTTCTTTACAATATACATAACAAATCATCTCTCTTTTAGACATTTGACTCGAGCAAATTATGTATTTATTTTACATTAAGTTACTAAGTTAAAATGTCTTTTTTAAAAATATTTAAAAAAATATAACTCACTGTATATATGTTTATTTGTGCTTCTCTGGATATAGACACAGCAGCATATGTATAACTACTTCATCAACTGTTAGTTTCACTTGCTGGGGACCAGTAATAAGGAAGTTATAATCAGTTAAACCTTGGCATTGAATCAGTTCCTTCTGTCTGGAATTTGATAAATTTCAGGCAAATAAGCTGCCTTAGATTGGGCTTTAGGTTAGCTAGCTGTCTTGGTTTTATAGATTTCAGGAAAGCAACTGTTCTCTTCACATTTAAGGCTATGAATTTCAACACAAAGAGGTGGATCATTTTTCTCTATGTGAATTCAAACTCCTGCACAGGAAAATAGTAGCAGCTTCTGGATCTATTGTGCTACCTTCAACTACATCTTTTCATGGTAGCTATTCTGCCAACTCTTTGTTACAGCCAACAGGAAACTGCAACTAAAACCAATTGCTGCAAACTTCAACAAGCTGCAACAAAATATTATAACAAACTTTGCAGCTGACCAGTTTTTACAAAAACAATTGTCCAGACTGCAGCTGATATTTTTATCAGTCCTTTTATAGAATCATCTGAGATGATAACAAGACCTTGATTGAAAACAGAGTTGTTGTTTTTTAATCTCTCTAATCCCTTTTGAAAACAAGCTTGAAATTTTTATCAAAGTATATGATATACATGTTTTCACTGAGGGGATTTCTAATAGATAGAAATTTTATTCAATTAATTAAAAAATTGCAAAAATATCATACTTGTTTATAAATTTCAAAATCAGAATGAAAATATTAATTTTTATTAGACCTTTTAAAATTTTTATTTCATAATAGAATTTTATTTTAAATTCAGAGTTTTTTAACTCTTTATTATTATTTTTATTCCCAGTGAATATAGAAAAATGTCTACCAAATTTTGTCTGTTTATTTCTACTTTTCCTTTCAACTTTATATATATTTGTGCACACACATTATAATATCATGTGCCATGTAACACAATTGGTCACAATATATATATATAATCTCAATATAATTATATATGATATTGAAACGGCCTACAGATTTATATTTGCAATATGTAGATACATAGATAAAACATAAAATAGATACCTGGTCTACAACAATGGATATTTAGTTTGAACATAAGCTGTATATTTTCCCATTATTTATCACACATCTAAATCACTCAGAAATAATCATTGCTTTGTGAAAAAGCATTTTGTCTTCATGGTTTCGTAAGTCACATCAACACAAGGGTATTATACTGTCAGCAGTGCACTCTTGTACAGAGCTAAGGTATATATCACAACCAACATGCTATATCTGCATCCTTAGAAACAATCATCAGCAAAAATACAAGCACAATTTGAAATAAATCTTCATTGTGTTTTGAGAATGTTATCGCTATTCAACCGAATGTAATTTTTTTTTTTTAACAATCAAACTTTTGAAAAATAAAATGAGGACAATTATTATGGCACTACCACAATAATGAAATAGTGAAGACACATTTACATGTGAGGGACTTTGAAAAGAAATTCCCCAATTTATTCTAATATCTCAAAATATGTTTATAACGTAGCATTTAATGAACACTACTAATTAGGACATGAAAAATACAGCCTTTAATATGATACATGTTTATATAAACAATTAAAAATTAACTTATTCAGCTGCAGTTATTAGTAAAAAAGAGGTGAAAAGTTAAAAAAATAAAAATTTTCATGCATCTATATACATAATATTATAGATGTATATGAATGATTAAATTGAAAATATATATGTACGGTTAAATAAAATATAATAAATAATTTCCTAGTAAAGAATGATCCATAGATTATTCATTTATGCTTTACTATAAAAATATTGTGTAAATAAGTGTTAGGCAAAAAATAGCAATTATGAAAAAATGATATACAGAGATTCAACTTTTAACTTTCCTTTCTCTCCATATTCCCATGTTGAGTAGAGCTACACATTAAACTTTGCTTCTCTTGAATGCATAATGAGTCTTTAATTCTCTTCTGGTGATACAATTCTGTGACATTTAATAGTTGAATTTAATGTATGACATTGTACATTTTAGTTTTAATTATTGTACTTAGATAGATACTATAACAAGAAAAAATGAATTGCTGCTCTTAAATGTTAGGAAGCATACTCTATTTTACACTGATATTGAAAGAAAATCATTAAGTTATTAAAACTTAGTTTTGTTGTAAGTTATGATTAAGCAGCCATTTAAAACTATATTTTTATACAAATATTTTAGTATTGCAAATTTATGACAGGAAATATGAAATATTTTATATTAGTAATGTACTAATAAATTGAAGAATATCATGAAAAATCAATTTTATAATAAAAGTATCCATATATCATAAAAGCACAGAGGCAAAATTCTCATATGTGGTTCCACTCAGTGCAAGCCAGAGTAATAAATGGATGGAGGAAGGTTTGTACATAAAATCCCTATCATGTGATATCACAAAAGCAAAGATTATAGCAAAAGTTAAGCATCACTGTAGTGAAAGACTCCTACAAGTCCCCTCTCCCTTTATCTAAGAAAATATTAAAAATAATGCACTGGTCACCAAGCTTGTCAACTTCTGGTGATGAGAGAGAATTTTAATAATTTTGCTTTTGTTTTTATTAATCTTACACAAAAAAACAGCTAGACATCTAGTTAATAACCAATAACTAAAATTTCTCTGGGATAGTTGTGGGCCACTATTTATAAATAATTTCTATGCTTATTTGGATCTTAAAAAATTGTAACACAGGTTATGAGCATAGTAGATGATTTAGTTATAATTTATCAATTTATTAAGAATGTATATATTAAAGTAATTAAACTTTTGATATCAAACAACAACAACAACAAAGAATCATATGATCACCATCTCTTATACTAGCACATAATTGTTTATAAACAAGGCAAAACTCTCCCTACAGTAGTGCCACCCTGTGCCAACCAGAATAAGGCTTGTGCATAAAATCCCTATCTAAATTAGTCTGGGGATATTGGATGAGTAGGCATTAGATAGGGATTTTATGCACAAGCCCTCTGGCATCCATTAATTACTCTGGTTGGCACAGGGTGGAAAAGTGATTATACAAAAAGTGAGTTATTGGTTTTTATGCTGGGGTTGCGAAAAGGGGGATTTAGATATAAAGGCCATAGAGTTGACAAAAATTATGTTGTGGAAATGGGATGGGGCAGAATGTGGGAAGACTTAGAGCGGGGAATGGAAAATAAAGTGGCTAACAAGTTTATCTAGGTATAATTGCTGAGATATTCTTGACTTCGTTTAAGGAGAAGCCAAAATACATCACATTACCATGTTTATAAACAACAAAGAAGCTAAAATAAAAAAGGAGCATAAACAATATGTTAGCCATACATCTTTAATTAGCACTGTTATTTTCAATATTTATTTTTATCTCATAAATGAATTCAATAGAATCAGACTTTTAAGCATTAACAAAACTTTAGGCTATTTTTTATTATAAAAATTTATGTAAGAAAAGGAGTTCATGTTATTTATTAGTATCTTCTGCTTGACACCACAATCAAATTCAAATCTGATTAAAACTTTAAAATATTGTTTGAAAACTGAATACTTTCAAATAAGTGTAAAATTTTAAATTTTCGGATAACTGACTGTGGCCCTTTATTAATCTATCTATTAGTCAATGAATGAGTATGTAGATATTATTACATAGAATAGCTATTGTTACATAAAAGGAAAATCAATAAAACTCTAATCTAATATAAGATATCAAGTTTGATATTTTGAGACATATGAGAAACCCTTGTAATCTCTTTTTGGCTATTTTATTCTTTTAGCTATAAATATGATTTTTAAAAACTAAGTAAGCTGAGATAAAATTTACACAAGCAGAGACAGACAGAATAAATACACAGATGGATGAAGAGGAAAAAAATAAGATGGTTAGATTGTTAAATAGATATAAAGAGAGATAAATAATTATACGTTTATATATATACATAATAGAATAAAACATAGACATTTAAATAAAAGGTAGATTGATAAATTGCAAAAAGATAGACAAATAGATGAATAGATAGAACAGATAATCTGATAGAGAATAGATAAAATATAAAAGAATTAATAACTGATTTATTTTTGGTCCATAATTAGATTACAGGCCTTCAAATCTGCTGACTTAATAGTCTTTTAATGACATTTGTCAGTAACTTACTTCATATTTGTAGGTCTTTTAATGACACATTTCATATTGTGATGATTAAAGGTTGTTTTTTAATGATACTGTTCTATGAAGTGTTTCATTAGAATAGTTATCAATTTTATCAATCTATAGTTGTTGTTTTTTTTTAAAAGTGTCATAGCATAGTTGTTTTTACATTGAATTTTGTAAGTTATATATATATAACTACAACCATTAAACGTCTGTATTTTTAAATCATATAATAATAATTCAAACAAATATATTTAACACAGTATTCAAAATTAAATAATCTATTCTTTACCAGAAGTACTTTCAATTGTTTCACTGACAATCTTTATCAACTATTAATACAAACGTACAAAAAATAAAAACTTACATTACCCATCATTCAATCTATTCAAATTTCCCACAATTCTGTTTAGGGGAATCCAAATGTACATTACAAAAATGATATAATGATCATAAGACATTATATAAACGTGTACAGAAAGAAAATATATCTTCAGTAAATATGAATACTCCATCAATTATATTTGATCATAATAAAACATGTAATTATGGTTTTAAATTTAATAATAGAGATATAAAAATTATTCAAATTGAAAGGTGTAGTGAAAAACGTAAAATTAAAGAGGCAATGATGATATCTAGGAATAGAGGTGGTTTAATAAATAAACAATCAGCTAATATAAAGACAACAGAATTGTGGGAAATTTGAATAGATTGAATGATGGGTAATGCAAGTTTTTATTTTTTGTACGTTTGTATTAACAGTTGATAAAGATTGTCAGTGAAACAATTGAAAGTACTTCTGGTAAAGAATATATTATTTAATTTTGAATACTGTGTTAAATATATTTGTTTGAATTATTAATATATATATATAGAAAGAAGAAAACTGCACATATGTTTAATACAGTAGCTTTAAAATTAATTAATAGAAGGCTTCAAGTATGTACTATTCTAATAGTTATATTTTTACATTATATCAAAATGCATTATTTTAATGCAAAACTACTTTTTATTGTAAAAAAAATGGAAGTTTTTCTCTACAATAATAATTACATTTTTTAAAAATTAGTTTGTAAAAAAAATATTAGCCAAATAATTATATGCACAATTTGCTTATATGTAAGCATATATCCAAATTGTATTTTATTTTACCATCTTTATAAATATCAATATTAAAATAAATACTTCAAAACAAATTATTAATAATTGACACTTACTTTGTTAGGAAACAGTAACTCCCTAAATGTATATAAGAAGAAATAGATCTGAGATTATATGAAATGATAAAAGAATTACCATTTTCAAACAAAAAATAACTTATTAATAATGATAGATAAGTACAATTATATCTCTTTTTATTATTTTGGTCAGAATGTGTAAAATATTAAAAATGTGTTAATTTTAAAAGTAACATAACTATTTATATAATTTATAAAGAAATTTAAAATTAATAAATTTTAAAATGTTCAAATTCTTTATTTTTTATTTAATACTAATTGTTATATTTTCTGCCATGAATGGTTTAATGCAGTGGTAAAGTTTCAGACTCTGGAAAACAAAATTGTTCGATTTGTGATTAAGAGATACTTCTTTCATGCAAAGTTCTAGTAAAATCCTAAATGATAAAACCTTTCAATTATACATTTTTAGCCTTATTGCTGTTTATAATATGTTAGCTTTATGGAAAATTTTACACTTTTTTCATGATGCATTGTTAAGTTATTTGGAAAACTGCATCTTTAACAGATGCATAAAATGCCATTACGCTGTTTTTTATTGCAAATGAGATAGCTGCAATCTTTTCAGAGTTTTATACACTCTTTGACGGAATAGAAAACTCCTTCAATAAAAATAAAATAATTTCAATTCATTTCAAGTACAAATTAAGATAATGAAAGTTGTTTTCAAAGAACAATACATCTTAAAACATTTTAAACACCAATAAAATACTATTATCACAAATGAATGTCCTGTTATCCAGTGTAGTTTAGCATTGTAAGAGAAAAAAGTCCTTAGATAGAAGCTTACTGTTTCATTTCTAATGCTCAAACATTATCTTCTAAACAAACTATACATTTGTATTTTTTTATATATGTTTTGTTGCAGGAATAAAGTTGAAAGACACAATCCCAAAATCCCCAATCAATAGTAAAATTAGCTGCCATTCAACTGTTCTACTCTTTGTTGTAATCATATAAAAAAAACTTTTTTTTTTCAGTATAGCATTTTTGGACCATAATATGTCACATCAGCTATCCCAAAAGTATTAGATTGTGTATTACGCTTTGTGATGAAACAGAAGTAGACATTGTATTATTTTTTCTTTAAGCTAAGATCTCCAGTTATAAGCTGGAAAAATAAATGATTATCAGATAGGATAATGTCATAATATTCACAGATTTTTTTGAAAAACATTTACATTTTTATATGTTAAATTACATAAATCAATGGATACTTTTTTATTACGTACATACAATTACATAAATATGTGTGCACTGGTACAAAAGTGAATATAAACACATTTAACAAATTGATATTTCCAGACTCTCTTGGAGCTTTTACAGGTACCTAATAAATGTATTAGGTTCATCTAGATTTGAACTCCAAATCGTGTATAGTGATTCCATTAAAATCCTTTTTCATTGATATATGTTAGTGAAGAAAATTTTTTATAAAATTTATGATGCACTTCTGAAAAATATATTACAATAAATTATGCAAAGAAGGTGGCAAACTGCTACTGATCATCATCATCAGTAATATCAAATGACAATAGTACTTATTATGTAATTACTTGTCTGTTTTCAGACAATGAAAGTGTGATTGAAATGGAATGAAAGATAGCTTTCATAAAAGTAAATTATGTTCTTATAGAGCAGGGGTGGCCAACTTTTGTGATCATAAGATCTACTTTTTATTTAAAAATGTGTTGCAATTAATTTGTTGTCACAGGCGATTGACTTGTTGTCATAGGCGTAGTCTAAATAGAGGAAGATGTGAAATACATACTATTTTTATATACCTATCTAGTAAAAAATAATTATTTAATGGGCCAAAAAAACTCATGTCCAGAGGAATTAAAGCAACATGAGTAATTATTAACAATATTTATTAATTCAAATTAGTTACGTTAAATCAAGATTTAAAATATTATTTTCAATAATGATATGGTTAATTGGACTTTACCTATCTGGAATTGAAAAAAAAATTAGAACAAAAACACTTGAGAATCTTAACTTAATTTGTTTCATTCATTATCTGACAGCTCTTGTCAGATTGGCCTCACGATCGATCGACCAAAAATGGCTTTGCGATCAACCAGTGAATCACGATCGACTTGTTGGACACCCATTATAGAGAATTTATTATTTGATAACATAACATTTGATGCAATTGGTAGAGCATAAGATTTTGGATTGGAAGGTCCCAAGATTATTCTGGAGCTTGCCGGTCTGATGCTCGAACTTCATATGAAGTCTCAAGCAATAAAACCTTTCTTTTCATTACATTTATGGCTGGGAAATATGCAATTGTATTAAACAAAAAAAAATTTGCATATAGTGCAAATCATTTTAAAAATCAATATATATATATATATCCTATTATTATTATTATTGCATTCATTTTGATACTTTTTCTAAACCTCTTATAAAAAATAATGACTATAATAATCCAGCTTTCATAGGATTCAAAACTACCAGCATGCAATGAGAGCTGAATCCTCTAATAATGTGATCTTTTCAAAATTTCCACAACACATGTAAATTCACTTGTAACAGATCAAATTTTATCATGAACTAATGATTACAGTTCATATGTGTGTAAAATACAACTCTTTAATGATTAATAGCTCACTTCAGAACAACATCTTTTCCAAATACTTCATAAGATCACTAATCCATTTCAGTTTAAGTCCAAATCAAGGATGTTTTTAATCTTTTTAGTTCCTCGAGTTTAATTTTTACATTACCACCAAAAATGTCAGTTTGATCTCTTTACAATATTATGTAAAACTTGCTTTATTTTGAATGCAATCTTCACTTTGCACAATCGTAAGTAAAAACTAAAAATTAAATGTAATTGAAAATTTAAATAGTTAAATTTTTCTGAAGACATTCAATATTAAATATTAGGTGATGGAAATGCCCCAATATGTAAATACAAGCCCTTCTTTGTATATATAAAGACATTATTTGTAAAACAACTATAAAAAGACCATTGCTTGGTAAAGACTTTTCTAGTATTCATCCATAAAAAATAGTATAAATAAGACATCATTAAGTTAATTAACAATTAGTTGCTTTTTTTTCCTTTTTTTCCAAGTGTCATAGCATCGGCCGAGACGCGAACCCGCAACCCGGGCAACTGCTTATAAGGCAGTCGCGCTGACCTCTCGACCACCAATGCAAGACAATTAACAATTAGTTCGTGAGAGTTTTTAGGGTTTTCCCCATCCTTCTTTTGGTTAAATATTCATTTAGCAATGACTAATTGAATGTTTTGCGGTTTTGGAAATAAATATGCTAATTGGAAAAATTCTTTCACTTGCTTAAATATTCTCAGTTCCCGTAAAAAGTCCTATGTGAATTTAAACTCCAAATTAATGAAAAGAGGAAGCAATAGCATTAATCGGAATATGAAGAGATGATTTTTTTTCATATATATATATATGTGTGTGTGTGTATAAACAGATTGTAAATCATTCAAATATTATTATTTTGCCATCTTTGATGTTTGACGTAACGAACTTGATTGTCATCGCTTGATTATCGTACCCAAGCTTTTTCTAATTAATAAATTTAATTTTAAGCTCATTCTAAGAAGGAGATTAAGACTACTGCTTTCGAATCCAATCATCAACTTAACTCTTTCTTGGCTACTAAATTAAGCGTTCTTTAATGTAAAAATCAAGCAATACTAATTTTCCCCTACTTGACTTTTTAATTGTAAATTATAAATAAAAATACATTTATTTGCAATTCAGAAAAAGGCATACTAAAATATTTTTTTGATGCTCTTTAGTATTCTGTTAATATTTTTTTGATTCTAACATATATCTATTAAGTACAGCATAAAAAAAAACAGATGGCATATCTAGGCAATAGAGTAGATACTGCAGGCAAATAATAATATATGATTATTATCGCTGATAATTCGATGTTGCTTGGCCTAACTTCCATGCAATTTACACTAGCATTTAAATAATTAGACCTATATCATTATATAGAAATCTTCAAAAACTGCCACCTAACAATCTCTAAATAATCTATTGTTTGTTGTTTACACAGTAATAGAAATTATTTATCTTGATGAAATAAGTTTGTTGAAGCCAAACACTAAATGTTGGAATACAGACTAATAGTACACTAGCACTTACCATTATCAACACCCTTTCTAACTATTATCAATTCCCTGCAGGGTGAAGAGCTCTCTCAATTTAATCCAGTATCTCCAATCCATAATCTCTCTTTTCCACATCACATCAACAAACTTTTATTTTATCAACTCATCTCACATGCTGTATCTTTCTAGGTCTCTTACAATATTTTGGGATCTCAAGACTTCAATTACCCATCTATTAGTGTATCTTCTAACAGTTTATCTAGATCAGGTCAAATACAGCCTCTTAATTATTCCAATGATGTCAATGATACTCTATAACTAACAATGGATAAGAAATGTGATCTTCAAGAGAATAATTCTCCACACACTCTATCTCTATGCTAAACTACACAAAGTGTCATTAAAAATTTACTATTTCAATTGTTTGGTCAAGAAACCCTATTCACTAGTTTTGTTAACTTAGCTTTAGATAAATTATGCAATTGGACATATACTATAAACATTATTTAGTATAGTCTACTGTTTCTTATTCCACTAAATAAACAATTATAGGAAAAAGTGGAAAATTCTAAAAAAATTGCCCAATCTTTTTTTTTCTTTCTTTTTTTCTAAAAAAAAAATAATCATAATGCTGTGCAAAAAAAAAAAAAAACTTAAACTCTATTTTAAATTGTTTTCAGGAATCTAAATTATTTTAATATAATTCAAGATTTAGTTAAGTAAGTTATGAATAAAGTATAATGATTTCCCGAAGGTTTGTGATGATGATATTTTGATTGTATTTATTAAGTATTGAATGTCTATACAAAAACGTAACTTTATTTAAAACTTCCAATTACATTCAACTGTTAGTAAAGGAACGTGAATTACTATAAGCACAACCTTTGAAGAGATACTATTCTCAACCTCTTTTCAGGTGCTTCTGGCTGACTAGTGACAAGACTAGCATGGGAATTGAACCTGGCCTATTAGATTCTTGAATATTGAATCTTAAAGTAATCCCATAAGTCAACCTAATATGAGTAAAAATAGTCTTGCATTGGTGGTCGAGAGGTCAGCGCGACTGCCTTGCACTTGCAGGCAGTTGCCCAGGTTGCGGGTTCGCGTCCCAGCCGATGCTATAACACTTTAAAAAAAATAGTGTGTAGAAACCATTAATCAACTTTGCTCTCAGCAAAAAGTGGAAAAATGAGAAGGAACATTATATATATAAGTATATGAAATTTTTACTGACTGTTGCCTTTGGTAGGATGGTTCAGTTGGTTAAAGAGTTACTTTAAAATTCAATATTCAATAATCTAAGAGCTCAGGTTTGATTCCCATGCTAGTACTGTCACTGGTCAGACCAGAAATACCTGAAGAAGAGCGGAGAATATTATCTCTGGGAACATTGCACATATAATATGCTATTACTAACATTTGAATGGAATTGGAATATTTAAATAAAGTTAATTTTTTCTAAAAACATTCAATACTTAATATTAGATAATGAAAATAATCCAATCTATAAATGAGTAAAGTATAGATCCAACATCCACATAAACATGATGCTTTTCTCCCAATAGAGAGGGTGCAACATATTACAATCATATTGTTTGTTTTTATAATCAGAAAAAAGGCATTTGCCTAAAACATCAGATATCTTTAACCTATATGATAATAACAGCTGGAGATCCATTTACTGACCAATATTAGATATTCAGATGGATTAACTATAGGCAGAATTATTAAAAGAAAATAACTAAGCTAATTTGTGACTTGCTACAATATACTCTACAGTTTTAAAACAAAGAATAGTTCTCAGTTTAATGAACATCAGCTTATTCATACTGAAGAAAAATTTAATTGTGATCAAAATTATTTTAAAAAGAGGGAATAAACCTTTATTGTTATTTGTGCAACTTTTAAGATAGATTTTAAATTAGTTTCTATAAAAAATGTTTCCTACCCCCAAAAAATTTAGCATTGTATAGATATGGTCATTTAAAAGTCAATGATTATTCCTGGTGGTCAGCGCGGCTGCCTTGCAAGCAAGCAGTTGGTTGTAGACGGTTGTTGTGGGTTCGCCTCCCGGCCGATGCTATGACATATGGAAAAAAAAAAAATCTTATTTTCATATAGTGTATGTCTTTTATTTTCAAGTAATATGTTTTAACAGAAAAAAAGCATCAATATATCTATTCGTTTTACATGTAGTGTTATTTATGAGTCACACATTTGTGCTTCATGGATTGCTTTGCAAAATCATCACAAAACATTACCATATTATATTTCGTCCTTCCCCCCTTTCATTTTGGAGCTGGAAGGGTCATATTGCTGTCTGTTCAAAATCAGTTAATTGATCAAATAAATGTCAACATGATGAATGAAATAATATGATTATAATATAGCATGTCTTCAACACTGAAAGAGGCACTATATATCCATGAGTGCTGATAGATTAGCTATACCATAAGTAATAATTTAATGCCTGCAAAAATCTGCTGATATTGACTTATTGGGTCTTAATTTAGTATTGGCAAGGAAATCTTTCTACGCATTCGCAGAGAGTAAAAGAAAAAACTAACTTTTTGAAAAAATAAAAAATATATATGCCTTTGATGTAGCTAATATTTTTAGAAATTTTATACGCATTCCCAGAAATTGAGTGAAAATTTAGTTTTAAATTTTGTTTACTTTTTATTTTTTTTAATAAAGTAGCTGCATGTGAAGTAAATAATATTTTTATATTAGCAATAAAGTTGGAAATTTTAATAAGTAAATAAATAATACAAATTTAAAAAACAGATCATTGATACAGATGAATTACAAACAATTTTTATAAAATATAAACAGAAAACTTAGCATTAGAGGATGAAATAGAAATAAACAAAAGTATATATAAAAATTACATTTTCTTATCATTTTAGTAAAATATACAATTTTAAAAAATAAGTTTCAGTTTTACAAAATCAAACATTTTGAGATGATTGAACATACACTTTCATACTCCCTTCAACTATTCACTCCATCTTATATAACCGATATATATATATGACCACATACATGTGAAAAAGATAAATGATCTTCAATATACATATTTCATGCTGAACCATCACACATCAGTTGGTCCAGATCATCATCTTCCACACACACACATATATATATAATCAGTGCTCAGTTTATATTAAGATAGCCAATTTTCGAACTTTAATGGGCAGACTTTAATCTTCCGCACCCTCAAATTCTTCAGCCATCCATATTATTGAAAATCTGATGATGGAATTCTCAAAGCCCTAGTTGATGCCAACATTGTTGTCATACCCATGTTGGCTTTAAGTCACGCTAACCCCTCATATATAAGGCATTAATATGTCCATTTACATATACAGAAGGCAGATGGACAGAATTCAAGCTGAATCTGTAATATTTACAAGTATAATGTATATACTGAACTTAGATATAATTGCAGAGGATTTTAAATTCTGTCTTCAAATCCCTTCTAATTATATCTAAGTTCAGTATCTACACTATACCTATATATACTGAACTTAGATGTAATTAGAATGGATTTGAACACAGACTTTCAAATCTTCTCCAATTACATCTAAGTTCAGTATACATTATACTTGTATTCAATTATTATAAAATCACAAAAATATAAAAGCTAATTGTATACAAAAATGGCAAATATCTTAATCAATATGAATATATAGGCTGAAAATGAAATGAGTATCATGCCATCATCATCATCATTGGGCATCTAATCAGGTCTCATACATCATTACAAACTACACACTTCTAAATTCTATGCTATCCCTTTTAAATATGCCCAGCTAATCTACTTTAAAAATATCAATTTTTTTTTCCATTTCTTTTTCCTTAAACTCTACAATATTTATTTAGGTCTTTGTTGTTTCTTATGTAAATATGTTAAGTATCTTGTTTACAGGCAAGCGGAAAAAATGGATAATAAGGTCAATACTATGAGATTTTCTGTTACCAGTGTAAAGACTTGGAACATTTTAAAAGACTAAAAAAATATGTTTGTTCCCTTGTTTTATAAATATTTTTTTAAAAAAATCACGTGATTCAAAATTATATTGCAAAAGAGAATCATATGGCCTCTAAAATATTGTTTTGTAATTGTGGGTACTTGCATTAATTGACAACATAATCTTGCATTAAAAGTTTTTGTGATATCTCTTAACCCTAATACAACTACAAAGCAGTATTTTGGAACCCATATGATTTCTTTTCACAATATTGCTTCATAATCCTCTAGACTCTTCCCCCTCTTCTTCTTCCTTAGTTTTGCTTTCTTTATACAGTATATAACATCAAACCTCTACTCTTTTACACTTTTAGCAAAATATATTTATTAATTTGATAACAGTTTCGACTGTTCCCAGCAGTCTTCATCAGATCTACAAATTTAAACATTACATAAATACAATCATATTTTATAAATTTATACGTAAGTGAATAAGACCAAAACAAAAATGGTGGCCTATCAATCTCATATCTGATTGTATGACACATTTTGTGATTGAGACATTTTTATTACTTTATTTATATGATAGCAACTCTGTTATTATCTTCACTCATATTTATTCTGAGTTTTCAATAAATTATGCAAGATTGCATAAGAAATATCAAAAAATTATTTAGCATTGTATGGTAATGTGTTCTTGTGTGTTTGAAAAAAAGTGTATATAATTCTTATTCCTGAAAATTAAGAAGTTTTAAATGTTTAATCTCCATCTTATATTTAAATTACTAAAAATAATGAATTATTAAAATAATAATGAAATAATCTCATATAATTGTTTTGTTGTCTATGTAATTTTGGTATAATAAATAATTTAATAAATATCACAATTTAAGGGTTGTTAATAAATTAATGAATCAATTCTCAACCATGTGATATTACAAATATGGTGATGAAGCTCACCTTCAGCTTTAAATCACTTTCTTGCCACTATCCATAGTTGTACTTCATCAGTTTTATGTTCATTTGATGGTAAAAATTGGAACTAAAATATATTAACTTATTGGCTCAAAATATATCCAAAGAGATCAGTATTATATAGCCTCAAAAAAAAAAAAAACAAGAAAGCTGAACTCCATCTACCAAATCACTGATTGGTAATTTTTTTAGCAAGATTAACTATAAACTCCTCTTTCAATTGTTATCAGAAATAAGCAAAAATTTGTATTTTTTTTCCTCATGTGTCATAGCATCAGCCGGGAAGTGAACCCACCAACCTGGGAAACTGCTTGTAAAGCAGCTGTCGCTGACCTCTCACCACCAATGCTTGACAAAATTGTATTTTTTTTAGTTTATTTAAATATTAATGACTATTTTTACAAAATGTAAGTATAATAATTATATAAAAACAAAATTATTCATAATTACAATTTGATTTTAGTTGAAAATCTTTTCTTTTTAAAATAAAAGTGAAATAAATGTGTAATAATGGTTAAAATTCAATATTCAAGAGACTAAGAGTTAGTTTGACTCTTATGTTAGCATTATCACTGGTCAGGCCAACAACACCTGTAGAAGAGTGGAGAATAATACTATTAAAAAGTTGGGTAATATACTAACCTGTGCTGTTTTTGTGGGGTATTAAGAATAGTTGTTTGTATTTGGAAAAGTTTAAATAAAGTTTAAAATTTTCTAGACTTTCAACATTTAATGATAGATGATGGAAATAGTCCAACATATCACATACAATCAATAACAAATTGCAAAATACAACTCAGACTTTCACATGACCCTCAACTCTCCATGCCATCTGACATTGCTGACCCACCTGATCACACACATGTTGAAAAGGTAAATAATCACCAATATACTGTTTATTAAAGTATGAAGATTGGCTATCTTAATATAAAGCTGAGAACTAATTGTATATGTGTGGAGATAGTAATCTGGAACAATAGATGATATTGGTGATTATTTTTATTTTCAACATGTGTGTGATCAGGTGGGTCAGCAATGTGAGATGGCATGGAGAGTTGAGAGTCATGTGAATGTCTGACCTTGAATCCTTTATATATTACAGTATAGATGTGCAGGTGTGTGTAAGCCTGTACAGTGTATTAAATTAAAATACAGGGCATAAAAATTTTCTGACAATTTAAAAATTATAAATAAAATTTTAAATTTTATGACTTAACATTAATAAGCATTATGATAATCATTCAATGGCTTTCATTACATAAATCACACTTTTTTTTCTCTAAATTTTCAAAGATAATTTTTTATAATATTATCTTCTTTGTAAACTTATATTTTTAATAAATCCACTCCAATTTATTAATTCATAATATTAAACAAAAGTATAATATTAAAATAAAATGTCAACTTGCTACTAGGGGATGATGGAAAAGCATTGAGATGCAAAATGAAAATGTTTGTAAATTGCAATTTATGGATAGTAAGAGAATAGCCAAAATAGTATTTAATTGTTATGAGTAAAGGACAGGCAACAAGATGGGTGAGAAATGTTGCACAGTATGCATATTTGGTTAAAAATTTTACATCAGTACACTTATACAAAAGGTGGGGTGATTGTGTTAGAAGAATTGTTGATTAGTGGCAAAAAATAGAATAGAAGAATATATATATTAGTAAAAAATAGGGAGATGGAAAAATGGAGAACTAATATGGAGAGTAAAATGAGTCTAAATATATATAAAAGTAAACAGAATATTAGGTGTAAGTTAACTAACAATAATTGCAAGGAAAATAATCTACTGTTTAAAGCTCGAACAGGATTGTTAGCAGCAAGGGAATATACACATACATGGAGAAATGTGGGTAATTTAGTCGCAAGTTATGTAAGGAAGGCATGGAAAATATTAAGCATTTGCTAATTGAATGTAAATGCTTACAAGCAGAAAGGGTACAAATAATGAAGTTGTAGGAGAATAAATATAAGTAAAATAATGATACAAAAAGTGGGTTCTTGGTTTTTTATGCCAGGTTTGAACAAAGATAAGAGAAATCTAGATATGAAGGTCATAAAATGGACAAAGATGATGTTGTGGAAATGAAAAGAAGCTTGTTAGAGAATATGGGGAAAACAAAGTGGGAAATAAAAAGGGAAGGGAAGGTGGCTAACAGGTTTCTCTAAGCATAGTGGCTAAAAGATTCCCGACTTTGATAAAGGAAAAGCCATAGTGCATTGTAAAAGGATAAATACTGTAAATAAAGACTGTTTACTTTATGACAAATCTCTATAAATACTAACATCTAAATAGTGAGTTATGGCAAGCTAACATTGACAATAACTCATGCCTCACATTATTGTATTGCCTCTATAAACTGTCTTAGTGTTTAGGATTTAATAGACAAACTTGCACTGGAGAACTATGTAATAAAAGTATTCAAATAACTAAGCATTTGTGACTGCAGGAGAATAATAATAATTATATTAATAATGACTACATAATATAAAACTTTGGCATGCATTGTGGCACACTTTATACTTTGTTCATTAAAAGTATTAACAAATGAAAGCACTATTACACATCATTTAAATCACCCAATTTAGTATTTTGTATGATTTGCTGCAGTGTGGCAGATTCAAGATTTGGAGAAAGTTTAAAAAACAATTAAAATTATCAACTTATGAGAAAATCATTGTCCTGTGCAGGTCTGGCACTTTTATTGCTTGGATACATAACTTCCCAAGTGACTAACTATTTAATCTCTTTTAATAGAACAGTTGTGTAACCTTCCTACTTGGGTTGCTTCATTCAGCAGTTGATTATAATCATTATCATTTTCAACCATTATCAGTCCACTTGAGGATGTAGGTTTCTATGTTTAATCCTTCTCCATATCACACCAGCAAACTTTCTTATGTCATCCATTCATTTCATATATTGCCTTTCCTAAGACTTTTAGTCTCTTGGAATCCATCTTAAGACTTCAATTGTCCATCTATTATCATCTTTTCTAGCAAGATATTCATCTCATCTCCTCAGTCTAATATTTTCAATGCTGACCCTGAAACTCTTATTTGTTCTCTCACTAAAGTATTTTCTTTCATTTCCATCTTGTTATTCCTCACATACATCTATCCAATGCTTCTTTGTTAAAAATCCATAAATAAGAACAGGAAAATTGTATTTGTATTTTTATATTGGACTATTTCAATAATCTAATATGCGTATTGAATGTCTTTAGAAAAATTTAATTTTATTTGAATATTCCAAATACATTCAACTGTTAGTAATAGCACATCAAACAGGTTAGTATATGCACAATGTTTTGAGAGGTATTATTCTCCCCTCTTCTTCAGGTGTTGCTAGCCTGACCAGTAATAGTACTAGCATGGGATTCGAACCTGGGTCCTTAGATTCTTGATTTTTTAATTTTAAGGTAATGCTTTAACCAACTGAGCCATTGTGCCAAAGGCAAGAGTCAGTAGAAATTTCATATACTTATCTATAAAGTTCCTTTTGATTTCTCCATTGATTTCTCCACTTTTTCCTAAGAGCAAAGTTGATTAGTGGGTTCCATATATTATGTATAGTCACACCAGGTTGGCTTATGGGATTTTTTGCCATTGTCACTAGCAGCTTCTTGAAATTTTCTTCTTTGTATCTTTTCTTCTCTATCCAATATTTTTGTATTTTCTTAATTGAACATATATTCATTGGTACATACATGGTCTGCTACCTTAGACACATCTGTTTTCTCTCTTCTAATCATCAGTTTATATTCTTGCAAGTGTTTTTCAATGGGACAACTAGTCTCATCAATATATGTTCTTCAACATTCGCATAGTATTTCATATATGCAGGTTTTTTTTCTTTTCAGCATTTCAAGTTTAGGCTTTGTAGATGTTAGAATTCCTCATAGTGTAGTATGGCTCTGGAAAGCTGTTCTGATGTTATACTGATTGCAGATTTTCCTTAATTTGTCTGCTATTTTTGGAATGCATGGGTACACTACAGTACCAATAATTATCTTTTCTCTTGATGGTTCTTTTGTTGTCTATTTAATGCTTTCTTAATGACAGATGGATAACCATTTTTCATAAGAGTTTGTTCTATATAGATCTTTTCTTTTTCCAAATCGCTGGTTTCTGAACAAACCTCTTTTGTTCTGTTCCATAGTGATAGTATAACTCCTTGTTTTGTGTTTTTGGTGTAATTGGATGACAGTTGCCTTGGCAGAATGGCTCAGTTGATTAGAGCCTTACCTTAAAATTCAATAATCAAGAATCTAAGGACCCAGATTCGAATCCAATGCTAGTACTGTCACTGGTTAGGCCAGCAACACCCAAAGAAGAGGGGAGAATAACACCTCTCAAAACGTTGTGCATATACTAACCTGTTTGATATGCAATTACTAACAGTTGAATGTATTTGTAATATTTAAATAAAGTTAAATTTTCCTAAAGACATTCAATATGCTTTCTAGATGATGGAAATAATCCAATATAAAAATACAACTAGAACACCATCATGACAAACCTTCAGGAGAATTGTATCTATTAAAAAATTTTTTTCCAATTATAGAAACATATTTCCTTTGAATACTAAATTATTTCTAATTCTTTAAACTTTTCCACAGACGCTTTAAACGTTTGCAATAGCCAAACGATGCAGTTTTTTGACCATAGAGAAAACTCTCAAACCTCTACACAAGATTTCTCTTTATAATTACATACTACCTCTGCGTTCGATAAATAATTAGAACATTAAATTATTTCTACCAAAAACAATGCACCCAAGTTTAATTTTGTTTGGTTTCATCCATTATGTGTCAATCACTATTAATAATCTGACTAAGCAATTTGATTTTGACCATGTTTATCACTCTTCATTATCTTCTGAGAAAATCCATTTTAATCCACAAAATATTTCTTGTAAAAACGCCTGTAAAAGTTTTGGATATTTGAAATCACTCTCTCATACATAAGATTATTTATGGTATAATATAGTATTTTTAAGTCGGTAAACTAATAAGGTCAGACTTTTAAGATTGATTTGTTCTATATCATCATAACATATATATAAACATACATATAAGCATTATGTTTTGCTTTGTTTTTTTTTTTACATAATATTAGAAATTAACAAATAATCATAAATTAACGATTCGTTGCTATATATATTTGTAGTGAAAATAATAATAAATTAAATTAAATGATTGTTAATTTATTATCGAAATTAAAATTTTTTATACATTTCTCTCATCCAGTGGAAATTGGATTTGAAAGCTATAAATAGTTTCTCACAATCCTTGTTAAAACCAATATAATATAGATAAATTGGTTTCCAC
The DNA here is from genome assembly GCA_028023455.1 of Epiperipatus broadwayi. NCBI lineage: Eukaryota > Metazoa > Onychophora > Udeonychophora > Euonychophora > Peripatidae > Epiperipatus > Epiperipatus broadwayi. Next base: position 6,128,195 of record JAQFVV010000064.1, read on the forward strand.
ATAATAATAATCTGTATGGCTTATGCAATCAGTCGAGTTAATTATTAACCACGCAGGGTAGGGAGCAGTTATTATTAATTCAACTAAGTAAACGCAGTCAAGTTAAAATCAAGGATTGTATCAAATAATAACATTGATTTTTTCCTTCAATCTTTTTTTTTTTTTTTTTGAAAAAGAAATATTTTTGATCATCAAAAAAAAAAAATTGTTCAAACGTTACTATAAATAAAACATAAATATGCATATGAACGTATTGTAATAATAAAAATCAAAAGACTTTATTACTCGGAAGTTCGAGTACCGGAAGTGACAACACTGGGCCGCGATCTATCAATTTTAAGTACCACATTCCGCTACTCTAGAATGTATTTATGTATAGAAATGAAAAAATATGTGCTAAAAGATGACACTGTTATACAGTTATTTAATAGTGTTGTTGTTTCACTTCTATACTGAATTTTTTAAAAAATCTTCATATGTATATTTAAATTAATAGTCCAGTGCCACAATATAAGAAAGAGATACGTTATCAGTATCCCAGAAACATTAGGTTATCCAAGCTAAATGATTTTAGTGAAGTACAAAGCATGATCCAAATGGATCCGTTTATCTGAATTATAAAACAATATTTGTCTGAAAGTTTGTGATGATGGTATATTATTAAATGTGATATGTTGAACATTCACTCATAGATGATGGAAATGGTCCAACATATCACATATTATAAAACAATAATTCTAAAATGGTAGTCCTTGAAGAATGGGAATTGACATAGGTGAAAATTACATGTTTTGCAAAATGATCTAAGGTTATTTTTCTTGTCACGCATAAATTAATGTAAATCGACTTGAAAATCAACATAAGTATTGAACCTGATATAGAAAATTTTGAGGAAACGGGGGAGGGCACCAGAATCTATTACACATATATTGATAAAAATAATTACTATATAACACATTTCTAGAGAAATGCTGTTTTTGAAAGTGCACAAATTGATATTATGAAATTGTCACATTAAGATTATTTATTTTGTCTAGGTAAATGGTTTATTTTTGTAGCTTGTTAATCGATTCTCATTCTTTCACATATATTCCATCGGAAATCAGAATAAAAGTAGCTTCACAGAAAATGTATTAAAAACAATTAGGCAGAATGGATTTACAATAATTCAAGATAGTTTCAGTATTTAAAACTCTTTTCAAATCAAAATTTTATTTTCAGATGTTCAACCAAGAATGTACAATTGAAGAATTATTGCTTAAAAAATGAAATCTTATGTTGCTTCAAACAAACTGCTTTTTCCAGATCCAACAATAAAGTTAGTTGGATTTCATCTTCTAAAATGCAAATGGGTCCCATCAATAGAATTCAGAACAACCTATGATCATTACACCCAATTGCTTCATAAAGAGAATTCAACAGCCCCTCATCTGTGACATATCCAGAGAATTGTCACATCCACCAATTCATCCATTTTTCCACTCTGTTCTCTTTATTGCCCAGCTTTTTCATCCTCTTTTTGCTTATACTCACCATTCTGCAAAACATCTTTCATTAAAATTATATTTTCTTCTTAATATATGTAATCCAGTCTCTCTTATTAATTTCACCAATAAATCTTTTTTTTTTTCATTTACTCTTTTCAAAACTTTTATTTGCTATTTTATTCATCCAACTGATATTTTTCTTTCTTCTCCATCTCAAAAGGTTTCAATGTGTTCCTAATTTTATTACTCATTGTCCATATTTCACAACCATACAATAGTACATTCCACACATATCATTTAATCAATCTTTTCCTTAATTCTCTTTTCAAAGTTCCACAAAAAAATTTTTATCTTAGTAAATAATAGCCACTGATCTATGTAAATAGAAGCCAACACAAACTATGAACCATATAGTTAATAACATCTAAATCTATGGTACTGTAGAAGAATTGCAGGATTTAATAAAGATAATGGTGAATATATTTCTGATTGGAATTTTTACAGGTTATTTAGTGATATTTTCTTAGTTGTCAAATAAATCCATATACTACATAAATAAATAATTACTTGCTAAAAATTAACAGCTGAAAATATTTCTTTTAGAGAAGCACTTTGGAGTTTCTAAAATTTCAGAAAGACCAACATAAAACTTATTGAACATACCATGTAGTCAAATATTATTGTGACATCATCATTAGTAACTAAGCAATAATTGGTAAAAGCAAATCAAGACAAAAAGAAAATAATATGATGACCAAACAGAGAACCTTTAAAAATACAATAGTGTTATCCATATTTGTACTAATAGTCTGGAACTAATGAGTCAATGTATCTAGAAACAAAGATATATTCTGAAAATAACAGTTTCAGTATAAGTAATTCAACAATAAAACCATTTATAAGATAGCTGCATACTATCAATTTACTGTAAAAAATATTTTCCATTAACACTACAGATTGTGAATCAGCATATGGTCCATAGTTTTGTTTACATTATCACTGCTGAAAAACTAATGTTGCTTATCTTTGTCATAAAAATTAATAATTTCTGGTTTCATATCTATATAATTATTCAATCAAGTTAACAAGCTCAAAGCCTTAAAGTCTTTAAATTCCAAATTACTGACTTAGTAAGAATAAAAGATTTAATAATTTCTGCAAGACAAATGCCCTCTATGAAGGACTATAGTTTGAAACAAGTACCTGTGCTTATGTAGTGCTCTTTGTTTATCTATTTTGCAAAAGTCAAATTAGTTTGGACTTAGCTTGCATAGTATAAGTTTTATGCTCTTTTCGGGTTTAGCAATATTTCATACTGCTTGTAGTTTAAATGGAAGTAAATATTATTCTTTTGCTAATACTCACTATTTTTTTCTACTTTTTAAGAAAAGTATAATAATTATTACAACTAATGCTTATTATAACATAAGCTTATTTATTTCGTTATAATAGATGATTGTAAGAAAGCAATCAACCGATTTTGATTAAAAGTTATTCTAAACAAAAGTAACTTTAGTTGTATTTTCATATAATAACCACATTCCACTCTTTTTACACTTTGAAGCAAAATATATTTATTTATTAATATTACAGTTTCGACTGTTCCTAGCAGTCTTCGTGGAGTAGAGAGAGTTTAGTAGATAGATATTAAGATCTGACAAAGACTGTTAGGAACAGTTGAAACTATAATATTAATAAATAAATATATTTTGCTTCAAAGTGTAAGGATAGAAAATGGTGGAGTAGAGAGAGTTTAGTAGATAGATATTAAGATCTGACGAAGACTGCTAGGAACAGTTGAAACTATAATATTAATAAATAAATATATTTTGCTTCAAAGTGTAAAAAAAGTGGAATGTGGTTATTATATGTTATACATTAGAAAAGCAAAAATAAAGAAGGAAAGAGGAAGAGAAAATATTGAAGATTGTATTTTCATATTGGACTATTTCCATCAATGAATATGAGTATTGAATGTCTTTAGGAAAATTTAATTTTTATTTAAATATTCCAAATACATTCAACTGTTAGTAGTGTAACACATCAAACACATTAGTATATGCACAATGTTTCGAGAGGTATTATTCTCCCCTATTCTTCAGGTGTTGCTGGCCTGACCAGTGGCAGTATTAGTATAAGATTTGAACCAGGACCCTTATATTCTTGAGTATTGAATTTTAAAGTAATGTTCTACCCAACTGAGTCATCCTGCCAAAGGCAATAGTCAGTAGAAATTTCCGTATAATTATCTATGTGTTTCCTTCTGATTTCTCCACTTTTTCCTAAGAGCAAAATTGATTAGTGTTTTCCATACATTAAGTATAGTCACACTAGGTTGGCTTATGGAATTTTTTGCCATTGTCATGTGAACAGCTTCTTTAAATTTTCTTCTTTGTACCTTTTCTTCTCTATTCAACATTTTTGTATTTTCCCAATTGGACTATGTTCATTCGCATATACATGGTCTGCTATCTTATACACGTCTGTTTTCTGTCTTTTAATCATCACTTTGTGTTCTTGCAAGTGCTTTTCAATGGAACCATCAAGAGAAAAGACAATTATTAATACTGTAATGTACCCATACATTCCAAAAATAGCACACAAATTAAGGAAAATCTGCAATAAGTATAACATCAAAACAGCTTTCCAGCAGCCATATACAACACTATGAGGAATTCTAACATCTACAAAACCTAAACTTAAAATGCTGAAAAGAAAAAATTGCATCTATGAAATATCATGTGAATGTGGAATAACATATACTGGTGAGACCAGACATCCCATTGAAAAGTGCTTGCAAGAACACAAACTGATGATTAGAAGAGAGAAAACAGATGTGTCTAAGGTGGCAGACCATGTATATGCCAATGAACATATGTTCGATTGGGAAAATACAAAAATATTAGATAGAGAAGAAAAGGTGGAAAAAAGAAAATTTAAAAAAGCTGCTCACATAATATTGGCAAAAAATTCCATAAGCCAACTGGAAAACATAATCAACTTTGCTCTTAGGAAAAAGAGAAGAAATCAAGAGGAATCTCATAGATAAGTATATGAAATTACTACAAACTATTTGTTGCCTTTGGCAGAATGGCTCAGTTGGATAGAGTGTTACCTTAAAATTCAATACTCAAGAATCTAAGGGTCTAGGTTCGAATCCTATGTTAGTACTGATACTGGTCAGGCCAGCAACACCTGAAGAAGAGAAGAAAATAATACTTCTTAAAACATGCATTCAGTAACATGTTTGATGTGCTATTACTATCAGTTGAATGTATTTGGAATATTTAAATAAAAAATAATTTTTTTCTAAAGACATTAAATGCTCATATTTGATAATGAAAACAGTCCAATATAAAAATACAACTAGAACATCATCATCACAAACCTTCAGGAAAACAAAAAGTAATTTTATTTTTCTATTTTTACAATTTTATGATTATATTTCTTTCATTTTTCTTTTAATACAAAAAAGTCAAATTTGGACTGATAATTATATAAAATAAATTCCTTTCTTAGGATTATGAACTAATAGTGGTAGCATTTACATTATAATACCACATGAACATCACATGATCACCATTTCCTACACTTACACAAGCTTTTAATAGTCACAAACTGTCCACACAGTAGTGCCACTCAGAGCAAATCTTAGTAATCAATCGATGCAGGGAGGTTTGTGCATAGAATCCCTATCTATTGCCTAATCATGCAATATCCCCAGACCAGTTTCTAGCTTGTGGCTTTCATCAGTAAGCAGCCTTGGATCTGACAACCCTGCACCTAGATCTTAGTATCTGATGCAATCTTCAAGCAACCACCTTTCACCTATTTAGTTAGCTATGTTACCCAGTACCGTTTGCTGCAATGATATAAATGAAACTCAACCTGTCATTTCTAAAAGCACAAATTCCATTTATTCAAGCAATTAACCTTCCAATTATTATTTCTTTTTTTTTAAATATGTAATTAATGTTTTGTTTTAGAAAATATGTTCAGTATATTGTAATATATATGTTTTTAAAATTTTTGGTTTTATCAGCACTTCTTCCTTTTCAACTTCACCATATCACAACTATCCATTAATTGTACAAACTCAATCTATTTTCTCTCACTATGCAAATCTATTATATCACGACTATCTACCAGCTCTGAAATCCAGATTACCCTCTCATCCTACTCTCCCTCACTATGCATGCATTTGTCAAACAAAATTCATTTATTAAATGAGCTAGAGATATTAAACAACCATACGAACAGTTTGCTAACTTTCATCATATTACTCTCACACAAGATAAATAAATACTGGTTTCTACCCACTTTTAACACTTTATGGCAGACTAAAAATCGGTGCACTATATATATATGTACGCAATTTCAAATGTATACATATATATATATGATAATTATTACACTTCCTAAACTTCTTTAAATAAATGGAAAAGTATAGCATATCCCCATACACAAGTAAACAAAAACATGCGTTCTTGTCGGTAAACTATTAATACAAATTACTCAAGAAATCTTAGAAGTTAAACCGATTAATCCTCTGCAAACATTACAAAATACAATTACATTAGCAATAATCTTTTTTTAAGTATTCACAAACAATCCAAAGTTCTTTGATTAAAATTACTTAATACATTAAAAATAAACCTTATGAACATTAGCATAAGAAAGCTATCTCCTTAACATTCACTTAAGAAATTAAAATGAAAATGACATGAATATTTTATTTAATTAATTATAAAGTTAACACTATGATTAATGACTACCTGAGGTATTTCCCAAAGCAAGGAATTGCACGATTCCTCTCTCATACATTTACTCTCCATATGTCAGAAACATTTTTTTTTTTTATTCTCATTCCAATCCCACATTACAGCAATTACAATCGGTGGGCAACAGACGGAAATGCAAAAAAAAAAAAAAAAACAGTACTTCCAAACAAATGAGGTCAATAATTAAGGAAAGTGCTCATGAGTATCTACTTACAACGCCATCTACTGTCCATGGATGGCTCTTTCCTCGGCTTTGGGGTTAAAAACAAAATGAATACCGCTTTCAATTTCAAAGACATTACATGTAAGTTATAGGGACCATGCTATGCCATCTCTCTTTGACATATGCAATCTCTTTGCCAAACAAAATATTAAAAGCTTCTACACTTAACTAAAAACTAAAGTCATTAAAATAAGAGTAACTTATAATATTTCTATAAATACCACCACAGGTTTATAAGTGTCATTTATTACAATACAAAAGTATTTAGTGTAAGCAGGAGTAATTATCATCAGTAGATGACAGCACAGTATTCAAACACCCAAGATAATTACAATTTTTCTTCAACCAATGATAAATAAATCTGGTCTATGCAGCAAAATCACCTTTACTTCGTTTATACTAAACAAGGTCCTTCCTTAATTGAATTAAACAACCTAATTTTTATAGCAAATCGAGCTCTATCCTAAAGCTATTCAGTAGCCATTGATTACTCATTCTTATATTAGATGTCTGTGAACTAAAACAAATCGGGTGAATTATTCCTTTTAATTGTATATATAAAATAGTATAAATCGTGTGATAGTTTGGGTGACCTATATCTCTACAATTAGAGAAGTAAGTTGGCTTGTTTTCAGAAGCTTGAATAAAGAATAAATAAATAATCAAATGGTTTTATTATTCAGAAATTCATAAGAGATTTATGGACCCTGCTGTATAAATCTAGAGCAAAATAGTCTTTTCCGCTAAAGTAAGTCACTAAGCAAGAAACTAATCCACAGATTAATTTCCAAAACCAACTAGTGTCACAAGAATTTATTTATAATCCAACAGATAACAACTCATTGCTCATACTTTGGTTATGAAAAAAAAAGACAGTCATAAACTAAATGTAATGGATGTGCAATCCTCCACTTTAACATATACCATTCTTTTTATTTATCTTGCAGGATTGTCTCCATCTTGAGAAAGAAATGATTACAGCTGTAAAATAGTATTCCTTTTACTATTCTAATTTACCATTATTATGTGAAGAGCATTTCCCTACAAAATTAGCTGCTATATTTAATGATTTTTCTCAACCCATTAAGATTACTGACCTAGCTAATAGTGGAAACTGAGTAGTTGAAGGCTCAACGCCATTTAATATTGTATGTAGCAACTTCAGAATGAGTTTTATTGTAGAATCAAACATACACTATCTTTGAGACCCAACAGATTGAAGTTCTTAACTTGAGACTCTTAATTACAGCTATGATGCCTTTTCTCCCAAGCAAAAGATCCTATCAGCAGATATTCCAGTCCATATTTGCTTTAATTTTTATGATTCCAGGAATTTGAACACCCTAGTTTATATTATTAGATTGCTAGACTGAAACAAATGATCAACATCTTTTATGTATATTTACATAAAAGCATGAACCAATCATCCCTCAGCTATGATTAAATAAGACTTTCATTAAAGGATTAAGAATAGAACGAATCCATCTATTATTTAAGCTTTTAATAAGAGGATAATTCTATTATTGATTCATTATCAGTAACATATTATTTATTCATAGTGAGAGAAAAGAGTGCTTAACTCTATTAATTATATATGTTATAATAAAAGTGATTAATCTGATGATTATGCATAATCACCAGTTATTATGCATAATCACCAATCATCTTAGTGAATTTGATAAATTTCGTTAAATTCCTCATTTTTATTGTGATTTTACATAATTCCCAAATAAAGTTGGTAAATTTACCATATATATGTTACAATGAAAGTGATTAATCTGATGATTATGCATGATCTTGGTGAGTTTGATAAATTTCATTAAATTTCTAGCTTTTGTTGTGATTTTACATATTTCCCAAATGAAGTTCATAAATTTGCCAGATATATCAGAATTTCTCACTTTTATCACTGATTATGTATAATTATCAATGGAATTTGATACGTTTGATAAATATCACTGATTTTTGCATAATTTTCCCAAATTTAGAGCAAAATTTGATAAATGTCAAGAAATTTCCTACCTTTTGTTGATTCAATAGAGAAACTTATAAATTTAAACAAATTTTAATAATATAAATCAATAACATATTTTTTTCTATTAATTATTATGCCAATTTGATGAATATAAGAAAACTAATAAACACTTGTTTCAGCTTAATATTATAATTATATGTACAAAAATAATAAAAAATTGTTGAAAAAAATATGTAACTCCAAAAATTCTTACTGCTTATTCAAACATAACAAGTTATCAAGACATTTATGAATTACATAATTTTTTATTTTTGTTGATTTAGCATTAGGTTGAATTACACTTTTTATTATATGAGTACCTTTGTTACCCCTGACCTCCTGAAATTGCTATTTTTCTTGCACAATTATTAGATGAATTCTTTACTGTAAAAAATTCCTTGGCTCCCATGTGACAATACTCATCATTTTCAGAAGGTAATACTACTGCTAATATATTTAGTGAATTGTTTATTACCCTGTTCACATATGGTGTTCTTAGCTTCACTATACCTCTTACTTTAGCTACAGCAAATTGTACCCTCTCAATAGGCAATTATGTATAATGTCTGGTTAATTTGATCAATTAAATGATTTATCATATTTACTACTATGAATTGGTGAGTATGCATAATTGCTCATAAATGTGATTAATTTGCAGTACATGAAATGAATTTACATTTACCAAAATTGTTGGTGATTATGTATAATAACTGAAATTATGCATTATCACAGGATAAATCACTTTTAATGTAACATATATGCAATGAGCTTTGCTAATCTACTGTTTCTAAAGACATAAAGAAAACAACTTTAAAGAACTCCCATAGAAAAGGGCTTTTTGAGTATACTTTCATAAAACAGAGTAAATAATTCAGTGTAACAAAAGTATTCACTGATTGAAATCACATTCATTCAATAATCTGCACTTTTTAAAATGAATAATAAATTTTTTTTAAAATGTTCATAAATTTTGCACGTACATAACATGTCAGTTTAGTAACAGCCATTTTTCTGTCATTCACACTCAGTGTCATTGAAATCATCACATCATCAGAATTTTCATTCTTGATAATGTAACACTTCCATCAATTAGAATAATAAAGTTTTATTTAAAATCGTCCTAAATACAAAGTTAATAAATATAGAACTCCTTCTAAGCCTAAGAACACTTGCAAAAGGTTTCTTTATATGATAAAATAAAATAAAATTAATGAAAGACAAACATTATATGTTGAATCTAGTCACTTATTCAATAAAAATTAATTGGCAATTCAGCAAACTACTAAAGAAAAAGAAAACGTCCATACTAAGATTACTTTTTTTTTATATACTAAGATTACTTGAGCACATGAAACAACTAAAATTACAACCATTTTATGATGTGATTAGAAAAGATGGAAACATCGCTAAATTTCTGAAATTAGAATATGCTCACAAAAAAAATATTTGGATAGATTTTCACATTTAAAAAAAATGATATCAAGCCATTTGTGGGTTAAGAGAAGAGGCATAAATTATTCAAAAATCAGTTGAATGAAGCATATCATAGTCTTTACCTTACTATTGGCATAATTGGAATTATAATTAATATTGTGCTTTGGACTACTGCAAATATGATCTTAATTTTCTAATTCAGAAGTTGTCGTTTGTATGCTATTAAGCACATATCACATGAGTATTGTAATTTTGCATTTCATTACCATCATAAAAAAAATAAAAAAGCATACTAACATTTACTTTTTTCCAAGAGTGTGTATATTCATCATTGTAATGCCCAAATGTGAGTACAGATCATATATATAGTCTTTCGATTTATTATTCTTTTTTTTTTACAGCTGCGTTAACTTATTTTGTTTTGTTAATTATTTTTGGTTTTAAAGTATATAACTTTAATGTTAAATTATATTGTAGTTAAGTATATACCTGTAAAAAGTATCTTTACTACATGTATAAATTACATTGCACAGGTCTCGTGCTTATATTAACCAAAAGAATATTGACAATTGGTTATCCAGGCAACACTCAAACAGTAAATTTAGATATCATAACTAGTTAGCCGTTAATACTTAAGATTTGATATGTATAGTTGTATTACCCAATGAGCCAATAATGGTGTCCTAAGCTCAGCAATGCTGATTCTACAATTGATCATTTAGTGATATATGGACATAGTGTATCTGATGAGTAATAGCTAAACTAAAGAATCAATACCAAAATGCTCATAACCAATATTTTGTTTCTCTAGAAAACTATTGGTCAGTATAAAGAACATTATCATAACCATGAACTATCACTGACATATGTAGTGTGATTTCTCAAAGTATGACACCTGTGCCATAATACTGATGAACTGGTTATATTTCCCTATCAGTAATCAATCTTAAACTCACCTGCACTAACAATAAACTAATATTGATTAAAACAAATAAGATTTATTTGACTTGAAGCTAAGAATGCTTCTATACCTTCTGATATCACTTTCTAGATTCAAAAAACTGAATTGACTATCTCTATTGTTTCTGAAACAATTGCTCTACCATAATAAGTTACCCATGGTTCAGTTTAATTTGAAATACTTTGAAGTCTTATCCTTAAGCGTGCTGATCCACAATCACATGTGCAAATATTACATGCTATAATAAAGTATAATTTAAACATAATTTAATGAATTCACAAATTATGATAATAGCAAAAAAGACGGGAATATATACAAATTATTTGAACATAGTGTGGATATTTGCATAAATCTGATGCTGGATTTGATACTTCATCACCCTCCCTTTCTTTAACTTCATTTGTTACTTACATGCATACTTTATTTATGTATTAAAATGTTTTAATTGTTTAACCAAGAAAATGTGATGCTGTTTTTGTTACAATTAGTTGAGTGTGCTTACACGCAGTATGATTCTGGCCGACAACATCGAAAGCATGCTCAGAAAATTGTAACAATAATAAAAACAGCATTACCTTTTTTTTTTTTTGGTTAAATATCCAAAATATTTAAATATAAATTACAATTAGCACAGAAAAAGAGAAATAATATTTTTTCGATATACCTACTTTATGAAATAAAAATGTACACCTGGGTCTCGTTTTACGCGATAAATAGGTTCCTCAGAAAACATGCGCAAAAATAGACGTAACTTACATTGAAAAATGGGGGAATGTGGTCTGTGATTTTCAAAATTCACGTAAAAGCAAAGCACCAATGTAAAATTAGTTAAAATTTGCTCAAAAAAAAAAATAAGAAAATAAAATATGACTAATAAAAAATTTCAAATTAGAAAAAAATTGATATAAGACAAACTTTTTTTAACTATAATATTTAATTTTATTCAAAATAATATATTTTTATGCATAATTTACAGTACAGTAATTTACATTTTTTTATACATGTTTTAATTATTATTGCTATTTGCCGAAAAACACATTCGTTTGTAAACTGGTAAAGAATCAAATTTTTCAAGAGAAAATACAACTAACGCCAACTTCACACTCATGTTTTATCAAAGGTTTTCTGGTGACAACGTAATTAGTAATTAATCTTTGAGACGATGATTTTATTAATTGTTTACGAAGCTCACGATATCCAGACATACAACCATTTAGCTCTCGGAATTTAAGAGCACGTTAATGATTAGTATTATTAATAAGAAAATAATAATTGATTACGTTCTTTTTTAAAAAACAAAAACAGAATGTGATTTAAAATGCAAAATTAACACGCCCAATGTTTGAACAAATTTACATTATAATCTTGTAAAATTTAATGTGTGTATACATAAAATGTGGAAATCATGATTTTAATTTCATTATTGCATAAAATTTTACTATTATAAAGCACTGAAAATATTGAAATTACTAAGATGAAAGTCGAATTCCAATAATGTGCTATTACTTTTAATATAATGTAAGTGCGCGAAATTTATTATTTACAGTAATAGCGCATTATCGGAGGTCGACTTCCAGTGAAACATGAATCACGTAACTTCAAAATCGTGTTGAATAAGTCCACGTAAAAAGAGACCCAGGTGTACATTGTTTAATATCTCATTATAAAAACATATGATATACAGAATATATAAATGAAAAAACATAAATTTTATAAAGATCTTTAAAAGACAACACAAGAAAAAAATAATTATTATGAAAAGTTTACAATTAATTAATCTATTACTAATTAAATGCTAATTTTTTGAAATATTTAAATTATCTAGTAAATAATGGAAGTTAAAACCTTGTAATTTTCAGTAAAACCTTACCAGTATTACCTCTTTATTTTCACCTTTATTTAGTTTTATTTTATTGTTCTTTTAACTATGTCTAGCTTTGCATTACCATGTACTATTTAATTCTAGTGAAACAGCTTTTAATAGTATTTTAAAAAAACCCACCTTCTTAGCAGATTAATCTTTCTTATTAGAAAGACTCTATCAAATCTTGGGTTATCCACAGTTATCCTTCATTAATAATATATTGAAAGAGTTTTATTTCTTTAAAGCTTTATTTTTGGCTGATTTTCTATCCTCCCTCCCAAAAATCTTTGGTTGGTAAATAGATCATCAACACAGAAGCACACTTTTTATTACCATATATTCTTCTTTACCAGAGTCTATATTTCCAAAGATGGATGATAATTTAACTAAAGTCAACATTTATCAAATCATCTTATAATTCCAACAAGTGATGAATAATTTTCATATACTGTATCTACATTTGAAAAATGACATGGTAACAAACAATTTTGTCCTCCAGTAATTTTGATACTAAATTATTTTTCTTGAAAAGACTAGTCTTTAAGAAACATACATTTGATGACTTCAAATATTGGCTACTAGTAATCAAACTTCATCTTCATGTAATATCCATGACATAATCACAAAAGATAATAGTTGTTTTTCATCTGTTATACTCCATCTTCCAAATTGCAGTCTGTATTTACTAAACCAAAAAACAAGTCACTTGCCTACCAAATATGGTGAGATAGTTGCTTACAGGATGTAACAGCATGTGGTTTTCAACCTATCTCTAGTTAAAGATGTATTTAATTAACCAAACTGATTATAAAAAAGAAAACTTAATTGAAATAATACTATTTTATCTTTAGACATTTTTAATCACTAAAATTTTATGTTTACTTTAAAATGTAAAATTATTTTAACATAATTAAAATAAATGAAAACAATTATTTTCCTTCAAAGATAGACAAAATTCATTTTATAATATCCAATTTTGAATTTCTAGATTAATCTCAGTAATGCTTAATTGTCATTGCTGTATCTAAATTAGTTATGAGTATTACAAACGATTTAATAACAGACAATTTTAGCTTGCTTTTAAAAATACAATATAGTTAATTTCTTTATCTTCATAATTCATTAACAATGAATTTTAACCAATAATGTTCTATAGCGTTTTAATTATTTTTACATAAATTAAATATAATATTAGATTTAAATCCTTAAAACTATTCAAAATTTGACAAAAAACTTTTTGGTAATAAAATAGGACATTTTCTTAGAGTAGTTTTTATTTTGTATATATTTTTTAAATGTTATAGTTGTTACCATTGCATTTTTATAATTATGCAAAATGTGTTATTATGCAAAATTAACAGTAATATCTAATATGTCCACACATATCGAATTTTTTAAGTCCCCTTCCCCTACTGAATATCTGACTTCTAACATATCAATTCCCATAGCTTTCTATAACATTATTGTCCTCTTATTTCTCTGATTACTAATGCATATAATGCTACAGTTATAATATATATTAAAAACATTTTCAAAGATCACAGTTAAATGTGATTTTCAATTTCTCTGCAATAACTTGGAACCAAATAGTGGATTATTGTGATCAAATTTTATTCTTCATGTATAACAATTGCCAGTTTAAGAGAAGTAATGATTTATCACTCTTGCATTACCCTCTATCTGGTTTGGATATGAAATGTCTACCTGAAAATAATTTGCATAAAAATCTTTAGTGATGTGAAATGTTCCACATAGATTTGAACATCAGAGGTTGCTGATGGCAAGTGGATATGCTAATTACAACGTTTTGAGTCTGTTCATCCCACTGCAGAAAAAAGGCTTATCAATCCCCCCCCCCTTTCAATCGAGGAACACTAAAAAAGATATTACTCATCAGGATTACCAATTGCAAGGTTGTGGAGGTTTAAATAGTTTTCCTACTTCGTTTTATCATTTTATTAAAAAATGTATGAAGACCGATTTTCGGACCAATTACTGATGGTTAGCTAATTTGTTATATAATGATTATCTGGAAAAAAACAGTAGAATCGATCCCGCATTCAAACCCAGATCGTGTGTATGGCAGGGATATAAGCTATTCTTCGTAAAAAGCGTGTGTGCATATATATATACAAATAAATTATTGCAAACTTTTACGGGCCATCTAATAATTCTATCGTTATTATCGTCATTACATTCTATTTTAATAATCTCGCACCACCAGCAACCAAATAAATATCTTTCCCATTCGCGCTTAAGAATTCTAATACCCATCTATGTTAATTAAAATTGCTCTAGGTTGAAAGAAGTGCTGATGAAAGGGGTTGGCAACGGCTAACAAATTTGACAGCTTCTGAAAAGGAGACAAGCTGTAAAAATGTTTTTATCAAAATTCATCAATAACATTTGAGAGAGAAACTGACATTTTTACACCTTTTAAAATTAATGATATGAGAAGAACAACAAAACACAAATGAATATAAAGTAATATGCTTTTATTGGAAAATAAGAAAAACAATCAAGATAACAATCGCTTCAAATGCGATCATCTATAAAGGATGGTTAAAAACGAACCAACGCTATTGAGGCGGCGAAATGACAAGAGAAATATATTATTAACACGCACGCTTGCTATAGTTTCATTACAACAACATTAATATTTTACGACAAGGTGACAGGATTGAATTTTATATGGATTTGTATTTTTCGTTATTCTTGCTTAACGCATATAAATAACATCAAAATATCCAATTAATTTATATAAGAAAAAGTCTGTCAAAGCTGTCAGTTAACATTTTTTAAGATGTAATACTGAAATTTGAGTTTTTTTGACATGTTTGGTAACTCAATAAAAATCCTTTGACAATAGTATTATAATCAAGCAAAAATGTGAAATAATAACTTGGAACTTTAAACAGTAATCGCAAAGATGTAAGAAACTTGTTTATTTTAACATTTGAAACAGAATCATAGGAAATACGGCAAACGAGAGGCATGCTGCCCATCTAGAGACTTTGGTATTGCAATTAATAACTACAATAATCAAATTTGATATACATAGTTCAGTAAATGAGCTGAACTACCATAAAGCTTCACTAAAATCATATATTATATACTATTATTGTATCTAGTCTAAGATTTCCCCCTCCCAAAAAAAACTTTTATAAACACCATAATTTTTTGAAATGCCTGCTAAATCTAACTAACTGAAACGATTTTCCAATTATTTAATATATGTACTGTATTTATTATTTTGGATGCAAGTCTCAGATAAATATTCTTTTTAATGTGGCCCAAGAATAACTTCAGATTAGATCTCTTGATATAAAAGCTTTTCCCTAAGATGCTTCATAATTAAAAGCTCCCCCCCACACACACACACACAAGTACATAATGATAATAAAGTTTCATAAAAAATAATGAATGATTTGAGTAAAGCAAGCCTGTTCAAAGTAAGATATATGAAACTTTATAATCTACAAAAAAATAGATTTGTCTTGCATTGGTGGTCGAGAGGTCGGCGCGACTGCCCTGCAAGCAGTTGCCCGGGTTGCGGGTTCGCGTCCCACCCAATACTATGATACTTGAAAAAAAAACATAGATATCACAAGACAATAATCAATTTTGTTATTAATGCATTACAGAGATGTATCTCATAATAATATGATTTAAGAGCTCTCTATTAATTAGCTCATTATTGTAATAAATTCCAAGATGTTATATAATAAATTGTGAACAATGATAATACAAGGCACACAGTATCAGTTTATGATAATCTCTTTCAGCATTGGCAAGCTTCAACATTAAACTCACAATGGCTTAAATCTTACTTGTGTTACACAAATTGCACATGCTTTACTTCAAAGTGTGAATGGTGCAACACAAATCAATTTTAAATGTAAGGCCCTATATAGTTAACAAATATCCATATTCTGGATAAGCTCATTTTGATTTACGGATAATGATATTGAGGGTTGACAAAGCTGATATAAAAATCTGCCCCAAAACTGGCTACGTGCACCTTCAAATGTCAGACTTCACAATTTAGAAATTGCCTAGTATATAGCCTCATATCTTAGTTAAATATAAGCTAATAGAAAATCCTTAAGCATACTCATTTATAACAAACAGACAAGTATTGCTAAATATAACAAAGCAGCATATCTTTAAGTCATAATAGAATACTGAATAATGTAATTTTAATCTGGAAAATGGTGAGAACTGATATGAAGCAAATATCATGGAACGTCTGTTTTAGTATCTGTGATTATTAAAATGTTGTGGTTATTCTAATTCGTATTTTAGAATTTCCTAATGAGTTCTTTAGTTTTACTTTTCTGTAGCAAATAAAAAAAGATCATGAAAACCATTTATGCCCTTATGGATTTTTCCCAATTACGCATGTTTTCTATATATGGTTTGAAATAATTAATTGTGCATGTATAACTATAAAACTATCTGCCTAAAATCAGGTTTAGTTACTTAGTTAACATAGTATTAGATAGGATTTGAATCCAGACTTTCAAGCTCCCTTCAATCATCCACTTCATCTTATACAACCAACACTCACTAAAGAAAGCTTGAAAGTCTGTGTTCAAATCCTCTCTTATTACATCAGCTTAATATATAGGGTATATAAGCACAGACTTTCACATGACCCACCACTCTCCACTCTATCTAATAACACTGATACACTCGAGCACATATATGCTGAAAAGATAAATAATCAACAATAAACGTATTTCATGCTAAACCAGCAATCATCGGTTGGTCCAGATTATCATCCCCCGCACATATATACTATAAGTGCTCATATATATATTAAGATAGACAATCTTCATACTTTAACGTTATCACATTGTAGAGATGTCTGCCCATCCTTGCATATGTATTAAATGGATTATGTCCTGTACATGTGGGGTTCATATTGACCTTGGGTCAACATGGGTGTGACAAGAATCTCGGCCTCAGGGTGGCCTTCGAGCATTCCATCATCAGATTTTCAATTGGATGGACGGTTGAAGAGTTGGAGGGTGTAGTAGATTGGAGCCAGTCCATTAAAGTATGAAGATTATCTATCTTAATATATATCTGAGCACTTATAGTATATATGTGTGGGAGATGATAATCTGGACCAACTGATGACTGCTGGTTAGCATGAAATACGTATATTGGTGATTATTTATCTTTTCAGCATATACGTGCTTGAGTGTATCAGTATTATTAGATAGTGTGGAGAGTGGTGGGTCATGTGAAAGTCTGTGCTCATATACCCTATATATTACATATAGAGACACAGGTATATAATAAGCCTGTGTTTCAGTTATTACATCAGCGTAAGTATTAACAGAGTATTATAATCCAGTAATAATCCAGTGCTAACATTTGATTATTATCATAAACAGGTGGTCATAACTTCATCAGTCTTAACATTACTACATAGTGTGGCTATCAAACAAATGCTTTACTTCACCAATACCTATAATATCATAAATAAAGTCCACAGAAATTTTTATGGCATAAATGATCTCAGTTCAGATCTTAATTCATCAGTAAGATCATACTATAAAGGCATTTCTTACAGCAATTATAATGAAGAAAACTCTATGAATAAATATTAAAATTTGATTCATTTTATTAAACAAAACAATTCTTTTTATTGCTCAGTAATTCATAAGAAGTCTGAAGACAAAAAATACCAAACTTAAAATTGATATAAGGACTTAATGCTCCAGAGTCTAACATTATACCACTGCACTAAATCGTGTAGTCAATCACTTTATTTAAATGTGTAAAAGCTATAGCAACACATGATCGCAAATTATGTAATATTAAACATGTTAACATAGGAATATTTCTGAAATCATTTTATCACCTTCATAGGAATCAAGCACATAAATGTTACTCTAATAAAAAAATGTATTTTTTAAATTTTTATTAATTTATTTTAAAATGGTTAAGGAAATCAGAATAGAATTTTATCAAAAAACGCTTAATGAAATAATATAAAATATATTCTTTATCATTCGGGAGCTCTTTTGAGAATTGGATGCGATGGAATTGAACTACCCATAATTCTCAAGATCATGTTTTTCTATTGCACTAATTTAAGCACAACATCAATGAAATGAAATAAATAAATAATCAAATTGTGTTATTCTTTAGGTGTCCATAAAAAGTTCAAACATCAGAAAATCCAGAATGGGAATTGATCAAAGGACCTTACACTCCACATGATGACACATTACCATTGCACTGAACTAATAAAGAATTTATATAACTATCTTAATAAAATATTAGATTTATAAAATCTTATCCAATCATTATAAAAATTGTCAACAAGTGCAGACTTGAAATAAACATTTATGTAAGTTCAATTTTCCAAAATTAAAAATCACATTAAATACCCCTTTGTCTAAATACAAACAAAACACAAACTTTATTATTCCAGATGGTAATTTATTGTTCTTGCCCACCTTTTTGCTACTATCTTATTATAGAATATTTTTAAATGACATAATTAATTCTAATAAACCTTTGCATATATAGATACAGCTGTTTTCAACTCAATATTTTGAGGTGTTTGAATCCTGCATAAAATGAATAATAGATTAATTTATTGCTCAGGATTTTATAACAAGTTTGAATGCTGGAAGTGCCAAGATTGTATCATGACCCGTGGAACATAAACCATAATCTCCAGAATCTGTCATGCTAGCCATTTTGATCCTATTGTTAACTTGCTGACTTGTATACATTGTTTGAAGGAAATATATA
Source organism: Epiperipatus broadwayi (assembly GCA_028023455.1). NCBI lineage: Eukaryota > Metazoa > Onychophora > Udeonychophora > Euonychophora > Peripatidae > Epiperipatus > Epiperipatus broadwayi. Next base: position 6,147,736 of record JAQFVV010000064.1, read on the forward strand.
TTTGCAAGATTTTCAAGTGCATTGGAATTTTAAGGCCGCAATGATATTTATTCTTAACAGTACTGAAAATGAACCATGCAGTTTTCAAGAAGATGAAAGGCACATTCTTTGAACTAATGCAGTCACAGATGGATCACATATTTTGGGAAAATGTTCCAACAAAACAGTGATGTACTATATATCCTTCTAGCCTTTCTTTGGAATAAGCACTTAGTTTATTGGTGCCAATAATCAAAGAAAATAATTTTCACTTTAAACTTCATTTTATTTGTAGATGCAAAATCAGTTCATGTTTATTTTTATTACTTTATTATAATTGGTATTGAATAAGAAAAAATAGAATTTGTTATGTGAAAACTAAAAAAAATTGTAGCTGGCCTTTATTTTGTCTCTGCCAATGGCACTGACAATTAACCATATCGTTTCTGTCACTTTTCAAAACCAAATAAGAAATTTAAAAATTTTGAAGACACAATAATACTAATAAAAGTTCCAAACAAACTTTTCAATAACAAATAATAAGAAGTATGAAATTATACATTTAATTTATAAAATAATTTCTAAGTAAATAAAAATCTTACACATCACCAATATTCGAAACAAACTTCTCAATTACAAGCAATAAATGATTTTAAATTACCCTTTTAATTCCTAAATTAATTTGTAAGTCAGTATCACATGGTATTATGAGAAATCACTTTACCAAAGAAAAAGAATCTGATATATCCCAGTATTGTTTGATGATGATGATGCTTTGTTTAAAGAACCAATAAATGTACAATTACCCAACTCTATCAGTACCCACATAAATACCCCATCATAACAAAATTAAGCATACAAAACAGATTCTTTATACATTTTCAAAACTACAAAACAATAATTCAAATGGATTAAGTCAAATCTATTTTTTTTATATTAATTAGTGTAAATACATTATTTTATTATTTCAAACTTCCAAAAATATCTGACAATTTTCACTGTTCAATGATCTTCTTCAGAGCTGAAACATGTACGACATATAGAAGTACACTACCATAACAAATTTAAACAAATGAAACAAATTATTTATATATATTAAAAAAAAACTACAAAAAATTAATTCAAGTAATTTAATTTAAATCTGATATAAATATATTAATATGTTGTTAAAATAGAGATTCCTAGTGTCTAATGAAGAAAATAAATTGTCATGTGACACAAAAGCTAAGCAAAGCATAAATATCAATGCCATATACATTATAAATATCATGAATTAATATATCTACCAGTGTTATAACCTCAATATAAATACAGAAAATTTAAGAGTAGGCCCTCTAAATGTTGCTACAGCAACTTAACATATTACACAGCAAAAATGTTATCATCTATGCATGGCATAATTGTTAAAGTGAATAAATGATGATTCAACAAATTAGTTAGCCAACCACTGCTGAAAATTTTTATAATGTTCCCTTTCTTGCTTTAGTAATTATTCTCAGCAGTGTTTTTGGCTCATTATTTTAACTCTAGGGTAAGAAAATCAGGGTATGTGTTTACCAACTAATAATTAGATGGATGTCTAGATTGGTTATAGCATAACTACCAAAAGCATAAAAATCCAACTGAATTCAAATTCAAAAACAAGATTACAACAGATAGATTCTCTACTCATTACAGGGGATCTTATATATTCTATTAATATTTGCAAGATAAATCAAAACATAAACTCGAAATCATTAATTACTCCCCCCTATCTGTATTCATTTGATGGATATTGTAAGACACAACACATTTCCTGTTCACATAACAAAAATGATCTATTAAAAATAATATGTATACTAATGCAATGCACTGAAAACCGGAACTACTATCAAACGCTGTGCCTAACTGGTACCCAAATGAAAATTTTGTCATTTGAATTGGTATAAAATCAGGTTTCTTTTTATTAAGAGAAGGAAAATTCTATTAATTTTAAATTGAAATCTAATTTATATTTATTTAACAAGTTTCTTAGTCGAGAAGTTCTTTTAATACTATTTCATTTTTTTCACACTTTAATCAGATAAAACATTAATAATAAAAATTCTTTTTTAAAAATTTAAAATTTAAAATGAGAGATTAAAGAGAAAGAGAAAAAAAATCAAAATAATTTTCCACTTGAAGATTTACGTAATTCTGAATAAGAGACTACTTTTCCTTTTCTACATTTTAAATAACATGCATGCAAGAATTCGTATACAAAACATGCACACATGCAATTATACAAACAAAATTACTTGAGGCTAAACAATAATGCGACTTTTATAAACGTTGTTAGACAAGCGTCTTGAAACACTAAGATCTATAGTAGATATTCAATAATATCTGCATCAACTAACCTCTTTGAAAGCTCATTAAAGATTCATTGTGTAAATAAAAATAGAAACAAGTCTCCTAACATGATTTCCTGAATACAATCTTCTACACATTGTAGTGATTTTTCACTGCATTAAATAATTCTTTTAGGCATAAAGTCATTTGGATATTCCTTTTTGTTAAAATCTGTTTTAATCTGTAATAATAAACACACATACATAAGCTTTAATATATTGTAATTATGGTGAACTCTGGAAAATGAATTTGTTTAAATATGATGTTAATAAAAATACAGCAATTGTAATTCAATTTTAATTTTGCTTTCGTTTGATAGAATCATCCAGCAGTCAACAGTAACAGACCCAAAGCCTAGTCACTATAGCCAACACATACATTTCTACAGTTCTGCTTATTTCCCAGATCTTCAATTCCACATATTTATTTCCATTTCTTATACAATCCAATAAGTTCAATATTCTCCAGTCTTCCAAAACATTGTTCATTTGATTATTTATATTCTTAGTAGATGAAAAAATAAATGTAACTTATCAAAAATAGTCACAGTAATTTCTATTTAATACAAATTACTATTTGAAACTAAAGAAAGGATTTGAATTACAGAGATCTGAGTTAAATTGTTTAACAATTTGTAAAACAATTCTGGTAGAAATATATATTCAATAGTGATGAATACTATTTTAATGAATAGACAATATACTGTATATGTTTTATTTCTCTCCATCATTATTATTAATGTGAATAAAATACACTCAATAAAATATTATTCAAAGTTATATATATATATATATTTCATTATAGGTATAAGTCTTAAGGACTGATCCATTTATATAATAGAGTCCCTCTGTATTTGAAGCTTTAATAATTTTCTATTGCCTTCCAATAATAAGCTGTGGCATTAAAAATAATAAAAAACCTTGTAAACATTATAAATTTTGGAAAATAACACATTAATCACTCAACAATATTTACAAATATATACACAGTTTATGCATATATATATATATGTGTGGGGGGGGAGGGGTGTTTCCTCTATAAAATTCTAAAATATAACAATAAGATTATTAAACAAATCAATATGTTTTAAGATTGTTGGATGTAACATTGTAAAATCTACTAAACATATGAATAGCAGAGTTTCTAAAAAAATGTTTTGTGGTGAATTTAAGAATGTTTTTATTGGAAAAATACACATAAAGATTATCTCAAAGATACATATGAAAATACAATACTGATGGCTTTGTTTTGGGAAATTATGGCTGCAAATATAATTGCATAATCGAGATACAGTTAGACAAGATGCTGAAGTATTTTAAAGTTCATTACTGCTTAAGCTAAAAAGCATCATGATAAACACATTGCAAAACTAACATAAACTGTATGACTGTATTTGGAATTTGGCAGCAAAAACGAATTTGCTGTTAACCGAAAGGAGACTCTTTGATTCCACTTTGACACCTTCAAGAAACTGAGCAGAGCCAATTCCAAATGTCCACTGCAAATATTTTTATCATTGCAAGTGGCATTTCTATATGATTATTTATAGAGTAAGCAAATATAGATTGCTATGCAGCAGCCGTAATGATAATTTTAGTAGTCTAAGATCAAAAATCATCATTTATTATGAGTTTAAGATCGAGGAACACCCGATTTGTCATCTCAGTTGACAGACAGCTCTTAAATGAATATTAGTTTGTTTTTTTAAGAAAGGATGAATGTGTGTATGAATAAAAATTTTACATAGATATTTACAATGATGAGAAATTAAATTAAATTATGATGTTAATTCCTAGGAGATTGTAAAGTCCATCAGACAAGGCAGGGGGTGTGAGTCCAGGTTGACATTCATTGATGACATTTTATTTAGGTAAAGTCACTTTTCAATAAAAGAAAATTGCAAAAATCAAAAGAAAAATTGTCTGATAATAAATGGAAAAATGTTGGACCTTATGAAGTTAGTAAAAAAGGTGAAAAAAAATTAATTTAAAGAGTGGACATGCATTGTACTATAAATGCACAAACATTGGAAGTAAAAGTGGAATAGGATTCATTATAAATAAAAAAATGGAAGAACATTGTGGAAACTGATGGCATATTAAACAGCATGGGAAGTATAGTTGTTTAACTTAAAGGAAGATATCAAATGCAGATAATTCAGCATTACACCATAAATTCTCTTTGTGATGAAGAAATCTAGAATTTTTACATGGCTGTCCAAAATGCTTTTGATTAGACCAAATAACTTTGTTAAATTGTTGTGGAAGACTTTAATGCAAGAATTATTAAATAATTGCAAAATAAAAACGTTGTGTGGTAAATTTGATTATGGTGATAGAATTTGGGAGGACCCAGACTTGTGAAATTTGCAGAAAAATAAATACTGAATATTATCAATTAACTATTATTTGAGAAAAATGATAAATGAAAATGAACATAAAAACATTTAAATAAAGATATAGCAGAAATGGATTATATTTTGACTAACATCAAATATGTATAAATATTGTTGTGTTCTTAATAGATTCAACATAGAAAATAATCATCAACTAGTAAGCTGTAAGATATATATTAATGTACAACTAGAGAGACAAAAATTATTAAGAAAAACAGTAATAATAATTATTAATCTTAACCTTCAAAAACCCTCCTACGAAAGTAGAACTTTGCAAATTGGTTTAAAATATTAACAGATTTTGAAGATGGTTCAGACTTCAATAAAATTAATAAAAAAGAAAACTGATACATTACTAAGAACTGGAAGGAAGATAGCTGGTACAAAAAATCAGCAATGTATTACTAAATTTTCTATTGAGATAAAAGAATTTATAAAGAAAAGAAAAAAAAATAAAATTATAAATGAACCATTAAAAAAGTTGCATATCTGGAGTTTTGTAATATAGTACAAAAAAATATTAACAATGATATAATAAAATATAATTGTGAATTGGTAAAAAAAAAAGTTACAAAAGAGAGTAAAAATCTTAAAAGTGTAAAACAACACTTTTGTATTGCTAGAAAACTACTTTTCACGATAAGAAAAAAAAATAGAATTATTATTGAAAAAAGAGATGACATCATAAATTGTGTGAAAATTTTCTATAAAGAATAATATAGTTATAAATGAAATAAATATCCCCTACTTCTGAATTGCCCAGCATTTTAGATGAGGAAATGTGAGGTGCAATTAAATCTATGAAGAATGGAAAAGTTTCAGAAAATGATCATAGTTGTAATTGATATATAAAAAGAAGCAGGTGAAGGAATAGAAAAATCAGATCTATACAAATTATTTACGATGATAATTTCAACTTGACTAAGTGAACTTTGGCTTTTAACTAGCCAAAAAATAAGCTGGATATAAAAGTGCTTTTAACAGAATGGATCATAACCAAGTAACCAATAAATATGAGTTGTCTTTATGCTTTTGATCTGTAGGTTATAAAAAGGCATTTGATTTTATAAGTATTTCTTCAATGATTAAAGCATTCAATCATCAAGACATATACCCAGAAATTTCAATACTCTAAAAAATATCTATCAAAATGCAACAATAGTGATTAGATTGCATTGCTAGAGAATGAAGGTTAACATTACAATGGGCTTACAACAGTGTGTTCCATATCTTCAAAACTTTTTACCACAGTATTACAATAAGTATTTTATGAATTAAAATGGAAAGTTAAAGAAGTAAAAGTAAATGGATATTATTTAAACCATTTAAATGCTGAAGGTAACATAGTTGTTTTGCAAATAATGTTTGAGAGTTTCAGAAAATGTTGTAATAACTATCAGATGAATATAAGAAAGTAGGCCTTAATAAAGATAGATGCTAAAAAGATTAAATGTTCAATGGATCATTTCAAAATATATATATATATATAGATTGATAAACATGAACTGGAAGAAGTCAACAACTACAAACATCATGGTGAATTATTAATACAGATGGAAATAAAATGAATGAAATTTAATCATAGATTAAACTTCCATGGAGTGCTTTTGGTAGCAATGGCTTAACATTAAAAGGTAAATATGCCTACAGTTAAAAAAAAGGTTTTTACTAGATATTCTTTTCCAGTTCTACTTCTAAATATGAGAATTGGACATTTAACTAAAAGCAATTCAGTAACTTCAGATTAATCAATATTAAATATGGAGATATGTAGATCAGAAGTAACAAGAAGAGATTGAAAAATGAAATACATGGTTGGAGTGAACAAACAAATAATGATATTATTGAAAGAATTATGAAACTCAAATGGAATTGAGATGGAATTACTGCTAGAAGAGATAATTGTAGATGGACAGTTGAAGTCTTGAACTGAATGCCATGAGATTGTCATACTCTTAAACAGAAATGACGAAATAAATTTGATGGTGTATTATAGAAAAAAAAATCTGTTGATCAGAGATAGTGGATTATGGCAATACTTTTATTCTGGAGAGGATCAATAATAATTGACAATAATGATATTAATCTATAGTTCATGAGTTGATTTATGTAGTCATTGCACAATTCCTCTCTAGCTGCTATTACTACTATTATTACTATTAATACTACTGATATTACTACTATTACTACTAGTAGTGCTATTATTATTATTATTATTATTATTATTATTATTATTATTATTATTGTTGTTGTTGTTGTTGTTGTTGTTGTTGTCTTTTTTTCCTCCTGAAATGGGAATGGCCATACTCATTTGTGATCAGCTTCAGCAATATTTGTGGACAGGTGGAGATATTTAAGCAATGTAGTACTACAACTATGACATATTAAGCTATTATTGGTAATAATAGCTTATCTTTTGCTGCTACTTCTTTAATTCAATTTATTATTTTGTTTGTTTACAATAATTGCAGATTTCATGCCATGTTGAATAATTTGTTTACACATTTATGTTATATATAGAGCTTGCAAATAAGCTCTTAACAAGCTTTGCAGAATATCCCCAACCCCAGAAGGATTTCTGCTACTGGCTTCCTCAGTGAGGTGCTAGGATATTCAAGCATTAGATTAAAAATACCAGGACAAGCCCAGCACTTTATCTAATGGATAACTATTAAGTAGAAAATCTGAAATTTTCAGACATCCATATGTCTTCCAATCCAGCTATCTAATTTAAATACCCATATGGGACTGAACCAAGTTCAGATATACCATATATTAATAACTTAAGCAATATAAAATTATCAAAGCTTTAATAACAAAAAAAAAATTATAAAAAAATCAAGTCATATATATCACAGGAGCTAATTTAACAAGCTTGTTATTACAAATGTTATATATAGAGCTCACAAATAAGCTCTTAACAAGCTTTGCAGAATATCTCCAACCTCAGACTGTTTTCTGTTATTGGCTTCCTCAGTGAGGTGCTAGGGTATTCAAACATTAGATTAAAAATGTGTATGTCCGTATGTGTATATATATACTGTGTTTGTGTGTGTGGTGATGGTAGCTTTGTAGCAAAGGTGTAGACAGATCCACAGTTAAGAAATGAATTATCATTAAACTTTTGGTAACCTTTGTATAAAATTTATCATAGTATTTATAAAATTAATCAAGTGATTCAAATCTTTAAAAGCATTTCTAATCTAATCTTGTACAAAAACTGTCCTCAAGTGTGATCAGCTGAAATTTTGAAAAGATCTTACTCATCATCATAACAGTTGAAATGAATATTTATTTATTCCTACGAAAAAATGTTAAGATCCCAATAAAGTGGCCAATAATAATATTAAATACGATTTTTTTTTTCTATCAATGATTTTTTTTTTAATTATTGGAACAACTTGCTCTCTTTGTTCAGACTATGGTAGATTCATTCCATCAAGAAGTTCCATATAAGTATTCCAAAAAGGTTAATTTTTTTTACATTTACATATACACAGAGAACATGTATGGTCTGTAAAATAATTTTGAACAGCAGTGTTACAGTAAAACTGTGTCTCCAAAATTCATTCACAAAGATAACGTTAAGAAGATTTAAACACCAGGGTAGTCATCTTCCACTAGCTAAAAATTTTATGGCTCTTGTTCCTTGTTTTACCGTTTAATGAAAACATCTATAAGATTAATTTAGTGATCAATAATTAGATATCTAAATCAGTTTATTGGCATTAAGTACCTACATATCTTCATAAAGTAAACTTCATAGTTGTTTAAGAAAATTTTCAAAATCTAGATAAATTTGAACCTAATTAAAAACAATTTCAAGAGCAGGCTCCATATATTATCATTTTTTATTCTGTTGTAACATAGATACAAGTAAATGAAGTTGAATGACGTTCAGCACCGGAACTGTCAGTGCAGAGCTTAGATCAACGGGTCTTTAGTCACAAGTCTAACATTCAATCAGTCCCCTAAAACCGCAGAGCTTGTATTGCATCTGATTGTACTTCAATAAAAATATAATCAAATGGTTTATTGGCAGTTCATAAAAAGTTCGAATATCAGATGTGACAAAGCTGGATTACGATTTGTGGAACATGCGCACTAGTGGCAGTACTCACACCAATTAGGCAGGGTAAAGCTAGAATAAACTAGATTAAAAGTATGATGATGATGATGATGATTAATTGTTATTCTCTAAATGTTTGAATCAGTTTCAAAAAACCTAATACACACATTTAAATGAGTGTTGTGAGTATAAAAGATATAGCTCAATATAAATGATTCGTTTGTGATGTTTTAGAAACGAATAGCTAACACCTTCTAAAATAATTCTGCCCAAACATATAAAGCAGTTAGCAAATGTTAACATCAGACTCACAGCCTGCGTACTGTTTTACTACAGCAATCTTTCTTTATCTTTGCCGTTCTTTAAAAATTATTTTAAATTTAAAAAGAAATCAGCTTGAGTATTCAAATTATTTGCTACTGTCAAATGTTAAAGTCTCGTCTCCTCAGCTGGCTGAGCCTTTGTGTGAATGCTAACCTGGCAACAAATCACCTCTTTACCAATATAATTAATAATTAATTATATGAACTAAAATCTCATTTAAGTCAAATGTAGATTTTTCATAGAAAAGCTTCACAATAATAAAGTACTTAAGAAAGTAATAGAATTTATAAAAGACCGTTAAAATGACTGCAATATAAGTAAAGACATCAGTTTTATAATTCACTTTAAAATGATGGAGAAAAAAATTATTTTCTTTAGTAGTTTGTAATTGTTTACAAAAATATACATATAGTTACAAGCAAATGGCCCAGTTAAAGCATAGTTTTACAGTGAGCAAAAATTGGTGCAATTCTCAAAGAGAAAAAAAATCAAAACTGAAAACATTTGAAGTAAATATGTTGGATGCAGTCTTCGATGGAATGCCATAAGAAATATAACTAAAAAAAATTTGAATGGTTTTATTGCTGGATAATTCATAAGTCTGAGTGCAGGAAGTCCCAGCAGGAATTGATCCTAGGCCCAACATTCCAAAGTGTACACTTTACCACTGCTCTAAATCGCACAGGGCAATATCCCAACTAAAAGAAAGTACTTCAGACTGGCACAAAGAAAAAAGTTAATAGCACCATGTCACTAATGGATTAATTAGTCCATTAATAAAGAATTAATTAATCAATCACAATAAAAAAAACTTCAGAAAAATAAAAAATATGTATATTTTTAAATTTTAATCTACTAATGCTAAAAAAAATATTTTGATATAGTACAGGGGGTGGATGAATTCCATAGGTTTTGAAGATAGACTGTTCATGAAAAGCACCATCTATGCAGTATATGCAGTTTGATGCAGTGAAAGAATAGCAGACTCATAATATATGCACAGAGCAATGAAGGTACAAGAAGCAGATGCCTTTCCACATGTCATGTTAATTTAATTACTTCCACTATGCAATACAATCAACTGCACACAGCTATGAATATGAAGCCATGGAGCTTTGAAAACATTATGCATAAATAATATTAATAAATATAGCTTCTCTAACAAGCGTAAAAGCGCATAATTTTTGGGAACCATAATTAAAATAAATAATCAAATGGTTTATTGCTTGAAAGTTCATAAGGAGTTAAAAATAATCAAATAATTCATTGCTCAAGGATTAATAAGAAGTTTGAGTAACATAATGGATAGAGCAGCAAAACATGGCTCTTGAATTCCAGAATCTGTCATACTACCACTACACCAAATAACATCGGCCAAAATTCACTGAATGTCAGTAGATAAGGATAGAAGAGAATGAAAAGACACATTGGCTACAAAAACAAAAAAAACACAAGAATCAAATAATAATACTTTGGGACCATTAAGTGATATACAAGTAGGATAGCATTAACAACATGAATTCAAATTCTATTTTCCAAACATTTTGAGATCATCCAATATGAGTTTGAATATAAGTTTTGAAATTAACCATAGAGTTTATCTGTTTAGAAACAAATTTATGGTTCTTACATTTGGAGACACACTAGAAAACTGATTATTAAGATTTTATTTCTTGTATTTAGTAGTCTAATTCAAAGTGCGATTGCTCTCTTTGTGAGTTAACCAATATCACAGAAAAATAGCAGCTACTATCTATACCAGAAAGTACACTTGAACATAATAAATTTTAACATTTTGTATTTCTTCATCATCATCAATTTCCAACACAAACAGAATAAAAAAAATGATAAGTTTTATTTCTGCTTTTAAGAAAAAGATGAAAACACATTTATATATGCACAGAACTAGATTCAAGTCCTGTATATATATATATATATATATATGTTCTCTCTATCAATTAACTAGATTCAAGTCCTGTATATATATATATATATATATATGTTCTCTCTATCAATTAATTATTCAAACGTTTTTTTATTCTGTATTGTTTTTATTTTAATTTTTGTGATAACTATTTTTGTTGATATCTTAACGAGTATAATTTTTAAATTAACTCTATCATAAATATGTATATTAAAAAAATTGTGTACTAAATATTATAAAAAAGTATGAATACAAAAAAGAGTGGAGAGAATGTGGTTGAGACCAAGTAAGTATGGTCGAGAGTATAATTGAAATAGTGCATCTCCACACACAAAAGATAAATAGAAATAGTGAGAGTTATTTGCTCTCCCATGTGTAATTCTAATTATACTAATGCCAGTAATGTCTCAGAATGTTCTCATAAAGCTTAATAATATAATCTCAGAGTATTCTTGTAAATTTAGCACTATGTATAACTGTGTACGAATAACTCTTCTAATTTTTAAGTTATATTTGTTTGGGTCACACTTATCTCCGGGTTTTAATAAAATATAACAATTCCTATTTTAAACTCATCTATTATTCTTGATATGATGAAGATAGCAAAGGGATTTTATTGTATGCACCCATATCAGCAAATTCAATATTAACATAGAAATGATGCAAGTTAAAAAAAAATATTACATCTTAAAAACAAAGTGTAATTGTGATCATAATTATTTATAAGATGTGGAGATGATGATGATTTTTCAATTAATGACAAACAACCATATAAATATATATATATAACATTTAATTTATTAATTATAAAATATTACATAAAAATATTTAGACAAACATAATCATAATAACAATAAGTAAAAGATTATAAATCATAATGGACTGTTACACTTGATAAATACTTTCCACTTGAGTTATAAATACTTGTGTTTTATCAAAATGTGATGTGACACAAAACACTACATTGGAGAAGGTTGTAGTGTTTATTTCATCTAAGTATTAACTACAGATAAAATGCAAAAAGGTTTATTGTATTCCTAAATATACTTACAACAATAATTGTAATAATAACAATCACTTCTTATTGGTATCAGACTTATTGCTTAACCCTCTCTTGAATGAGTAAAGCATTTACTCAACTCATATTATTATTCTTAAAATACATAATTTTAATGAGATCTGACAATCACAGGTGCTGATGGCATAACCTAATATCCTTTTTAAGCTTATATTAGAGATAAAACTTTAAAATAATATTGTTAGGAGTCAAACTCAACTAAACAACAATATTGTGATTAGTAATGCCATAAGAATAATTCAATATACTTATACTCATCATTAACTTACATGAGTCTAAATACCTTTTATTATAAAAAAATATATGAGGTTGATATAAGGGATAAATAAAACATATGAGAGATTAACCCTTATCTGAGCTGTAGCATATTTTACATTAATTTAAAAAGCTTAATACAACTGATCTCCAATACACAATGGAATTATAAACACACACATTTATCTGATTAACCTAATAAATATAATGTATTACTTGTGTCTTCCTTAGGATACTTTCTTTCTGGATACGTTTTTTAAAACAACAACAACAATAATAATAATAATAATAATAATAATAATAATAATAATAATAATAATAATAATAATAATAATAATAATAATAATAATAATAATAATTTTAAAATATTAAAATGATTAAACAAATTAACTAATAATAGACGTATAAAAGTTATAATCTACAGTCATTAAACAAACATCCAAGAAAATTTATTCAGATGCACTTTTAATTCAAAAATATTATTTAGCATTTTATAAAGTCATAAATTCCACAAAAATGTATCCAATACACTTAATCCAGATAAGGGTATAACTAATTGTGGAGGCTAATATTTTAAAGCAGAAATTCAAAAATATTGAGTTTCCAAAGCACTTAACAAATCAACAATTATTTATTCATATTCCTGCATGTATTGACATAGCAATTAATCCATTTAAAGAAATAGCACACGGTTTAATAGCTATGAATATAAATCCATTATTTTTTGGATTCCTTTGGCCACTGTAGTATTTTACAAAATTAATCCATTGGTTAAATTAGCTTTTCAAAAAAATTCACAGTTATAAGTAGCTTTCCACCAATATAATATGCAGCAATTTATTGAATGATCATTTCATATTAATTTTATAATGTTCAGCTAAAGTTCAAGTCATTTTCACAAAAGATAAGACCAAGCTATTCATTAATCCTTTGATTTCAATTTGTTTACAAAACTTATTTACTGTTTTATGTAGTTTTCACAAATATAAAATTAAACCATACATGGATCCATAAATTCACATGATTTTTTTATAATTCCTTAGAAACTTTAGGCTGATGTAGCCAATATAATCCCAAATAAACGAATTTAATCCCTAGAGAAGAAATGAATTAGTATCATTGCATTATCATAAGCTATAGCATTCCATAAGAATTTTAAAAATTTACAGATAAATCAAAATATTTAAATTTGTCATTAATAATTTAATTTCTTTAATCAGGATGGCATAGAGGAAACACTTACCTTAAAGGCAAATGTCTAACCAATTTCTACTCAGATATGATACTGATGAAAAATAACAAAATAGCTAATTCCATTACTATCATGTGATTAGTGATTTCGTACTTTTTTATCCACAATATTTCATTTTTTTGGATTTGTACCTGAATATTCTGCTCTCAATCCTATGGAAATGGTCACAAGCAGATGAAAATTGAAAGCTTCAAGAGTGTAAAGTGCCAATATTTGAGACAAAATATTGTTATATTAATTAGCAATAAAATAAAATACACAATTATTTATTTCCTAAATAAAAATGACTTATAATAATAAATATTAAATCAAATGACTTTTGTTTTATTTTATTTTAAAGTTATCATTTTTAATTAATAATAAACTTAGTTATTTAACTGTAAAAATAAATCTATTTAAGTATTTGATGATTACATCTTTTCAAATTTACTATATTTTAAAACACAAATACTCATGCACTCTCACACACATTTAATTATAACATTAAAGGTCATCATTCTTATTAAGTATAATATTGGTTGTTTACGTATCCAAATAAAAATTATTAGCTTATTAATAATATTTTTAAACAGTTTCTTTTATTGCAGTTAGCATAGTATCTTTTTAGACTATGTATTTCCAAAATGTTTTTTTATGTGTGTGTGCTTATTTTTTCTTAAATATCAATTACGCTTTTAAAAATATCAAGATCATATTTTTGGGATGCTGTAATTGTTGAAAATCTATTCAGGAGACAATGTGAATAATTTTGGTAATCTACTCCAATAGGTAGTCCGCATCATCATCAATCATTATCAATCCAATACAGGATGAAAATCTCTCCAAGTTCAATCCATCTCCAATCTTTAGCTTCTCTCTCCACATCACCCTGCACACTTTCTTATTTCATCCATCTATCTCACATGTGGTCTTTCTGGCTCTTTTACAATCTCTTAAAATCCAGCTTAAGATTTCAATTGTCCATTTATTATCATCTCTTCTAGAAATATATCCAGCCCAACTCCACTTCAGTCTTTTAATTTTTTTAATGAGATCAGTAACACCTATTTGGTCTCTTACCCATATATTGTGTTTTCGATCTCTTCTTGTTACTCCTAACATGCATCTCTCCATACTTCTTTGAATGGTCTGAAGTCTCTGTACTGCTCATCTATTAAGTGTCCAAGTCACAGATCCATAAGTAAGAACTGGTAAAACACATTTATTAAAAAACATTTTCAAACACATAGACATATTTCCTTTTAATATCAACTTATTTCTACAAAAAGCACTCCAACCAAGATTAATTCCATGATTAATTTCATCCATTATGTATCCATCTGTATTAATAATCTGACCAAGGTATTTGTAATTGTTATGTTCTTCTAACTCACCATAAGCAATCTTTATTTTCATATTTTGAGAAAATCCATTCAACATTACTTTAGTCTTTTTAACATTTATCTTTAATCCTACTTTAATCTGATAACCCCTACAACTTTAGAGTTGCATTATTTGAAAAAACAACTACATCATCTGAAAAATCTAAATGAATTAAATAATCTCCATTTATTGTCACTCCTTTAGCTTCCCATTTTAATCCACAAAATACTTCTTGCAGCATTGCTGTAAAAAATTTTGTAGATATGGAGTCACCCTGTCTTACATCTTTCTCAATGTTGACTTTCCTAGTATCTAATTGTTGCTGTTGCATTTTTATAAATATTCTTTAAAATATTACAATATCCTGGATCTATACCTTGATGATCCAATACTTTAATCACTGAAGAAATGTTTATAGAATCAAATGCCTTTTCATAATCTACAAATCCAAAACATAATGCAACTCATAATCATTTGTCCTTTCTATAACTTCTCTCAATGCCTGGATATGATCTACTGTATTAAAACCACTTTTAAATTAAGCTTGTTCTCTTGGTTGGTGGAAATCCAATGTTCTCTGTAGATGAATAGCTTCTTTATCACCTTTTTAAAATATTAATATTAATACTGCATTCTTCCAATCGTCTGATCCAATGTTCTCTGTAGATGAATAGCTTCTTTATCACCTTTTTAAAATATTAATATTAATAAAATATTAATATTAATACTGCATTCTTCCAATCGTCTGATACATCTTTATCATTTAGAAAAAGGCAGTAGTATACAAGAAATATGAATATCACTTCTAATCTTATCATTTACCACAATAATAGTAACAATCATCAATAATTGCTCTATTTGATAAGCCAATAAAAAAATTTAGAGTTTATAATTATGACTATTAATTTAGATGTTAAAATATAAAATTACAATATATATATATATATATTAATAATTTTAGTCACAAGTAAATGATTTTTACAGCTAGTCAAATGAATACAAATATTTCATGGATCAATCATGTCAGAATGTGTTACAAGGACAAATTGCAAGCAGATTCTAAAGAACCATTTTTAAATAAATTTGCAAATAGGTTTACCCTTTTACACATCAATGGCATGTTATTCTGTCTAGCAGATGTGATTGTTCTGTGAAATATATATGTATATGTAGATGTGTTTTTAAAATGTATTTCATCAAGGGTTGATTATTACCTACAGTTATTAAAAAAACTAAAACACCATAACATATATAGATACTGAACTGATTTAGATCTATGTAAGTATACACACAAATTGGTTTAAATCAAAAACAATAATGTTTTCCATTTAAACTGGTAATTTGATAGTAAAACAAACAAGTAACACATGGCTACAAAAGAAACAGTACATTAAATCCAAAAGATCCTGTGCTGCTCCCACCAGATCCAAAACTCAATCACTGATTAAAGCCATAAGCTAGAAACAAATCTAGGGATATTGTATAGGATAGCATTGGATAGGGATTTAACAAGCATTACCATCTTGCATCTACTGATTATTAAAGTTTACACTAAGTGGCATAACCATAGTGAGAGGAAAAATTATGCCACTATATATTATTAGCCTGTTATTATCTAGCTGAAAACAACTTTGACCTTTTAATAAAAGGATAGTATATACAAAAAATATATACCTTGTATTAATATCAAAAACAACAAATGATCAAATATTAAACTAATCAACAAATAAATAATAATTGGGGTATTTAAATATATTAAATTCACTGTGCTAAAAATCAAAATATAATAACCTATACTTATGCAAACACGAAAAATAAAGTAAATAAACATTAAGGCTCATTGTAATATTATCTTTTTGCTTTATTAGGATCTTAAATTTTAAATTATTGTCCACAAAAAAGCAAAAACAAAAACCACATATGGATATGTATATAGACATATCATACGTATTGAAAATAGATATAGAATACAAATATGGGAATAGATTATTATGTAAATTAAAGTTTATATAAAGATAAACAAATATGTTTATAAATAACTATGTAAATATATATAGACGTATGCAAATTAATAAATACTGTACATGTATATGATGTAGACATGCATATGTAAATTTAAACAAATATAATTTACTACTCCCATAGCAATGAGTATATACTAGAACACATCCTCAATTAATGCATTTCAGTGAAAACAGTAATTATTAATAAAAGATTAGGAATAGATAGAAGGGAAAGTAACTGCTCTACAAGTGGTATGCCATGCAAACCAAGAAATAAGCATATATACCTATAAAGCCATTTATAACAGAACTGGGAGAGCTTTAATGGTGAAATAGACTTGTACAATTGGACAATCCAAACACCTTCACATTTATAACAGTGCTGGGAGTGCTCAAATGGTGAAATAGATTTGTACAATTTGACAATCCAAGGACAATATTCCCACTGCAACTGAAGTGGTTGCCTTGTTTCTTTCAAGCTATGGCCCCAAATAATAATGAGACATGAATAGAAGTGTTTTAACATTGCTGTTAATATAACAACATTTTTGTCTCCAAATAACTAATGGAAAAATGGACATGTATAATTGGACAGTTTTGTGAACAATAATTTCAGCATAAGAAGTTGGGTTTATGTGTGTAAGTCTAGAAGGGCAGGTGAATTTTGTGTCACTGCACTTCTGGAACTATTAATATCCCACTCACCTATCCATACATTTATACTTGAATGTTCAAAATCATATGCAGTGAATCAAGTATATGGGTGCGGATGCGCTTGACACACACCGACACTCCCTAAATTTCTTTGTAATGATTCTTGTTGATTGCATTGTAAAACTTATGCCTCTTGAATCGTCTTGAGGCACAAATAAAGGCATTTGAAAGTAAAAGAAAAGATACAAACATGAAATTTTTATTTAGTTTGCAATTAATAAAACGTCATTTTTAGATTTATTTATCTTTTATCAATTTTTGTTTAAAAAGGGGGGAGGGAAAAAGGGGTGTTGAACGATTTCTAGCAATGACTATCAAAAATGAAAGAGATTTAAAAACCTTTTTTAGTAATAAACATAAATATTAGAAAAGTAAATGGTTTGGTCTAAAATAAAGTCTCCTGAAGTGATATCTTTATAAAGTATTCTTTGTGAATAAAACTGTTATTATTAATCGTATGGTCAGGTGATCAAAAGTAATGTGACATTTGATTGATAGATTCCTTTCATTTGACCAAACTGAAATTGTTTTTTTAAGCTAAAAAAAACCCAGGAAACTTGGACTTGAGAATGTATTGAAAGATTTAAAAAAAATAAAAGATTTAAAAAAAATAATCAGAAAGCTCACTTGAAAAATTCTAAATAAATAAAATAGTTATTAAAAACGGAAGACATTTGATACTTAAATATATATAATTAGAATAAAGCTGTATACAGAGCACCATGTGTGGGTGTGCAGGGTACAAAGACACTTCATCATAGGGGTGCCAAGGCACCAAAAACAATTAATAAAATAGTTGTGAATCATTTCAATGTTAGAAATCTGTTCTAAGTGTAAATAGTTTTTATTTAAATATGAAAAATACTTCATTACTTAAAATTATTTGTGACAATTAACTGAGCTCTGCACACGCTCAAAATATATTACACATATACTCTTATCATTAGGTTAAACCAAACAGACCAATCAGACCAATACAGGATAATTAATAAAATTTATATGTAAATGTTTAGATTTCTAAATCACTTTATTCTTAGCAATACATTCTGATTGCAAATATTTATTATTTAAATATAAGAAAAATACTTCTTTATTCTGATAATTCCTGATGGTTTTGCCGATCCAAAAAATCGGCCAATACGTGCACTAGTCTGAGAAAACCAAGATTATGATTTCCAAAACAATGTACAACAACCATTTCATTACTCTTGTAGCTGTTCTCCAGAAAACATGCCTTTTCGTGTGACTTATGTGAAATGGTTCTGGGACATACCCTTTTGCAATTGCACTTCCAAAATGTGTAGGGAAATGCGGTGATGGGCTTACAATTATTAGTATATAATAGTACATCAGGTAAGCTGTAAGATCATTACTTCGAATGCACATAAAAACACTTATGGCCAGTTGAATTTCAGACACCCTCACATCGTACGGTAGTGATATGCGAAGTGTGCACTATTTCCATAGTGATGTGAAGCACAGTGTGCAATGCCATCTAGGCCTGCTAACAGCTAATATGAACAAAACTGTTCTATAAGCTGTAAGTCGGGCTGCATAAATGGCATATTTCTGTGCTTTTGCAGAGAAACACCACCATTAAGCAGCCACATTGGGCGTAGGTCACAACTACCATAAAACTTATATTAAAAATATTGCCTCATAAATATAGTAATTCTGAATATGATGAAATTATCTTTATTAACAATATTTTATATAGTTTAAATGTGTTGTTCACTTCAGAGTACTGAGAAAGTGGCCATCTGTGAAATGTGAGTTCTGGGATAAGATTCCTATGCTGTGATATGTTAATTTTTTTAATAATATTATTTTTCTCTTATTTACTATTATGCCATATTATTTTTTTACATTTTATTAAATAGCTTTTCCTATTTTTAATAATGATATTTTTTTCCATGCTGTATCTTTTTACACATTTTAAAAACTAAACAGCTTTTCCTTGGATGTGTTCTTTACATAAAAACTCATAATTGATCCATAATTCACACTATGTTACAAATCTAAGGAAAACAGAATGAAAAAAAAAACATAATTTTTAAAAAGATATTGTTGCATGCCAAAATATTTAATTCTTAACAAATTTCATGGTAACAATATTATTTAATGTAAACCCTACATGATTTAACTATTGACAAAGACTAAAAAACATATTTAGTAAAACCCCTCATGGGTTTAATTTTTTGTATATAGTTATCCAACATAAGCTATGAATAAATAAAATACAGTGCAAGAAGTTTTAATTATTTCTAAAAATATATTGAACAAACCATCTAAGTATAAAAATTTAAAATTTCTTTCCTTAAATAAATCCTGGCTAAAGCCCCACTTGTCAAATTATATATATATATAATAGGACTTATAAGTGTTAAAAATTAATATAGTAATATAAATATTTTACTATTGAACAAAAACAAGTGAAACTATTTTTGTTAATAGAAAACGCATGTTTTGTGTCTGAGAGGTTCTAAATTAAAAATAATAAATGAATTTTTAAAACAAGTAACTTTTTAATAAGGTGTTAATGGGATGTAACAGTTATGTCAGCTGTGTTATTTAAAATAGACCTAGTTTGGTGGCCTAATAAAATATAAGTTATATCAATAAACATCTGTGATAAACAAGGTAACTCAGATGTCTCAGTTAACATATACTGGCCTTTGCATTTACACAAATATATTTAAATTTTAGTTCTACTTTTATTCAATAGAAGGCACCCCTGTTTTTTTAAACAAGCCTCATTCATGCAATAAAAAAGATATAAATAATAAGAAACTCTACAATGGAAGCCATTATTCAATTTGAGTTTGCAAAACAAACTAAATCTCTAAGTAATTTTTGTTTTTTATTTATTAAAAATATTAGATATCTAATAATTGTTTGCTTTAGATTTCATTTTTTTCATATGTAATTTCAGATAGTATGCAATCATTATTTTTTTAGCAGTAAATTTTATAAGTATATACATTTATAACATTTTAATTAATTTAAAATTATTATTACTCTTTATAAATGTTGATAAATTATAATACATTGGAATGGAAGTTTGTTAACCAACAGTAAAATGTCAATTAACTCATCTTTTACTCAGGTTTGACTATTGCTTTATTAAGCATATAGCTCAATGGGAATTGCAGTGGCTTCCATTTTAATTTCATATCTTTAAGCTATGATTATTTATTGTTACATTCATTACAACCAACAACACATTATTCAAAAATTTCTATAAAATATTTACATTTTTTCATAAATATTGAAATGCTATGAATGAACTTTTTTGTGTGTACTCATGTAATTTTGTGATATAATCAAGAAAAAAATTGCATAAGTAAAGAATTAAAATGTAAAATCTACACATATATACAGACAGTTAATAATTTTTATTAGCCATTCATTAGACTATAAATCCACTTAATGCATAATATTTCAATAGTGTAATTTACTATAATAACCTCATGCAAGGGAATATTATTCATAAAGTAAATAATCTGTAGTCAAATAATTTAGTTCATGTCAAAGTTGTGAGGTTGGTAAGCTTGACACTTAACAATTAAACTATAATAATGGGCTATATATATATACTGAACAATAAAGATATATGTAAGAGCGTGGTTTGGGACAACTGATGAGTGCTGGTTCCACACAAAATATGCATCTTGGGGATCATAAATCTTTTTCACATGTCTTTGGTCATAGTTATGATTACACCCCTCCACAAGGTATTAAATGTGGATAGAAATCAGTCCCTACTTTGCATTAGAATGATGTAGTGAAAATTACACTACAGCAATATTATTCATTAAGTAGATAATCTCTAGTCTAATAAATGACTAATAAAAATTATTAATATACTTCAATTAAGTGGTTTATGTCAAAGTTGTGAGGACAGTAAGTTTGACACTTATCAATTAATCTATAGTAACTGGCTATCTATAAATACTAAACCATGATAAAGATATATGCAAGATCTTGTGATCTGGACCAATTGATGAATTATGGTTCAGTACAAAATGTGCATCTTGGGGATCATAGATCTTTTTCATATGTTTATGATTACATCCCTCCACAAAAGCAAATAGAAATCAGTCTCTAACAAGTGTGAAAATGGTAGCAAAAATTACACTACAGAAATATTATTCATAAAGTAGATAATCTCTAGTCTAACGAATGACTAATAAAAATTATTAATATAATTCTATTAAGTGGTTTGTGTCAAAGTTGTGAGGGGGGGTAAGTTTGATGCTTATCTAATAAACTGTAGAAATTGGCTTATCTATACATATATATACTGAACAATAATAAAGATAAGTGTGAGAGATTGTGTTCAAATATGCATCTTGAGGATCAGACATCTTTTTTTCACACATCTTTGCTCACATCTTTATGATTAGATTCTTCCAAAAGGTGTTAAAAGAGGATAGAAACTAATCCCTACTCTTTGTGTGAGAACGGTATAAAAATTACACCTGAAATATTATTCATATATAATTCTGTTGTGAAACATAACATTTATAGCTAAAATGGGTGAATAGTTTTATTTATCTTTTATCTAGGAATTGATTCAATCCAAAAACCTTGAACTCTTGGATTCATAGTGATAGAATAGATAATTAGAGAGCAAACAGTTCTTGAATCGTCAAGCATTGGTGGTCGAGAGGTCAGCGACAGCTGTTGTCCCAGGTTAGCAGGTTCGCTTCCCGGCTGATGCTATGACACACGAGAAAAAGGTTCTTGAATCATTTTTTAGTTACATAAAAGCATAAAAAAAAGAAACCCCTCTTTGATCAAAACTGTCAGACTTCTGCTATTGAGTACTCAAACCTCACATAACCTTCAACTTAACTACATCCCACAATCTATATTTTATAAAAAAAAAAAAACAATAAACAAATGATGACAATAAAAATGCCACAAATGTATATATGTGTATAAGAGAGTTTGTTTTTCTTACTTTTTAAAAAAATAAAATAAAATAAAAAAATAAATGATAAAAGATTGTATTTAAATATTTTTTACCAAATTTAAATTTCTCAAAGCTATCAAAGAGTAAGATAATCTGAGCATAAATAAACGTTTTTTTTAATTAAATTCTTTGTAAATTTTTAAGAGAATTTTATGAAATATAATATAGCAATGATTAATAAGAGTCACCCAAGCAATCTTTCTGCAATTTACAGAAAATGAATATTCTAAGATTATAACAATATGATTGCCATTTTAAATAAATAAAATTGAAAAACCAACCACATGACTAATATATAGAAATAATTATAAATTAATTTGATTACCATCTTAAAAGGCATCACAAAAATGCTTATCAGTAAAATTATCATTAAATCAAAATAATAACAATAAGGAAATACATCACTTTTCACAGATTAGAAATTAGGCCACTGAAAATCATTACTAAATGTATCCTTATTTTCTTTGTTGGTTATTCAAATATAAATTTTAATGGAAAAGAAACTTCAAAGCAAAAAAAATGGATTAATTGTAACAATCACAAAATGTTTTGAATTTGGCTACTATAGATGTATTTTATCATGAGTTTACATATTCTGTATTAATAATTAATTACCCAAAGTTTGCCAATCCTGCAAAATCAAATTGCCATCACACTAAAATAATCAGTAGATTATTCCATCCTATATAATACTTTCTTGAATTATAACAATGATCTTCAGACAGAAAAGCAACTTAACTATTTCTTTCAAGGTAATAAAACAGTATTTGATCTAAATATTCATCTTTTTAAATCAGAGATTCTGATATAGCATTACGTAAAGTCATTATGGCTAAACTATTTTAACAAAAAAAAAACATGGCTGCTGATTTAAAAGCAATATGCAAATAATGAAACAGTTTCTAAATTCTTTTGCAGATTCTTCTATCTCTGGATAAATTGATAAATTTCATTAATAACGATTTCGTCCACCTGAAATCCACACCTTACAATTGTTACAGAGAGCAAAAGTTAACCTGATTGCTTGTTAAGCATTAAACTACTTATTATTGATGTTCTTGAAACATCAAAGAGAAAATTCCAAACTCATTAGATGTCAAAGATATGAATCAAATCAAAAACTGTCAGAAGATATTGTGGCAGTTATATATCATCAGATAAACTCCAGGTAAAATGAGAGATCAAATGGTTTGTTACTCAGGAAACATGTTATATTAGAGCACAGTAAGTTATAGAGCCAAAGTGCAATCCACATATTTTTAGTTCTCATGTCCACAATTTTATCAATATGCTAAATTATTCAAGGTACCTCCTAGGTGAAATTTAAAAACCTATTTAAAAAGTTTACAATGTGGATACTAAAAACAAAATTATAAATTTGATATAGGATATAATTTTGTTTTTCTTTTTATTAGTTTAGCAAAAAGTCTTTGCTTACGTTTGTTTTTAATGTTGATTTTTTATTATGCTCAATGATTTGTTGCAAAGGCAGAGTATCATATTCAATAGCTTAAGATTCTTAATTAAATCACAGTTTAATTATGTCACTGTTGGTCTCAAGCTTTATGAATTTCGTATTAATTACTCCCAAATAGGAAACCATGTGATTACATTGTTATTGTTGTTGAAAGTTTATACATTGTGTATATAAATCAAGAACTTATTTATGGTAATTAGGGGTAAAATGCAACAAATTACATAAACCCAGAATATTTATGCATCTGCAAAAACTATAAATGATTTCTAAATTTAGTGGGAGAATACTGCTGACATATTGACCACCTCTGCTTTAAGCAGATGGATACATTAGGAAATACAGGACTATGACCAATCAATAATCCATGCTCCATCACCATCATTAGGAATCCCCCTCTCCATTATGTTTATTTTAGCACAATGGTTTGCAAACTTTTTAACGTGAAGAGTCATTTTGTTTAAATATCCATTACCTACCCTATTAAAGAGCCATAAGAAAAAAGTATCTTCTCCCTACCCCTATTAAAGAACCACAAGAAAAGGGATCCCCCCCCCCGCCCGCCTCATTAAGGACTGCAAAGAGAAATGTGAAGAAAATATGTTCATGAAAATAGGAATTTCAGAATGGCTGTGGATATATTTGAACATTAAGTTTATTAAAAAATCATAATAGAATCTGTATATCATCCTAACGAAAATAAAAATTATCTTCGAAATAAATAAATAAAAACGAAAAAAAATTTTGACAGTTTACTTTATTCACAAATATGTAATACTTATATATATATTTTAAAATATGTAATACTTATATGTTCATCATATACAAAAATTACTATTCTGCAATAAGGCTGAAATAAAAAAATAACGTTGTAATTCAATGCACATTTTTTCTCTCTTAGAGTTATCAAAATATTTATTTACAAATTATAAAAAAAGGAAAAATGTATCTATGTTTATAATGATAAAATGAGCCATGAGATGGGGTCAAACAGCTACATTTGACTTCCAAGCCATATTCTGCTAATCCCTTCTAGCCTCTTAATCTTTGAAAACTTGAATAAATAAGTCCCTTATATGAATTGTAGTCAGGTACAGTGCTAGAATGATAGACATGAAAACGGAAAATCCCTGGATCGAAGCTAATCAGTGACGTCATATATTCCTGAGTGGAAATCTTTAAATATTTATAAACCATTAACATGCGTAAGTCAATGAAGGATTCAATTTCTTGCCTGTTAAATGATAGAAATATAAAATTGGCATTAACAAGATTAGTAATGTTTTTGCTTTTTATTTTTAATGATTATAATTTAAATAATGAGCAGAAAAAATATTTTAAAAAAATTATTAATGTGTCTGACAGTAAGAACAATAATTTGTTATCTGTCAGTAAAGTACTGTTTCATTTTTTTAAATGAAAGATTACATGTGTCTTAATATACTTGCAACTTAAATATTAAAAATAATATTACTTTCAGTAAGGGGAGTTAAATCTGATTAAACAACAACAACAACTAACTAATGGTCAATAAACAACACCATTCAATAATTCTTTCCACACAAAATTAAAATTTATAGATAATAATAAAAAGTAGAAATCTACAGACGTTGTAATTGGATAATTTGTCAAATTATCAGCAGTTATAAAGTTTTTTTTTAAAAAAAAAAAACTTTTTCAAAATAATTAATAAGAAATGTTAAATTGCATCAATTATATTTAAATTACAAACGAAAAAAGGTAAAAAGTTTTAGAGCAAAAATATACATCTTCACTGCTTCATAATAAATTTTGAACGTGATACGCAACACCAATTTTTGTTAAGAGTTGATTAAACAACATAGTAAACTGATAGGTTTTGTAGTGAATATAGTAGTTAGTGTATTCATCTGCTGTGATTAAGGCCAGGTTCAAATCCAGGTGGAGGCTGATTTTTTAATGACTTTCTATAACAACTTTTGTTAAGAGTTGATGAAACACAGTAATATATTGAAAGATTTTGTAGTGAATGTAGCGTTTAGTGTATTCATCTGCTGTGATTAAGGCCATGTTCAAATCCAAGTGGGAAACTGATTTTTTTTAATGAGTTGCTACAACTATTTTTATTAAAAGATGATAAAACACAGTACAACATTGAAAGGTTTTATAATGAACATAATTAGTGTATTCATCTACTGTGATTAAGACCACATTCAAATCTAGGTGGAGATTAATTTTTTAAAGATATCTAAACATTTCCCAAAATAAACTTAGATCTTTTTTTGTCAGATAGTTAACTTGCTATCTATCTCTCACCAGCTAAGGGATATTTACTTATTTTTTGACTGAGAAATAAAGATATGATAAACTGACTGATGACATGAAGGATGATAAGCTGGCAATCAAAACAAGATATATAGAGTCATATAGTTTACTTTTAGCATATATTAATTCTTTCCTGCCCACTTCCATTTTTTTCAGTATATAGTTATTTTGATAAGAACAAGAAATGCTGTTTTGTGGAGTCCATTAAGTAATATGATTGTTTTGAGCATTTAATGACTACTTCCAATTGCAGTTTTTTTTTTTTAAATAGATGGTAGCTGTAATAGATTATTCTTGTTGTGATATTCTTTAATAGTTTAACACAGATGGTAACTAGAATTATAGAATATCAAAAATTTCTCACCTTTACTATGAAATTAAATTCATAGACCTTGATATGCAAAGATTAATTTATTTAGACTTTAAATAATAAATAGCTGAACAATGCTTTCAACCTAGATGGCCATATTCATAGCACTTAAATTCAGCAGCTGACAATATTGTTGAGACAAAATAATGACTTGATAAAAGGCTTATATTGCCCCTTTTATTAATCATTATTTTCTCTCAATAACAGTGTCAGCTGCTGAATATAAGCACTATGAACATGACCTTCTAGATTGAAAGCATTGCTCAGCTGTTTATTATTTAAAGTCTAAATAAATTAATCTTTCCTTTGGAAGTGAATAAATATTTATCATAAAAGAAAAAAACAGTTATTCCCATTAACATAAAAAGTAAGCTTTGTTTTTTTTTTTTCTTTTAATAAATTTAGAACTTTTACATTTTTTCTGCTCTTTTAGTTATATTAAATAATTGGACAATAAATTTATTTAAAAATAATTATATTCAATAACATTATTTAGACTGAAAGTCATGTATTAAAATTAAATTTTAGCCATGTTTTAATTACATCATTTGGCCAGAAAAAGTTAATATAAATTGTATTTCTGTATGAAAATATAATTTCTATTAAATATCCACTAAAATGCAAAGCTACTCTGGGTTAAGTCTGTCCAATGAATTAAAAAAGGCAATTTCCTTTAGTTTCAAATGTTAATATATATTTGTCAAAATCCAAACTTTCATCTAATAAATAATAAATCATCAAAACTTAATACAATACTTAAATATGATCATTTTCAATTAATGCCAAATATTTATTCAAAACGTAGTCCATTGTGGTAGTCCAACATTATAAGATTTACATTCTTTAGATAGGAAAATCAAAAATGTGATCAGAAATCAAATATATAGTGTATACATTTGAGGATAATTTATTCCTTCATAGAAATAAGTTGTATTCAATTCTTAATGATATAATTAAGTTATTTTTAAACATCAAAAATGATATTTTTTAATAATTTAACCATGATTCTACTTTTGAAAGTGATTAATATATTACTCTTTTAAATCAAATTATTTAAAAAAGAAAAGAAAAATATATAAAAACCAAGGGAACATTAATGTCTCTCAAAGGATAAAAGATTTACCCAATTATTCAAAAATAAATTTTAAAAACTTTCTTAACAGTTTTTTTAATTAAAAACAAAATTTAATTCATTTAAGCTTTCTATTTTCATAATAAAATTAAAAGCATTCTTGAAGATCATGCTGCATTTTGCTTATCAAGTAAATGTTTTGTTTTACAAGAAATGTGGAATATAAAAAAGCAATAGAGATTCTGTTTGTAGTTAAATATAAAAATGATTTTCTCTTAGTTTTTAAATAAAAAGCTTAAAGTATATATTGACCTTTTAAAATATATATGTGGATAATATATGCATATATATATTGAATTAAATATTCCCATGGATTGTTATTATAATAAAGAATAGAAATAAGATTTAATCCATATAAACAGATAACTTAACTTTTGATATTGCTAATTACAACTAATTGACAAACTGTGAGGCTAAACAAATTTTCTCATTAATGTATAATAACTCATTTATTGGAGTTTTTATTGAAGTAAAAAGATGTCATCTTTTACTTCAAATCCAAGTTCTTATATGGATTTAAACCTACAAAAAGTTATGCACTAAACTTTCAATTCATTGATTGTTAAAGGATCAAAGAAAATAAATAATATAACATAAATTGATTAAAAATTATATACACTAAGCTACATAATTGTTATTTAGAAAACAGAGGAAAAAATAAAATATAACTTAAAAATTCAATACAACTCAGCTGTCATGATTCAAGATATCCTGTGTTTATTAATTTGCAAAATGTGTATATATTAAATACATCACACATGTATATATAGCTTTGATACAATAATTATAAATATATAAAAATCAGAATTACTACTAATTACATAGAATAATTATTTATTAAATAAACAATCTTATCACATCATTAATTTATTATAAAAAATAAATAAGTAAATTATCATTTATTTGTTTATGATAAATTTTACTAGATCAATTATCTCTGAAAATGTCAATACTTTTAATAGAAAGTTGCAAAAAGAACAAAAATTTCCCTTCTTAAAATGTACTGCCTACTAAAATAAAAAAAAATAATTATTTTTTCCCTGAAGATTTGTGATAATGGAATTTTACTTGTATTTATATATTGGACTGTTTCCATTATCTATTCATCATCATCATCATCAACCATTATCAATCCACTGCAGGATGAAGGTCTCTCCAAGTTCAATCCATCTTTTCCTATCTTTAGCTTCTCTTCTCCACATCACCCCTGCACCCTTTCTTATTTCATCCATTCATCTAACATGTGGTCTCTTTCTGGGTCTATTACTAAGTATTAAATGTCTTAGGAAAATTTAAGTTGATTTAAATTTTCCAATTACATTCAACTGTTAGTAATAAAACACAGGTTAGTATATGCACAATGTTTTGAGTAGTATTATTTTCCTCTCTTCTTCAAGTGGCCTGACTAGTGACAGTAATAGCATAGAAATCAAACCTGGACCCTTTATATTCTTGAATAGTGAACAAACTGAATCATCTCACCAGCTTTACTTTAAAATTCAATATTCAAGAATCTAAGGGTCCAGGTTTTATTGCTATTTTAGAACTGTCACTGGTCAGATCAGCAATACCTAAAGAAGAGAGAAAATAATACCACATGAAACATTATCCATATACTAACCTGTGTGCTATTATTAATAGTTAAATATAATTGGAAAATTTCAACAAAGTTAATTTTTTCTAAGACATTCAATACTTAATATTAGATGATGGTAATAGTCCAATATATAAATACAAATAGTTATTATATCTCTGAATTGTGAGAATTATCTTATTTTAACTGACCTGCATAATATCAAGGAGCATTAATGGTAATGATGAAACTTTGGATTTTTTCATTCTATTGCTACTATCTATAGCACTATTTGGCTGTTTTGTGTTCATTTAATGATAGCAACTGAAACTAAAGCATGCATTGATTTATTATTTAAAGAAAGTATAAATGTCTCAATTTCTACACAGAAACTACTACAAAGAACTGACAATACTGTTAATTGGTAAATTCCTTATACTCAGCCTTCAAACTCTTTATAAAATTATTTTAGAACCTCCGTTATTGTCATTAAATAATAGACATGAAAAATTTATATTTTTCGTAATTCGTTTAAATATTTATGATTATTGTTACAAAATATGTGTGTATTTCAAAACAAAAGTATTAATCATAATTGCACTTAGATTTTATTCATATATGTTTTATTTTAAAAAATACAAGATAGAAATCTGTAGTAACAATAAAAAACAAAATATAATTTGGGAATGGTTTAAAAAACAACATAGAGTGGAACTCTTGTAATATTTTAAGAATTATAAAAGCAATTTTAAATTTTAGAAAAAAATTTCAAAGTTAGATGATGGCTTTTCAATAATTTGTTCAGGTTTTAGTAATGAAGTTCAATTAACCAGAAATACCCACAATGCACTTTTGCAACATAAATACTACAAGAAATATCCCAAACATTCCTAAGGAAAATGTTTTATATAATTATTATTCTAAATTTGATTTTTTTATATTGTAAGCATTATTTGCAATAAATATTAAAATGTATTAAAAAATAAAAATATATAACTGTAAAATCATCAAAATGGAGGAATAAAATTATTTTATTAGAATAGTCTCTAACTGAAATTAATTAATTGCTTTCTTACAATCAGTTATTAATAATGAAATAAATTTGCTTTTTATTATTGCAAACATTAGTTACAATTAGATTTATAATATTTGTCAGTCATTTTGTTTTAAGTTATAAAAGTAATTATACAGTTTCATGGGCCTACAACTGGCAATAAAAGAAACATATAATTGTTATTTTAGTTTACTTATAACATTTACACTGGTTAAACTTAACACTTCCCAAACCTAACTCTTTTGGAGATTTTTTTTCCTTTTTTAATATAACAATAATATATATATAAAATAAGTATTATAATTAAAACAAAATAAAAACAAAAATAAACAATTTTTTTTTCTTTTATTGCTAGTTGTAGACCTATGAAACTGTATAATTATTTTTATAACTTAAAATAAAATGGCTGACAAAAAGCAATGGGATGGAAAACATTATTTTTTATAAAATCCAGTTAGTCTTCAATAGTTATTGTGAGTGCAAATGCAGATGATTCAGAAATATCAATGTCTGACTTAATTTCAAAAATATATTGGCAAAGATAGTAAACAATTACAAAATCTGAATAAACTGAATTTAAATTTTAAACCCCATAATAGATAACATAAAAACTTTCTGTCATAATGTTACAATATTATAATAATATAGTTATAATTAAATGCTATTCTTTTTTGAATCCACATTTTTGGGTGCTGATTTATACTATGCTCATTGCCATTTTGAATTATAAGGATAAACCTAAACCATTACTGACACTTCCAAATAATAAATGGCATTGAATAATCCACACTGGGTTACTTGAATGAGTCTAAGGATGTTTTAATCAGTCCTTAGAATTCAAAATAGCAATGAATGCAATTGAAATACTAAAAGCTTACAACTTCTAATATAAGAATTTTATTACAATAATAATGCTGTGAAGCAAAGTATCATCCAAAATATGCAGAAGTCTGATTAAACCAAGTTTATAATTTAGAAATACTAAAAACTTATAACTTCTGAAATATGATTTTTACTACAATATATGCCTATAACCACTTGTTGAAATAATGTAAAATTGATCAAACCAAGCTTATAGTTTTGAAATACTAAAAGCTCATAATTTTTAAAATACAATTTTTATTACAATATATGCTTATAACCACATGTAGAAATAGAGCATATTAATTTTTACAATTAATCAGATTTTTATTACCAGAAGGAAACTGTGATGTGCATACTTCCTTTGTTACACATAGTTAGAAAAAAAAATGGAGGTAAGAAAAAATAGTATTGTTCACATTTGATCTTCTGACATAGATATCAAATCTACACTTAATCACATAATGTCCTTTCGAAATTTGTGCTTTAATTTTTTAAATATTGATGTAAATTGTGATTTTGCAATGAATGGTCATATCATGACCACATGTGGATTATTCGATGTCATTTATCACTGGGATGTGTCACAGTAGTTTTGTGCCGTCCTTAGAATTTAAAATGGCCATGAGTGCACTCTAAATTGGTACTCATTTTTGATTATAATCAATTTTTTTTAAGTACCTAAGCTACTAGATCTCATAGAGTAATGATTAAAAAGATCATTTATCATTCCCATAATTCGGAATTTGGAAAAGATAATTAAATTATTTTAATTTGATTTATAAATGTCAAATGTCCTCTTACACTATTGGCATTATCCATGTTAAATAAATAAATACATTAGCAAACAAACAGTAACAATTTGATAATGATAGCTGTTAAACAAAGATGAAAACATACAAAAAGATGTGACCTGGGCTAAGTGAAGAGTTCTGATTTATTATAAATTGCATTATAATTTTGTTTTGCCTTTATCTGATGTCTTTAACTATTTTATGCTTTAAGAATGTGTGGCTAAATAGAAGATTTATATATATATATCTAAAAAAAAAAGATGATTATCTACAAGCAAAAGTTTTTTTTTTCAAGTAGCTGTCTCATTACCACTATAATTCGCTATTCAATTATTGGTCAGTAAATCGGTATCTATCACTTCTTAATTAGAGGATAAAGTAATAATAATAAAAGAGTCATAATCATCATTATTAGTTGACTAACCTTTTAATTATTTCTTAATGGAGGGTTGCCCTCCTTGGTTTGGTCCAACAACAGTCACGTCAAGCATTGGTGGTCGAGAGGTCAGCGTCAGCTGCTTTACAAGCAGTTGTCCCGGGTTAGCGCTATGACACATGGGGAAAAAAACAACAACAGTCACAGACTCGAGACTTCTTATGATCACCCGATCGATAAAACATTCTATTTAGTTATGTTATTGAAGGAAAGCTGAAGATCCATGACTGCAGCTGGATATTTAAAATCAGTTTAATTTCACTAAAAAGCATTGTTTCTGTGCATGCATGTGCGATACACCACATACAAATATTTATCACCACAACTTTAGAGATAAGCATTATATATAACATATAAAAAATTAAATTACAAAATCTAAAATAAACCCTAAATCTCTGCATGAATGCCTTCCATCTGTAATTTTTATTTTTAAAATGTTTTATTGTTACTTTAAACCAGATTCTCAGTGCTAAAGAAAAAAAAAAATTAGCATGAGAATCCTCTCTAAACTCTCTTTTGTTAGAGAAATTTTCAATTTTGTTTACTAAGAAAAGAAGGAAATAGACAGATAGTATAAAGCAAACTTCTAATAAGAAAATAATGAGAAGGAGTTGATCGTAAAAATAAAAAATAAAACAAAATAGACCTAAAATGTAAATAAATTTTACTTTAAAAAATTAAAGGTAATTTTGTAAATCTCTTTATGTATATATCAAAATTCAGATTTAAGACCATTGAGAGGTTAACAATGATCAAGCGAAATAAATGTGTCACACTTTATCATTTGTTACGACTTAGTTGGCCTTTAAAGATTTACTTCGCAAATGAGATCTGTAAAAAAAAAAAAACAGTTCTAAAAAAAAATCTACCCCCTACGTTTGACAAATTCTAATTAATGACTTTTTTTTTACATTCATATTTACCCATCCCCATTGTAAGCACGATTGGATTTAATCAAAAATTTCCAAACAGATTCAAACCCAGACCACCATGATATCTGATATATGTATGTCAATAATTTGTTTAATAAACTTCCAACCTCACTTGCTATAAATTATTGGTTTGTTAGCAAATTCTTTTAATCTCCATACTTTTACGCCATCTAAGGTAAGCTTTAGTAATCAACAGATGCATCTGATGGTGCTTAATAAATCTTTATCCAGTACTATTCTATACAAATATATTCTAATGTCTAGTTTATGACTTTCATCAACGAGGAGCTATATAAATTTTTGACAATACACTTGGACTTTTTGTATCTAATTCACCTTTCCTCTAGCAGCCATTTTTAATTTTTAATATATTATCAAACTATTAATTAGTCCAAATAGAAAAACTTGTTAATTTCTTTAATCTAAGCTTACTTTCTTGCATAGTTACATAGATTTGAATGAAACCAATTCAGTTTCTAGATGGCATGAAAATAATGCGGAAAAAAGTTTTTGTTAATGAATAACAATATTTAAGCTAAGATCATGTCTTGTTGGTCATGTGAAATATTAGTTTGTATTTTGTGATGAAAAAAAGAATTAATTTTTTAATATTTTCATAGTTTTTATTAGAACTTTTCAAAATTTCAAACTTTATATATATGTCAACATAAGGAGTTTTAATATACATGCATATTGAAATTATAAACTATTTACTTAAAGTATCCCAATTATTAAATACTTTATAATATTTAAATTAATAGCCTAAACATAAGAATGTATATAATTTTAAAATGCATATATATTAAAACACTAGAAATGACCTACATATAGAAAGATACTAAAATGTTGGAAATTTAATAATAAAAACGATAATAATAATAATAACAACAACAACAATAACAATAGCGTTTTTGAGATAACAGAAATTGAAAAGTTTACATACAGAAAAAAAAAAAGAAATAATATATTATATAGATGCCATTTATTAACATAATTTATTTTTAAAATCCTCTACAGAAATTTATTGACATGTACAGTGTCTTACATATAGCAATATTTGATGTAAAATCAGCTATCATCTTGCAGGATGGATTTCTGTTAATGAAACCTGATAACATTAGCTACTCAGAAATCACAAATCATACCAACTCAGTTTCTATTTATAAAAAATTAAACATTACAAGCATAAAGCTAAACTAGTCAATATATAATTAAAATTACCCCAAATCCAAAATTCAACCAGACCAGCATAAAAATAATATTAAAACACTACCAAAGGTTTCACTGCTACAAGCAGACTTCTCAAGTGTAAAGAACTACAAAAACTACACAATATATATAATATTAAACATTACCCACAAATCCATTCACTTCCCATCCACCCTTAATAATATTAAAAGAACTATTAAATAAATTAATTGCTTCAGAATAATAAATTTTCAATAATAACGATTCTTTAATTCTTCTTTTGTAGCAGTGAAACCTTTGGTAGTGTTTTAATATTATTTTTATGCTGGTCTGGTTGAATTTTGGATTTGGGATAATTTTAATTATATAAATTTGTACTGCTCAATTTGATATTAAAATATATATATAGAAAATCTAAATTATCATTCAAAATTAAACATTACCACGTAACAGTAAATCAAAAATTCATGGTTTCCTTACCATGACAGATATCTAAAGTGAAATGTTTGTACTAATGTTTTCTATTTCATAATGCTGATTATAGTCAATAATAGACTCAAAAACTAAAGGTTTTTGGATTAAAGTATAATTTTTCTTTTGATACTTGAACATTATGTGCAGTAACTAAATTATTTGTTTATTTATGCTAGTGACTAATGGTCACACACTTGACATTTCATACAGACTTTTCATTTTATATATATAAAATACTATAATGTTATAATATATTATTCAATATTTAGATATTAAATTAATTCATACAAATAAAAGAGAAAAAATTTGTCTTACTATTTTTTATATTTGTTAAACAAGTATGTCTACTTACATATTTCAGAAAAAGTATTTACATACAACCACTTACCTGAAAAAGAAAAAAAAAAAAAACAATATATAATATGACTGTATATTAGATTTATTAATTAATAGCTCTAAACACAAAAATTTATTAAGGTTAATGAATTAACTCTAATTACAAAATGCTACTATGGAAATAGATTTAAAAATAAAACAATTCAAAACAAGCAACAAACAATAATATTCAAGACATAAGATTTGCTATGCCATATTAAAAACAAAAGCTGATAAAATTGGCCTAGAAACCTAATTTAGTATTTGAAAAACAATGAGCTTTTGTGAAGATGTAGGAATCAACAGGAACTGTATTTCAGACTCTGAATTTTCTGTAATCTTGATTCTGCTTTTTTTTTTCTTCTCATGTGTCATAGCATCAGCCGGGAAGCAAACCTGTTAACCGGGGATAACTGTTTGTAAAGCAGCTGTCGCTGACCTCTCAACCACAAATGCTTGACCTTGACTCTGCTAATTCATATTAAAGTAAACATATTTAACATGTCTATACTTAGATCAAATATTAAGCTCTTGATTTATAAAAATTTTTACTAATCCAAATGTTTTAGTAATAATGACATTCATGGTAATCTCTGGAAGTTACGATCCTCAGACTTATTTCAGTTCTGACATTTCCAGTATTTGAATTTATTGTGAATTCCCTGGGCAATAAAAATATTTGATTATTTATTTGCTTAATAGAACAATGGCATTACATATATATATATTAGTATTTCAAATGCCTGCGCTGACAAGTAAAAAAAACACATTAAATTTATCCATTTATATATTAAAAATTTTGCGTTTATAATAATTCAATAATCAATATCTAAATTGCTTTATATAAGTTTTGTTTATTTTCATAAATTATCCCAGATTGTCTGAACAAGAAATTTCATTAGCCCTCTCTTTGTGATGGGCTTGTATATGTTTGAAAAAAATCAGTCGAAAATGTTTAGCCACAACCTACTTATATAATGTGTGTGCGCGCGCGTGAGAAAACACCACAAATAAATAAATAAAAATAATCACATTAATGTAATAACCTCATCAATAGTAAAGAATTAATTCAAATAAAAATGTAAATAAAAATAAAATTTATATTTGTTTTTTAACAAACTGGTTTCTATTTCGCTAGCTGAAAAAATGTCTTACAAAAATAAAAAGCATGCTTGTTCATAAAGAGAATATTAAGAAAACTTCCAAAGGCAAATATTATAACAAAATAAAAATATGAATTCATACAAAAAGAAAGAATGGATACTTAATATTGCTTGGTATTTTAGAAAATGCACAATTAAATGCATAAGTTTATACTTCCTTGTGGGTACAATGTTTGTCTTGGAAAAAAGTGTGTGACATCAAAAGTTCATGTAAGAAGTACTGTTTTGTAGTACATTTATTATATTTGAGTAAGAAAGCTTATATATTTTATTAAAAATATTTTTTTACTACAGTTAAAGGTAATTTTCATATATTCTCAAATTATCAAACTAATAATAAAAACAACCTATAGCAATAATAATTTAATTTATTAAAGCGAATAATCTTCTTGTCATAAAAAATTATTCAATGAATGTCTAATAAAAAAATGTACACGTGAAATTTCTAATATAAAATATTAATATAATATAAAATAGTTCGTTACAAATAAAAACTTTTTCATTATTATTATTTACAATCCAATCCATACCTAATTTTCTAAAAAAAAAAAATTTAATAAGTCATTAACATAAATTTTAATATTTCTTATAAATATATTGTAATATTTTGCGACACGACATTTTTGATATGTACAGTGAGTTTTAAAAAATATACTACTACTACTATTATTATTGGTACTTATGAATAATTCCAGATACCAAAGTTGATTATGGGTGTTTAAAAAATATTCAATAAATCGATTATAAATTTCTGTTAACTTTAAAAAATAGCAATAAATATATTATAAATTAGGGTTAGGGTTAGAGTTAAATATTGAATATGTGACCGTAATGAATGAAAGATTAACCGTAATTTATAATACATTTATTGTTACTTTTTTGTTTTAAAATAAATTTATTAAACATAGTAACATAGTAATATACAGTTAAACTTTATAAAATTCACATAGCATTCAGAATGAAACTTGAAAAAGTCAATGCAGAGGAAAGGGTATTTTAATACGATTAAGAGGAAAATAAAACTTTCACCCAAGTATCATCATGTAGACTCACAGCGAAAGCAGAGAGTATCGCTGCTTGACTTGGTAAAGAAGCTTAATAAAGACACTTAGAGCCGAGTCCTGAGAATGACCAAAGATGAGCCTGCAATGCATCAACCATAAAGAAAATGTTATAAAGATAGATAATCTTATTGCTGCAAACGATCCCTTCTTAAGAGTATTAGAAACAGAAAGAGCATCCCTAAGATCCAGAGAGAACTTCGCAACAATAAAGTCCCTAATCGACTTAAGAGCAGGACAAATATAGAAAATATGGAATATTGTCTCATCATATAATCTACACAACTGACAATGAGACAAAATCCTAATAAAGTCTCTGCTGGTCACTAAAAAATAACTTGTTGGGAGCGCATTTAAATTTAGTTTAAATACAAAATCAACATGTCTTGCTTCAATGAAAAGAAGTTTCATTTTACGCAAGAGAACTTTATTTGAAACACCTAATGAAGTCAAAAGAGGAGTATAATGTGGAAATTTTAATTTATAAACATCCCAGAATGTCAATTTCCCATCAAGCGCAACTTGAACCGAGGGTATCGACTTAATAACTGACTTCCATAAATCAGCAATCCAATAACTTGAAAAGGGTGGTGGCGTATCTGTAGGATCAATAACCAAAGGAAGGGATAACTGAGCAAGCTTTAGACAAGTTACAAGAAGAAAAGATATAGATATCTGGATATATAAAGTTGAGACCGAGTGCAAACCTAGACCATTTAAAAGCTTTGGCATTTGAATTTTAGCAATACTGATGGCACGACCTTGTTTTTCCAAAATAATTTTGAACAAAGCGAATTTATAGCCCTCTCAAAACGCTTCATTGGCCTAATAATTGATAAATAATAACTAAGCCTTGAATAGACTAAAGAGTTCAAGAGTGTAACCTTACCCAAAAGTGAAATTTACAATTGATTTTTTTTAAAAAAAAAAAATATCCATAAGCAATTTTCGTACTTTTTTTTTTTTATTAAGGGAAAAAAAATGCAGGTGGCTGATCACCCGCTACATGATGTAAATACATTTGTTAAAAAGAAATCTTGAGATCATACTACAGTCAATAACCCTAGTCTTCTCCATTGATTCATAAGAGTCTTTGAATTGCCAAGTTCTTTAATTCACAGATCCTTAAAACTTCATCCATGTTGTCATATCTTTGTATAAACCACATCTATGGAATTCTTAATTTAATCCATTTCTGAATTTCTATCGCTTTCCTGTTATGAATTTTTTTCAAAATTTTCCTCTTGTGAGCTTATTTCTTCATCATCTGTGATTTCTTCCATTTCATCAGAACACACAGGACTAGTACTAATTTGCTGCTGCATTTCCTTTGGACTTCCTTGCTTCCGGAACTGTCACTATGAGCCTCATTGCTCCATTGCTCTTCTATATTATCAAGTTCTTCCACTGGATTATCAGACTTTTCTGAGATAACCTGCACTACTTCACCTTGCCTGCTTTTGGACCTGTCACTACGAGCCCCATCATTCCATTGCTCTTCTATGTTATTGATTTTTTCCTCTGGATAATCTGCCTCTTCTGAAATTATCTGCCCTACTTCACTCTTGCTACATACATGCCCCTTCCAAAAAAGACATGCCCCTTTAGATTCAACAATACATTTGAAGATCATGGGATAAGCTAAAATATCATGTTGCATTACCTCTGGGTCATTGACTATCTGACCTTCTCATTCAGTTTCCATCTCATCCCCTGACTCCTGTTGAGTGAACTTCTTCTTGTGTCTTCTTTTCCTTTTTCTCTTTCTCCTTGAGAGACCCTCAGTTTTCTTTTCTTGCTCACCACACAGCTCAATGTTTGAGCCCACAACACTATGCTCATCGGTTTGCAAGCCAGAGCCATTCTTATTTTTCCTTTCAAACCTTGCACCTTGTGGCATTTTGCCTACTTGGGATTATTACTTTATTATTATTAATTGCATTTAGAAAAAAAGACTGTCTGGTACAGAGTAACATCTACAATTACAATTTTCCACAAATACACTCTGATGTTGATTTTTGCTATTGTTTGGTCTAATTATTCTACTGGCCTTTAGCACATAATGTAAATATTCCATAATCTCAATGAATTCACTAAGATGACCACAATGATATCAGAGCTAGATAAGCAAAGAATGAGGAAAATAGATTTCGCTGAGATATATTAATCTTTAACATTTGTTAATGTTTAACAGAAATAGTGGACTTAATGAGTGAAAAATTTATTACCTTCATGTCCCCAAGTCAAAATGCTTTAGATTTGCCTACATACTTAGAAAAATAGGTTGAAGATAAGAGTTGGCCGCTCTTCATAAAGTCAAACCTTGCGTTTAGATTTGCAGAGGTCTCTCTTGTAATAAATTAAGCACTCAAGGTGCATGTGCTAAAGTTGTAGCCTTATTTAAGCAGTACTAATTAATTTAATAATTTTATAATTAAAAAGTAATTATTTGATGTTTATGTATAATATTTACATTAATAGTCAATGATTTAAGGGTTTTGAAAGTGACTTGTAATTTAAATTGAAATCATTTGTTTTAATATTTAATAAATAATATGTTGGAACATTAAATAATGTAGTGAAGCTGAGGTCACGTGAATGAGATTGGCTGAATTGAAACTGATTGTGTTTTTCATTATTCATTTATAAATAAGTTTCTTCAGATTGTAATTAAATATATTGACATTAATAATAATTAAGTAGATATGAAAAATCCAACAATACCTGTAGACAGAAATTCTCTTTCTTACAAACACAATTTTTAAAAAAATCAGTTGAATTCTACTTAATTGAGCAGTTTATTATATTTTTATCTAATTTAAAGTTTACTTAAATCATGCATTTCAGTAGCAAAACTAATGCAAACGTTTATTGAGGTTAGTGAGTATATATGTGCATGCATGTTCGAACAATGATTTCCATGAATACAAGATATAAATGCAGTTTAAAAATTATGCACACACAGTTTCTTATTATTATTGCAGTCAAACTGATATTTTGATTAGGCCTCATATCCCATCTTTGATATTACAGTTTAGTAGCTGTTAATAAAACATATGGTAATGTCATATGATGTAGCTTTGATTACTCAATCTAATATGGCAGTTTAAAAAAATTATATTGAAGAGGGAAGATCGCGAATGATGAATTTAATGTTTTTTTTTATTTTTGATGGACATAATTTATTAAAATTTATTACATGAATAAAAGTTTTTCCCATTTCATTATATTTATTATTGATGTTTGATCTCTTAAAAATTTCAATAATCTTTTTATTGGACAAATAATGGCTCACACTAATGAGAAACAATTGGAGAGTGACTCAAATTCTTAAAAAAATATGTAATTGCATTATCAAAGCTGATGAAATAGCAAAGCCTTCATCAATGTTTTAAAAATAACAAGCATCAAATTAATCTCCTACCATTACCTCTTTTTTAAATGCTTTCATTTAACTTAGAACTCCATTTGTTTGATAGCTTGTTTAGGTTTAATTTTATATGTCAAAACATTGACTAGCGAACCCAGGCTGGCTGCTTGGAAGGCAACTACGCTAACCGCTAGGCCACCAATGCTTATATTTTATATTCTATTTTTTTACATATTTCTATCAAATAGATTTCCTTAAAATTTTGTACATGTTAGAAATTAATGATACTGCAATTTGACAATTAAATATTTCAGAGTTGTTAGGTGGTTTATATAATGTAAGGATGTTGGCACATCAAATCTCAAACACAATAATCGATAAGTAAGTTTTGAGTGATATGCATAAGACAGCAGATATTTTTAAATGCTTTTATTTTTAAAAAAAGTACAGGTAACCCCCATATAACAAGAATGAAGAGATTCCTAAAAAATATTGTTATGCAAATTCATGTTATATAAAACAAAGAACTAGTACAGAAAACAGGATTGTTCAAAAGTTTAAAAAAACTATTTGTAATTTAAAACTAACAGAAATGTATTTATTAAAAAAATAATTGATCAAAAGCATTACTTATTAATATTATAAATGTTTTCTTTGTAATCACTATTAATTACTATTAAATGAGCATTTTCGAACATGCTCAAATAACAAATATGAACAGAAATGTGTTTGCTCTTAAAAACTCACAGAAATTTTTCCAATTGTCAAAACTTGTACAAATGCTGTATTACAGAGAGCATTCTAAATTCTCAAACTATGTTAGAGCAAGTGAATGTTGTAGGAATGTTGTGTTATAGGGGATTACCTGTACACTAAAAAATCTTAAAGATCAATTAAAATAGAAATGAAAATAAATCTGAACTCCCATTGATTATAAAAGTTGCCACTTTTAAAATGAATAAAAAAAAATTATTTTCTTTTGATTGTAAAAGTTTATTTTTAAAAAATACTTCTTTCATAAAGAAAATAATACTGGAAGCAATATTTAGTGTGCTGTGAATTTCCTTTAAAATAGTGGTTCTCAACATGTGGGCCATGATCCCCTTTCATGGTTGAACAACCCTTTCACAGGGATGACCTAAGACCACTGGAAAATATATTTTTGATTCATAACAGTAGCAAAACTAAAGGTTGGAGGGTCACCACAACATAAGGAACTGCTCTAAAGAGTCCCGGCATTAGGAAGATTGAGAGACACTGCTTTAAAATGTTATTGTATGACATTGTTTTCATTCTCCATTTGAATAAAAAATATCAGAATATAAAAAAATTAATATATATATAATGTTATATATTAAATGCTTTTATTTACTGAGTACTAAAAAGCCTAAAAATAATTGTTTGTTCAACTACAATTGGGGTTTCTATACTTAACTTGAAATAGAAAACACACACACACATAATTGGGGTTAAAAACTCCAATTGTGGCATAAAAAGCATTTTGTGACTTTTTAGTGCAGTGTTTATTATAAAATATTTTATGTATATATTACTCATATAACTCCTTTTAAATTTTATATTTGATAAATAATTAACAGCTAAATTATATGATAGATCACCTATCATTTTGGTTCTATTATCAGTACCTCTAACAACATTTATTGATTGTACTTATTAACCAGTTAATAGCAAATGATATTTATCTGAAAAATCAATATGAAACAATAATAAGCAACCACACACTTGAATAAACTGAAACTGCAGTCATATAAATTTATATGCACAAAATGGAAAAACTATAGACATTGAAAATATCTGTAAGTTAGAATATTTACACATTCTTGTGCAGCACAATATAATGGCTGATTTATCTTGATAGTGTGAATTTACTACCTCAATTACTTATTATTTCTATTACTGGAATTATCAAAATGGCTAATAATATGTATGTTCAAATCCTTTCCTCCACATGTTTCCTGAGGATAAGATGTTTCAAACACATTATGTATTATCTTATTATGTGTTATATTTAATGTGCTTTTAATTATTGTTTTATATTTTGTATGTTATATTTTAAGATAATGGCTCAAGGTTTTTCTTGCATAGGTTTATATTGTTGAGCTTATTGTTTACTTCTACTGTAATATTCTATAGGAATTTTTTTTAAAAATCTATCTTTCACTTTTATTATTTCTTTTGGTTTGTTTCCTATTTACTGTGCTTTAAGCCAATAAATGTCACATGACCACCACCTCTTATGCTTGTGTATAACTGTTGTTACAACAGGCAAAACTCACTATCTTGCCACACACAGCAAGCTAGAGTAATCAATGGATGCCATAAGGCTTGTGCATAAAATCCCCATCTAGTGCCTGCTCATCCAATATCCCCAGACTAGTTTCTAGGTGCAGCGCTCTCAGATCCAAGGTTCCTCACTGACGAAGGCCATAAGCCAGAAAGTAGTCTAGGGATATTGGATGAGCAGGCACTAGATGGGGATTTTATGCACTAGCCTTCTGGCATCCATTGATTACTCTAGCTTGCTGTGTGTGGCAATATATATATATATATATATAGTGAGTTTTACTTTGCTTTAACTTCCTTACTTATCAAAATCCAATTGTGTATCACTACTTTACTGTCGATTCACACTTTGTGTTTCTGATATGATTGCACTTTTTTAAAAAAAACATTTCATTAAGAATATAACTGGTAAATAAATTGACTGTCCTTTATATTTTACAGAGTTTCATTTAAAAAAAAAGCTATTACTTCTTACGATTTTAATTGTTTTGCATTAAGACAGTCCTTACCCAAATTTGGTTTGAAGTGATTATAAAATATACATAATATATTTTCAACATATAACCATACCCTTAACATATAATTTAGTTTTAAAATGTGTGCATTAAGATACTGACAAAAGAAATTAATAAAAAATTGGAATATATTACTATAGAAAAACTGTACTGTAATAAGACAAGTGAAAAAGAGTGACCGTAAAACTGCTTAAATTTACACTGATTATTTTTGAGGAAATGGCAGCTTGGACATGATTCTAATAAGGTGATTATGCACATGAAATATATTAATTAAATTAATGAAATTCTAATTTTATTATTTTTTATTTCATATTTATTGCAAGTGGGTTACTAAGTATGTGGATATGAAAAATTAACTATATTTTTAAAACTTGATTTCTCAGCATTAGTAAATTATTTTGTTACATTCTAATGACCCACTATAATATATATATATATATGTTAAAACGAAGATTTGCATGGGTTAAATATATAAAATACATATTTTGCGGGTTCATCCGTGTTAAAAACTTTTAATATTAATATATACACACGGATGAACCCGCAAAATATGTATTTTATATATATGACTTAACATTTTTACTAAGGCTTAAAGTAGCAGTCAAATGTCTCAAGAACATGATTAATATTAAAAATGGCTTCTTTATTTTGTTTTCATATAAGTGTAAACTTATCACTTCTACTGT
Organism: Epiperipatus broadwayi; assembly: GCA_028023455.1. Classification (NCBI taxonomy): domain Eukaryota; kingdom Metazoa; phylum Onychophora; class Udeonychophora; order Euonychophora; family Peripatidae; genus Epiperipatus; species Epiperipatus broadwayi. Next base: position 6,192,508 of record JAQFVV010000064.1, read on the forward strand.
TAAAGATTCTTGAAGCTTACCTAATTTTAAAGAATTTTCTTTGCTTATTCTTTCAGTAATTGTAATCTTCTTGATGTCTAGCTATGGCATCCATTTTTTTCACAGTTTTGCATATATTTGCAAGAGTGCAAAGCATCATTACTAGATAGGGATTTTATGCACAAGCCTTCTGGCATCCATTGATTACTCTGTTTGACATAGGGTGGCACTACTGTATGGAGAGTTTTGCCTTGTTGTGAAGTAATTACTATTGTTAAATTTTTATAATTTCAATTTTCCTAAGTAAATAATTAAATAGATCAATTCTAAATTATGGGTTCTTCAACTAAGATGAAACAATAGAACATTTTAATCACTGCCAACATGTGTAAACTTTTGAAAAATCAGATATTAATTATAAATAAAAAACTAAATTTAAGTCAAACTGACTGAATCAGTTTCATTGATAGCACTGTTGTACCTTTAATGTTTCAATCAGTTTCCCTATAAAATGTTTGTTTTTATTATAGCTAGCAGTTGGTCAGTTTTTACCATACAAATTATCATAGTTTAATTCTAGTTTTTATCAATAGGTAGAAGCTGTAATCATGCAAAAACAATTGCATATGTAATAATAAAAATTAACTACAATGAGAATCAATTATTTGGATTAGGTCTAAAAGTATATAATTCATATGCATGTTATATAATAATGATGCTCAAAAGTAAATAACTCTTTTACTTCAAAATGATAAAATAAGTATTTTGAGTAAATATATTAATGCTTTGATTTATATATATTAATTGTAAATTTTCTATGCAATTTGAAATTGGAAGCAGTGCAACTAAAATGTAAATTTTATTTCACACACACATATATATTACAATTTTTTATATTTATCATTTCACACATATTTATGATTATAATTTCTTTATTATTTTTAAAGGCATATATAATAAAATGTTCAATAATATATTTAGTTTCACCACATGAACTAATGAATTACTTTATTAAATTCCTCATATAAATAATTGCCAACAAGAAAGAAAAATGTATTCTACAATAAATAGTTATAAAGGTAAACATTAATGCATTATAAATGTAAATCGCACTGTGTCTTCTTCTTCTTCTTAATAATAATAACAACAACAATAACAACAATAATAATAATAATAATAAATTTACAGTTATATTACATAAAAAATTTTAATATTATATATGTTTTAGTGATCTTGAAACATCTTTTATTTATATAGTATCTACAAAAACTAAGATTCACAAATTATATATTTTTTAAAACCATTTCCTGCATTACTAAATTTAAAATTTATTAAGTTAATGTTAATTATTTACTATTTCGCAAATTTAGCTTCTGTATTAATAATTTATGCTTTCAAAATTTGCAGCCAGATGGCCTTGGTAGCATGTTTTAATTATACCAGTAGGAGATGGATAATATATTTAAGATCCCAGAAGATAAAAAAAAAAATGAAACAATGATGTATTGCTTATATAATGTAGAATTAGCCTGTTTTATCATTCATATATGATTAATTAAGTTTTAATAATAGAAAATAGTGGTTATCTAGCAAAAAAATAATAATAAATGAAAAGTTTTAAGCCCTCCACGGTAATGTTTAAGCTTCACTTGGCATCTGTTTTCAAAATATTAAATTTACACTTAAAAAATTACTCTGTCTTATTTTAAAAAATATTAGTACTCAAAAGCTGGGTGTAGTTGTAAAAAATCGTTCTATTTTGTTGACAGAACCTATTTTGCACTAACTACCATTTCATAATCTTTATCCAGCTTTGAAAAAAATACTTCTAAAAATATATTTATCAATATAAACCTAAAAAAAAATTGTTTCCTAAATACTTTTACAAAAATATGTGTGTCATACAAAAATATTGTAAAGGCATTATTCAACAAATTATCCAATGACAGTTTGCGAAGGTGTTTCATCCTTTTTCTTTTTGCTTCAGAATCTATCTAACAAAAATAAGTTACCCATTTATTAATCAATAACTGAAAGGCAATCCGAATAAATGATGAGCTACTTAAACTTATCTGTAAATTCTCAGCTTGAAGAATGTCTATATTCCAACAATATTCAAAATTTAACTGTGTGTATGAATACGAGCGTGAATATTTGTAATGTATGATATTACATTCTAGAAGAAACTGCTTTCAGCAACAATTGCAATAAAAGTGTCACACCATTTATTATGTTTACAAACAATAAACATCACATGATCATCATTTCATATGCTTGTTCATAATTGTTATTAAAACAGGCAAAACTCTCCATATAATAGTGCCACTCAGTGCATGCCCCAGTAATCAATGGATGCCAAAAGGCTTGTGCATAAAATCCCCATCTAGTACCTACTTATCCAATATCCCTAGACTAGTTTCTGGCTTGTGCTCTTTGTCAGTGAGGAGTCTTGGATCTGAGAGCAAATAATTAAATGGATCAACTCTAAAACCAATACTACCTAATAGGATAATGGTGGTTATGGTTCTTAAAGAACCAAAGACACCAAAATGTATAGGTACTGAACTGAGTTCAGACCTATGTGATTATATAAGCTAATAAGTTTGGATTGAAAATATTGTGTTTTCAATTTAAGACACAGTTTTCTAGTTAAGTAGTAGAGATAAAATGTGGCTGCCTAAGGGCTGCATTAAATCTTAATATCTAGATGCAGTGCTCTCAGATCCAAGACTCCTCACTGACGGCCACAAGCCAGAAACTAGTCTAGCGATATTGGATGAGTAGACCCTAGATGGGATTTTATGCACAAGCCTTCTGGCATCCATTGATTATTCTGGCTTGCACTGAATGGCACTACTATATGGGGAGTTTACCTGTTTTAATGTGTTTACAGTGTTCATTACAATGTCTATAGAACAATATAGAATGCCATAAAAAAAACATATATTTTATTGCACATATTGTTAAATGCTGTGGCTAAAGGATAGATCAATTGTTACAGTAGCAGTCATTTTAGGGAATAAATCAAGTATTACCTTGCTGCACACATGCAAAAACCTATTCATCTAATTGTCAATCAAACAGTTGTGCATACAATTTTCTGTGAGATTTTAAGATTGTTTGTGTGGCAGTTGAAAAAGATTCTCACCTTTAATATAATTATATATACATAAAACATTGTGAAACAAGTATTAACTCATGCAGAGTGCATATTCATGATCAGGGATTTCAAACTAAGCAAGGTAAAACATACTTAAGAATATTTTTTTCCAAGTAGTCTGAACCTCTAAACATCACATGATCACTATTCTCTATGCATACACAAGCTGTTTAAACAGAGGCAAAACTCTCTATACAGAAGTGTCTTCAATGCAAGCCAGAGTTATCAATGAATGCAAGGTTTGTGCATAAAACTCATATCTAGTGCCTACTCATTTAATATCCCCAGACTAAATTCTAACTTGTGGCTTTCATCAATAAGGAGCCTTGGATTTGGGGATATTGGATGAGTAGGCACTAGATAAGAATTTTATGCATAAACCTTCTTGCATCCATTGATTACTAATAGCTTACAATGAGTGGCACTACTATATGGAGAGTCTTGCATCTGTTCCAACTAGTCTAGTAAAGATGAATTGTAAGTTGTTATTCATACACAATACTAATCTTTTTTTTGTTTCAAATATGTTTTTATTTTTGAATAATACTTTTAATAATAAATATAAAATATATTTTATTTTTATAATTACTAATGCTTTTTTGAAACACAAGTAAGGGCAAAAAAATGTTTGCTTCCGATTAATAAGGATAAGCATTTATTTTCCAACATATTTGTACTATTTTTAAATTACTTTTATTATTAAGCAATAATATTAATTGCTGGGAAATTTATATTTATAGTATTTTCCCAATCTGCAGATTCATGATCCATTAGTTCAGTAAATCATGTGCTGAAAAAAAAATTAAGTAGATAATAAAAATTGTCATTTTCATATATGTGACAACAGAATAGTCAGTCATTTTTCTGTATGGTACAGTCAGTTTGTACTTAGTAATATTGTGCAGTTATGTGCAATGTTAGAGTGGTAGACATGAGAGCAAAACATCCCTGCATCAAAGCTCGATTTTTCCATTTCTGATGCTGATATTACATAGCCTTCTGTGAAACTACCAATTCACAGACAGTTATGTGATTGTACCCTTTTTTTGATTTTCTATTGTCTATCTTTTTCACAAATGTCTGCCTATTCCTTGTATATGTATTTAATGGATTATGTCCTGTACATGAGGGATCAGATTGACCTTTTGGTCAACATGGGTGTGACAACAATCTCGGCCTAAGGGTGGCCTTTGAGCGTTCCATCATCAGATTTTCAATTGGATGGACAGTTGAAGAGTTGGAGTGTGGAGTACATTGAAGCCTGTCCATTAAAGTAGGAGGATTTGCTATCTTAATATATATCTGAGCATTTGTAGCATATATGTGTAGAGATGGTAATCTGGACCAACTGATGATTGCTGGTTTAGCCTGAAATACGTATATTGGTGATTATTTATATTTTCGACATATGTGTGTTCAGGTGTATCAGGGTTATGAGATAGGGTGGAGAGTGGTGGGTCATGTGAAAGTCTGTGCTCATACCCTGTCTATTATTTATTTATTATAATTATTGCTATTTTAATGTGTATATTTTAAAATTAAAGTGTATATATACATATAATAACAAATATATTATAGAGTGTGTGGTAATATTATCCATGGATTGACATAACCATGTAAAAACGTATAATCAAAGGTTATGGGGATAAGAGTGGCTGACTGCATACATGTAGATATTTCAGTCTTTCGTCCTGGTTATCCCACCTAATGTAAACTTTAATAAGTAATTCTTAATAAATCCCGATATTGGTGACATAACTATAGTGAAAGAGTAATCTGCCTAGACAGCATTTGGATTTATGTACGTATACCATTTTAGACGCCAAGAGATTGTAAAAGACTCAGAAAAAGACCACATGTGAGATGGATGGATGAAATAAGAAAGTCTGCAGGGTGGTGTGGAGAAGAGAGGCTACAGATCGGAGATGGATTGAACTTGGAGAGACCATCCTGCAGCGGATTGATAATGGTTAACACATGATGATGACGATACTTTTCAATAAATTGATTAAATCAAAAGAAAAAGTAATAAAAGAAACAAATTACTAAATAAATAATCAAATGATATATTGCTTGGATCAAAAAAAAAAAAAGAGTACCGGAAGTAACAGGCTAGGTCACTATCCATTCACTTTGAGCTCAAGAATCCGCCAGCCTACCATTGTACTGGAGAGCATAAAGGTCTGGTAAAGCAGTAGCAATTTTGAACTGCTTTATAATTTTCTATTATTAATACAAAATATTTAATTATATTAACAGTTAATACTTTTTCAACCACTTTATTATATATATAACTATTTTATTTCAAAACTGATCCATTAAAGACGGCATGCCCTATATCTTAAACCATTACTGCCGGAAACGATCGGGGCACATAAAAAATAAATACATAAACGGTCATTAAAGTTAATTTTTTTTTCTTAGGCACAGCCCATTTAGTTGAGGATCAAATTTTCTACAAATACATGAAACGGAGCAATTTAATTTGTTGGTTTTAAATTCCATTTCTTTTTCTTTTTTTTTCCTCTGAGTTTGTCAATGAAGTAAATTTTACCTAATTATTTGCTCCATTAAGTAATAATAAAATGATATGTTAAAAAATAGACATATTAAAATAAATGAGAAGAACCAGGGAAAAAAATAAAACAGATGGGATGTCAGAAGAATGAAAAGGAGAAAAGAAGGGGAGTTATTGATTCCACATTGTTTATTTTATCTATCTTTTCTCCCATAATTCTTATTATTATATTAAAATAAAAGTCGCAATCATCACTTAATAATCTATATATATTATTTCCGGTAGTTCTAGCTGATTTGATTTTTTTATTAACAGAGTTTTTGAGTTTAATGCTTTATTTAAAAAAAGGTGATTCTGATTTGACCACTATGTGGGTGCTTAAAACTTGTATATGTCTTGAATGTAAACATCAACCATGCATGAAGGTAATAACTTTTATTCTACAGATCATGGCGTATTCCGATCAAATTTGTATATATTGAATTTTTTTTTTTTTTTTAAGTGTCATAGCATCTGCCGGGACGCGAACCCGCAACCCGGGCAACTGCCTGCAAGTGCAAGGCAATCGCGCTGACCTCTCGATTTAAATGTCTATATTAAACAACTGGAATAAAAAAGATTTTTATCTTTTTGTTGAGCAATATCTATCATAACAAAAATCGCGGGGAAGAAAGAAGGGAGGCTATCGAAACAGGTATATTTATTTAATTAATAAATAGATAGATCAAGTGACTATTGATATATTGTAAACAAAAAAAGATTCAGTTAAATTATACAATAATCTTCTCTTTTGGATGATAGAAGATATTATACTACTATAAACATAAAGCTCATAATCATCTTCATATTTAGAATTTTATTTATAAAAACATAATAAATGTAAAAAAAAAAAAATAGATTTAAAATGTCAAACGTTGGTGGTCAAGTGGTCAGCACAGCTGCCTTACAAGCAGTTGTCGCAGGTTCGCTTCTCAGCCGATGCTTTGACACATGGAAAAAAAATTGCAATAATTATATGTATATTCTTTCTCTATTTCTCATTCCATTGACCTTTTATTTTATAGTCTTGGTGCACTTAAATTAATATAGAGTTTTTTAATTATAAACCTCATATGCCACCAGTCATCTGCTTCATTATTTGTGATAATAAAAATTAAATTTGTGAACCCAACATTCCCATCTTTTAATAATCTGGTAGCAATCTTTTCTTACTCATGTTTTTTTTTTTTTTTTATTATATGTTTTTCTATCATTTTTTTCTTTTCTTATTAAGCCAGAATGGTTGTATTTGTTTATGAGTGGTTTTTAATGATGTTGGTATTAAAATAAATAATACAAAAAAAAAAAGAAAAGAAACAATAATAACTATGAAAATATATATCTATTTTATATATATAAGTTTTTATTTAATATAATGAATAATGCACTAAAAACCAAAAAATTATTTTTATCCTCAACAACAATTTTGAATTGTTATATATAAAGTGAAATAAAAGTGGGTGGCATTCATAAATTAATTAATTAATTGAATCACTAGTAAAAATCACTAGTAAAAATAGTGATAGAATTAATTAATTTATGGATACCTCACACTTTCATTTTAAGTTACATGTTCCTATCAAATTTGTGATTGAAATATATATATATATTATAAGTGTTTTGTGTAAAATATTTCTTATAATCCCAGTGTTTAATGGTAAACTGAAATAAATATCCAAATATTAAATCACTCCCTATGGTTAAGAAATTCAGCATTGCCCGCAGAGGGCAGTACTAAATTTCTTAACCATGTGGGATGTTTTTGAGGCAGACTATTTTGAACTACATACTCTAATATATTTACATATTCATTTCTAAGAGGGCAGTGCTGAATTTCTTAATCATGTGGGGTGATTTATATTAAAATATTTTTTATATATATTATTTTATTTTTTAGTATTTGAATATCTTTTTGTTATTATTCATATTCAATTTCAAACTGAGAATCTAAATAATATCATTAAAACTTCTAATATTTGAAATAAAACTTATGTATGTTAAAAAATAATTTGTAGGATTTTCAGTTAATGAAGACAGCATTTTCTTAATAAAGCAAGGTTTAATTACACAATCAAGAGAAATTAAGATTTCATTCTTCTTTTTTTTTTACAATTTTAATCCTTTGGTAATCTGGTAGTTCTCTTCATTCTCACTATAAGCTATCAACTTTCATTCTAATATTAAACCATTGTTATATATCATAATACAATATATTTCACTTCATTTGATAGATATTTTTGTCTAGGAATTAAATAAATTCTAAAAAGTCACATATGGTTTTTGGAATTACTTTAAAAATTAGATTTTAATCAAATAAAGCACTGTTTTATCATTCAACTTTGGGAGAAGCAGATTGAATTTGCAAAATCTTTGTTTGTTGTTTGTTTTTAAAATCTCAATGAATAATTATTAATATCTATCAAATCTATCAACTTATGCTTTAAAATGTAATTTTTTTTAGTAATTTTTATGATATTGCTCTATTTTCTAACAGACTGTGTTAGGGATGACATTTTGACAGATCGTATTTAGCGCCATTGTAATTTCCATAGTAACATTACTCAGAAAAATAAAATCCTTTATATTTAAAAATGGAACACTTCTGTAAAATATAAATATGTAATAATATATATTCTTTATTCCTAATAATTATCATACAATTATTATGCAAAAATAATGATAAAGTTTTCAAAAATCAAGTTTTTAGTTATCATAATATTGTCTCGTAGTAATATCACAAAGTTTGCGACTGCCAAAAATACAGTGAGTTCTCATCATTGTGGAGCTTGCCATATTCCCACTTTGTCGATTATCAAATTTTTTTGAAATTAAAATATTAGAAAAAATAATAACTGAGTAAAACAGTTAATAAAATCTCTCAATAGAGGGCTAAAAAAGCAAATTGAATTTTTTGACTTACAACCTGATAAAATCTCAGAATAAACAAAAATGGTTAATTAATTTAAATGTTTTAAAAGAATTAGTCAAAAATTCAATGAAAGAGAATTTTAAAAAAATTATACTAATATCTCTTGTGTATCACTGAAAATTTACTGAACCAATATCAATTTTGCTTGAAATTCAGTCCACCAATACTGTTAGGCTGGACAACTGGTCAGACAACTGCAAAATATTGCATTGTCATAATGCACTCTTATTGATACCTAATATGGACAAAATTTAATGAAAATCCATTTGACAGAAATGTTAAAAATTCATTACAAAATTTGTTCCAAAAAAAAAAAATTTTTTTTAAAGTTAAATAAAAGTGTTTAATAATCTAATGCTACATATTTCCAGAAGAAAAAAGGTTAAAGCAATATGAAAATAAATTCTGGGAAACCATCAAATAGATTCTCTTATTCCTAAAAAGTCTGAAAGTATGTGGAAAAGGCAGGCAAAAAAATTTTAAAAATTCAAACTCTACAACCAAAACTTCAAAGCACCATAAATTAGTAATATCACCTCATGATTATTATGTATTCAGGCATTTATACAAGATATGCATTAGTATTAACATTTGAAATTAAGTTTGTTCTTAAATGTTTGTGATTCAAAGACTGGTTGAGATATCTAAATAAAACAGGCAAAACTCACTATACATATTGCCACACACAGCAAGCTAGAGTAATCAATGGATTCCAGAAGGCTTGCGCATAAAATCCCCATCTAGTGCCTACTCATCCAATATCCCCAGACTAGTTTCTGGCTTGTGGCCTTCGTCAGTGAGGAGCCTTCTGGCATCCATTGATTACTCTAGCTTGCTGTGTGTGGCAATACGTATAGTGAGTTTTTCCTGTTTTAACAGCAGCTATACACAAGCATAAGAGGTGGTGGTCATGTGATGTCTAAATAGTAATTTAAAAAACATGATCCGGTAATAAATCACTAATTCTTGAAAGAGTTTATTTAAGAAATACACTTTTTCTTAGAACATACTATAGATTTGAATGTGATCATTTAAAATATATGGTGCTTTTTATATATATTGAGTAGAATACTTGTGAGATTATCATGAATGAACTATGTGAAGAAAAAAACATTGAAACCTTTCTTCCAGTAATAATAAAAATAAGCCATGGACATACTGACATCAGAAATAGGCCTTCAATCCTACAAATATAAAATAAATAGATAATCAAATAGTTGATATTAATTTCCAATACCAAAAATGCCACAACTGGAATCAATCCAAGATTCTTATCCTACAGAGCCTGACACCTATTGTTGCATTTAACGAAATACTGGATCAAATGGCAATCTTTTTTTACAGTCAATAAGTACATCAACTCAATTGACCATTATATATCAATCTGATCACTTATTCTGTAGCTAATAATAGTAAAATACCCATTAACTGCCCTACAATGAATGGATTGTTAGATTGGAATTATAAATATGCGACTTTTTTCGCATGCGTTAGTGAAGCTATAATTATACTTAAAATAACGTGTAATAAGTCTGCATAGCGCTTTTGAGATTTCATGTTCAAATCTCATATTAATAGCTTTGTGATTTATTGTACACATATGCAAATGAGTTTGAATATTTAATTAGTCCATTGTTTAGAGAGAGTAAAGCATGCCTCTCTTCTATTAATGGCACTTGGATCATTTGCAATGTAGTGAAGATTAAAAAGAATTTATTGTTAGATTGGTTAATGATAACTAACTGAAAAACATTCTAAGCTTATATATAATCTCAATATATTTTCAAATTCATACATCTTGAACAAGATCACCAAATGTTGACATTATGCTCAAGGTAAGCGGTTATATTAGCCTCTACATCATGCAGCTCTTAAAATCTATTGAAAGACAAATAACAAAAATAATTTGTACTATATTTCAGTTAGGTATCCAACAAAAAATCTTATAATAGAAAATATCAAATAATGGGAAAGGTTCAGAGACAGTTGGTCTGTAACATTTTTTATAATCAGCTATTGGAATGCTTTGAGAACTGATCTATAATATCTGCAACCATAAAAGACTAGAATATCATAGAAAAAAAATTGAGGGCCTTGAATCTCTGTAAATATTAGCTGGAATTTTATGGAGTATCCATAATGTTTGTCTGAAAGTTTGTAATGATGGTATTTTAACAATAATTATGCCTTGGAGTATTTTACCATAAAATTTAATATTAATTATTAAATATATTTAGAAAAACTCAAAGTTTAAACTTTTCAAATACATTCATCTGTTATTAATAATTATACAATACGTTTTGAATATTATTTCTTTCTTTTTTTTCATGTATTATTGTACTGATTAATGGCACTAGTTGTGAATGTTGGATTCAATATTTACATATCTAACGACCCAGGTTCGATCCCCAGACTAATACTATCACTGGTTAAGCTAGCAACACCTGAAAAAAAGAATAATATCATTAGAAACTTTGTCATGTAGTAACCGGTGTGCTATTATTAATAGTTGGATGTATTTGAAAAGTTTAAATAAATGTTTGATGTTTTAATTAGCAATAACGCTACCCATATTAAAAGAAACAGTTACTGTCTTTAAAATCGTAGTACACATCGAATTTTAAGAATAATTCATTCTTTTTTCTTTTTCTTGAACGTAATATTTTTATTTTTTCAGATTTTACTAAAAGTCAAAAATATTGTTTTACGCATTTTCTATTTTAGTTTATCATTTGGAACTCCAATTCGTTCATATTCTTATTAAAATGTTTAACTGCTTAATTTCATTTCCAAAACCTGGGAATAAAATTATCATTTATTATTAGAAACTAGTTTTCTTTTTATTGTGTTAATTTTTCTTTTTTTACTTCATTTACAAACTAAAATTAATGTACTGTCGTTTATAATTTAAACACTTTATTTAGACGTCACAGATTATTAACTTAGACTGGAGAAATAAATGATTTCTTTTTGTTTTGTTTTTTTTTAATACGAAAGGCTTAATAATTTCTCATTCACTTTCTTAAAAATAAATTATTTCATGACGAAAAAAAAATATTATTTTAAATCCAATTTAAGAGGGCAGTTTAAATTTAAGACAAAATTTAAAAAAGATTTGTTATTGTTCTTAGTAAAAACAAAACAAAAAAAAAAATAATCCGCTGCCGGACAAAAACGTTTTTAATAGCCCACTAATAAAGAATAGTGTCATATATCCATGGCTTAATTTAATTGAAGCTTACCAGATTCTGAAGCTTATAGTTAATGGATATTGGGCAGTTGTGTAATTTCGGCCATTAAAAGTTCTTGTAAACTCTCACGCACTAAATTCATTCGATTATTTTTTGAAGAAAACAGTAGTAATCACCAGACTGAATGATGAGGTTTGGGTATCTTTCCATTTATAAACCGTAACTAAGCTTACGTAGATACCCATTCATCAATCAATATTAGGCATCTGAATTCATAATCCTAAACCCTGATTTAAAAAATTTCATCTGGCCAAGTATTGAATCCAGGTTACACGTCTGGCAAGTGGGTGTATTGCCAGGTATTTTGATTATCTTAAATACATATAAAGGTCAGTGCTGGAGTCGGAAAATAGATGTCGCTGGAATCGATTGATTTAAGATGGAGAGGAAGTCAGAATACTTATCATCTTTTACAACTAATATTAGCCCTTAGAATATATGTAATTCTACAATATGTATTTAAAAATGGCGATAGTGATAATGTACACTTTTTTAAAAAAAAATTTACACTCCATTATTTTTATCTGCATTTTTTGTTTCTTTTCAAAATGTACATTTTTAGACATTAACAGTTGGTGACTTGTTTATTTTGGCAACTGTAGGAAAACTGAGAAAAAATACAGAAATAATTTGAAAAACTAATTAATTAAATAAGAAAACACTAGACCAAAATCTTACTGTCAAAAAACTGCTTTAAAATTCTCCACTTTACGACATGGTAGATATTTTAATTACTTTCACTCTTTTTTAAAAAACATATATACATAATTATAATTAGAAATTTTTTATTCACTAAAAGTCAAGAATTTGAAATCTGCTCATTAAACCATATTTCAGATGTTAATTAAAAATGCAAATTTAATTTTTGAAAACTCTTGATCTAATGAGCTATTAATTTGAGAAGTCTCTTGGCAGTGAAATTTTAGTGATTTGAAATGTTCAGGAAGTAAACACTCCACTAAGAAATCTTCACAAAATACAAAGTGCAAACCTTTCAAAAAGAGAGGAAAAAATGAATGCTTCAATTTTTAACAAATCAAAAGAAAAAGATTAAAAGATAAAACAGATTTTTTTTTTTGCACATCAAGCACTTTTGTATAAATTCACACACACAGATTATATAGTATATATCAAATCTGACTCGCTTTTCCCATGATATATACCATGTATTTATTTCGATCAATCCGACAAGCATTAAAACAGTTGTTTTAAATATTTTTGTGTTCATGACACCAGTCTTCTTTCGAGATTATAACATACAGATGGATTGCTAATATCAATTATAAAAACAATTTATCTTTCTGTAGAATCTCAGTATCATCCCATGGCAGACACTTCCTTCGATTTGGTGCGCTTTTTTTAGTTTTAGAAATTAATAACATATTACCAATATAATATAAAATCGCCCAAAAGTATTAATTTAAACGTGCACAATTTATTCTGCCCTGCATAGTTTAAAGCAACGGTAATGGGCCGATTTTAGAGATCAAGATCCACGGATTTATCAATTCTGTGATTTTAGTTCTCAAACATCAAGCGTTAATGGTCGTGAGGTTAAAACAGCTGCCTTATAAGTACTTGTCCCGGGTTAGCGGGTTCGCTTCCCGGCCGATGCTATGACACATGAAAAAAAAAACATCAAGTAAATGTTCATGTTCAACTCTCAAGTAGCAAATCATTTGGTTATTTTTTAAATGTTATTTTGAAAATATGATCGGAAGATCATAAAACCGAAGAATAGATTCTTTAGTTTGCTGCATGTGATTGTATTGAATTGAACATAGTTTGAAAACGAGATAAACCATGTTTAAATTATATAGAGTATCTTAAGAATATTTAAATAAATAGAATATCAATGATTTTCATTGCAAAAATACAGGCAAAGTAAAAATATAACAAAGAATTAAAATAAGGCAATATGTTGAAATCCTTTAACAAGTTAGCTCAAAAGATAATAATAAATAAGGAAATTAAAGGATCAGTATGCAATATATGAATGCATTTATTGTTTGTGGATTACTTTGTATCGTCATCCCAAAAATTCTTCTTTAAATGTTTACACTTTCTTTTTGCTTTTTGCAGGATCAGACAACTCTTAAATTGGCAATAAATATTAACATAAAAGAAAAAAAACAATGACAGGTATAATGCTTACTCATATATATAACAAATATCAGAAAAATATCAACATGTAATCAATATATCAGAGAAACCTTTTCAATGCCATAGCACAATGCAAGAATTCTGAATTTTTATAAAATCTAATCTTAAAATGCTAAAAAATAAGAATTGCATCTGTGAAATCGAAAGTGAAAATGGAAGACATATTAATGAAATTAACTTCCCATTGAAAAATGGTTAAAAAACAACAATAATTTAAAGAAAAAATGATAGGTGTGTCTAAAGTACCAGTACTATGTAATACAAAATACAATCAGTGAGATAATCTCGATACATTATTGTCATGATCTCCGATGTCAAAGATCAAATAAAATGCAAAATTCAAATCCTTTCTTTAATTTGAACATAGCAATTATACTGTGCTTCAAATGCTCATTGGTGAAGTTAGAAAAATCATAGTTAAATATCAGGCTTAGCACTTTTGAGGTCTTCTAACATCATATTCATAGCCAAAGAATTAAAAACGTTGCAGTGTTGTTGATGTTTGCTAATATATGCAAATTACTCTTCATATGCAAAACAATTTTACTATCAAATGATCAATCAGCTCGACCACTTCTTAGGATCAGAGAAACATCTAAACAAACTAATAATGCCAAGCATGAAATTTTAAGTCAATGGATGCGTTAATGCAGCCATATTAAAAATAAATTATAATTCACTTTACTAAGGTTGACTTAATTTTTTTTCATATGTCATAGCATCAGCCGGGAAGTGAACCCGCTAATCTGGGACAACTGCTTGTAAGGCAGCTGTGCTGACCTCTTGACCACCAATGCTTGACAAGGTCGAATTAATTGCTACTCATTTTATTAACTTTATAAACAAACTATCATAAAAGCATGGTAAATTATACAAGATCAAATAACTTGAAATATAGTTAGATAGATAATATCCCTAACTTAAAGATGCTATCGTATTTTAGTGCAACGTTATTTTTTATCCAAGTTCTGATACAGTAAATGAAAATAAAACAAATTCATTTTCATGTACTGCAATAATACCATGTATTTAAATTAGAAATTATCTCTCTACAACTGATATTATTCGGAGTAGTTAAATCTAACTTACATATGCAATAGTCTGTTGCCTGTTTATAACAGGTATGATGGCATCATTATTAATTTAAATTCCATACACACTAATGTTGAGAGATTTTATCCAGACTTCTATACAATATTTTTTAATGAACATCAGTATTTTAAAAGTTTGTTTAGACATCTATTTAATAAACACCTAGAAAATGAATGAAAGATTTTTATTTTTATTTGTTATATCAGAACTTTGACATGAGATGGTCTTGAACTAAAATATTAAGTTACCACAGCATATTTCAATTAAGAGATTATATCTGATCAGTGCTTTTGCTCTAACATTATTATAATAGAAGTTATTGTGAAAAGTAGCCTCAAAACAATTTTTATCAAGCATTGGTGGTCGAGAGGTCAGCGACAGCTGCTTTACAAGCAGTTGTCCCGGGTTAGCGGGTTCACTTCCTGGCTGATGCTATGACACATGAGGAAAAAAAAAATCTTTTTTTTTTTAAATTCTATATGGGCTAAACATTTTAAACTAGTTAAAGGAAAATTATCTCTATGAGATTTCAAATTAAAGAAAATTTTAAAAAAAATCACTAAGATAACAATATAAATAAGTAGATCTATCTAAAAAAATATTATTTTCCATAATTTTCATAATTTCAATTAGATTTTATTTTCCTACCAGAATCACAATTTAAAATAGAATCCATCCCATTATTTAATTCTAAAGAAACTTTATTTTTAAAATCATTATTATTTAACCCAAATAAAAGAAGACAAAGATGGCTGTTTTGAAGTGAATCATGGGAAGGCTATTTTGTTTTGTGTATATATGTTTAGTTGAATTTCACTTGAAAAGGTCTTATTTGTTAATAGATGAAACCATGATTGTGGAAGAATTTTAGTAATTTTGTTTTTGGCTAGTATTGTAGTGTTATATTTCTATTTTATATATTGTTTTACCTTTTTATTATTTTTCCACAGAAAACAATGCAATCCTTTCTAGAAATAAAAAGTAAAATAATAATAATATTAAGTATTAATAAAATATCTATTTACTCACTTTAACTTTTAACAAATAACTAATAAATTTAGTAATTTATTATTTAAGAAGAATGAATAATTTAATTAAAATATTAACAATAAGACAATTTAATATAGTATAAACACCTATCATAAACATAATTATTTTATGTGGAGAGGGAGAGTAGATGAGTATCTTATCATAAACACAATAACTTCTTAATTTTTAAATTATTTTAGATAATAATGTATACAGAATTATACATCATTAATAAGCATTTTAATTAAATATATTTATTATTTTTCATTATTTCAAATTACTTTAACCATTTAAATCATACGGAAAACTATATATTAATAAGTTTTTTTCCTTCCTTTTTTAGATAATTAAATATTATTTTTAAACTAAAAGAAACCCAAATTTTGAAAAAGTTACTGATCTTTTACAAGGAAGAAGCATACTGATTCTAACAAATTTTTTATTATTTTTATTGCAGAAATATATATGTCAATAAATTTTTAATAACATCATCTAACCTTTGATAAGATATTTTTTCCACTACCTATTTTAAAGCTTTTATACAAAAATTACTATCTTACTAAATCAAAATGACATTAACTAACAACACGAAATATTATTTTAAAATAAGTAATATGTAATTTCCAGGAAATAATCATTATTTTTAACTTTACCTATTAATTATCTTTCTATAAAAGAAAAATTATAATTAAAAAGACATAAAAAACAAGGAAATTAACTAGAAAATTTCTTTTAAAAGAAATTTTTAAAATAACTCCCCACTTAAAATATTTTTATTCACTGAAAATTACTAGAAATAATATTAAGATAAAGGATTTAAACTATATTTTTAAAAAAAAAATATAAATTTTCTCAAGCAAATATCGAAAATTTTTGATTTTACGGAGAATTCATTATTAAAGAAAATTATAATCTAGAGTAGGAATAAAAATAGAAATAGTGACTTAATATAACCAAATATAATATATATATACACAACTAAAACTAAACAAACACCTTATAATAATATTATTTTGAAAATCGCTTTCAAAAACTAAAAATGATACGTACAATAGTAAAAGAAAAGAATTGTATATGTGATCGTACATAAATATTTAAAATATATGTTTTTCCCAAAATTATATCATTATTAAGGAAGATAAACCAACCGCTATATTTTTTCTAATTTATAAACGAATGGAGAATTTTATATAAAGAAAATAAAATTTTTATTTTAATGGAAAAGATTTACTAGATAAAAGAAAAAATTTTTGGAGAAAAATTATAAAGATTTTTTATATTAAAATATATTTTTTTATACAGAAAACTGTATAGCAGAATATTTAAATATTAACATAAAGTATTTTATTTCTAAGTAAATTTATGATAAAAAAATTTTTTAAAATTACTTATATAAATTATGGTAATTTATTTGACGTAAAAGAAGAAAAATTTAGATACTTAATAGTAAAATATCTAGTTAAAATTATCAGAAGTAATTAAAGAGAAGGTATACAAAATATTACTTATTTAAAGTTTGAAACAAATTTATACTATTATTGAAGAACTTATCCAATTATTTTATAACCATACTGATTTGCAAGAAATAATACAATATTGTTGATTTTTTAAGGAAAATTATTAGGTAATTGTGATAATTATTTGTGACTAAGTATACCAACATAAATTTAGTAATTAGGTATTCGATATAAGTATTAAGAGAAAGAATAAGTATTTATTTGGAAAACCCAAAACTTTATTTAGAGGGGAATAGATAAATAGTATTCGTTTATAACAGGACTTCTAGGTAGGACGAAGTAATTATATCGATTTAGGTTTCATTCGTTAAAACCCAGGAGAGGATATATTGGGGCTATTAGCAAGTAAGAGGCAAGGACCACCAAACTATTTTAATATAGTAGTTAACCTGACTTTTCCTCCTCTGAGAAAATAGAGATAACCACACGGTTGAAGTTTTTTAGAAAAAGATAACGATATGGAGGTTAATCAAGAATTGAAAAAGAGATATGAAATATCTGGATGGGGGTACACAACAATGGAGAGAGAAGTTTAAAGGTAATTGAAATTTATTGATGGAGGAAAATACTGGTTTAATTCGTAATGATAGAGCACCACAATAACACGAGGGAAGGAAAAAAGTATGGTAAATATAATAAGGTAACTTGAAAACCATAAATATAATAAGTACTAAATAAAAATATTTTATTAAAGATAATAATAAAAACGTTGACATATTTTTAAAAAAGAGTAATAATAAGAAAGAACTAACAGAGTGAGTATCGAAATAATATTTATTTTTATTTTTGATAAAAAAAGAGAAGAAGAGTGAAAGCTAAAAGATAGAGAATAATGTATTTTTTTATATGGAATTTTTTTAATAAAGAAGTTTTTAAAGTAAATAATAGAACTTTAAAATTTAAATAAATATAGTGTAAGTTTTTTTTTAAAAAAAGTGTATTTGCATAATACTTGCAATACTTTTCTTGAGTCCGAAATCATTTATGAACTCTTAAAATTCAATACACCAGATAGACAATTGTAAGCAGATCCGAATATTTCATTATATTTTAATTTAATAAGAATTATTTATGGAATTAAAAACTTCAGACCAATACATTTTATTTTATATGTGTGTAAAATCACTTTATTCCCAAACTAGTAGGTTTTAGTTGCACATTGTTTCGTACACATTTAAGTGAAGTGTCTAAATAATAAATCTTAGTTAAATTATTGTGTTGTCATGGATAATGGAAGGACACAAAAGCACCCTTGTCTTTTCATCATTCCGACTGAGATTCTGGATAAAAGGGCTGTATTATTCAAAATTATGCGTTGTTATTGAATATGGTTATCATCTCGTTAAATATTATAATAGTTGATGTGTGGATGAAGACACCTGGAATTTAATAAGGTAAATGTTTCCTATAGCCGACCAGAATGTCAGTCATATGCGACAACACAATACTGCCGAGCATTTTATTAAATATAACAGAGAACCCTGAGATTAGTGTCAGCATTATAAGTGCTCTTAAATTAAGAATTGATTCATTATGATCAATATTACAAGCGTGGCATGGCTTAAGAGATTGAAACATCTAATTGTATAATAACAAAAATATTGAGATCATATTGGCAAATTAATGAATGTTTTGTTTTAGTCAGTAATATTAACAATGACATGAAATCATCATCATCATTGTCGAACAGTGCAAGTACTTACAGCTCAGAGAATGTGTTTTGGATAGAGAGAGAATGGTAGTTTATTCTAAATTTTCTTTTTAAAATTTATTTTATTAATGATAATTTTTTTTTTATTCTATCTCTGTCTGAACTGCATATCGCTGTAGCTGAATTATTATAACTAACCTAACGTCGAGCTATATTCGGTAATAAAGATGGTTTGCTACCCGAATCATAGGCGGAAGCGTTTAGGCTTTCCGAGGTGATTTTATTAGAAATGAATTCTAATTGTTATTAGGTTAGAATATATATAGTGTTATAAAGATTCTAACAATATATTTTTAACAATTATTCCTCTACATGATGTAAAGATGTTATTGAAGTTTAACTCTAAAAAATGAGAAGCTGAAATAAATTGCATTATGTTAAAAAGTATGTAGTGGCATAGTGTTACCATATATGATCTAGACATTCATTCAGTTAGAGAACTTGACAAACATCAGCACAATTTGATAATTCCCACAATTTGATTAATAAGCAAAATAGTTTTACTAAAATCGGTATATTATTTTTGATTAATGAATAAAACTACTTTTTTCATGACAAAAAAATAGAGCTGATGACTATTTCATATTCACTTAAAGTATTACAATTATTTAGAAAAATTTACACTTCTCAATTGTAACCTAATCTGTGATGTGGACAGCCGATGCACATCCAACATAGGGTGCAGACATAAATAATAGCAAACAAACTTAGGTAAAGAAAAATTTATAAAAATAAAATGCCAATGAGAAACGTAAGGGAGATTGAATACACATAACTTAAACAATTATTATATTAGTAAATATGCCTGCATTTTTTGGGTAGGAATTTAGGAGCATATATTTGTGTGAAAATGCTAACAAACTGGGTTTGAAATGTGGGCGAAAAGAAATTATTGTCAACAGAAATTTTGCATCAGATAGGTGACCATAAACTAGATAACTATCCAATATTAGTAAGTAAATAGGTATTCAGTTGTTTTAAGGATGGCAACCTGGTGAATACGGCTTTCTTTTTTTCTGTTCCCATGAAAATCTGTTGGAGCAATCTTTGCTCTTGCTGCATTTATTAAAAAACTGTTTTACTACATGTGGGATAAACCAATCTTAATTTTTAAAGTACATTATCATCACCAAATATATAAAAACAATAAAAGCATTGTGTAGATTAAAATTTATGTAACATAAGTGGATAACAGTATTTCAAAATTCAAATGCTTACTGATGAAAGACTGATAGCTTAAATTATGGGAAATGTCCAGAATAAGCGGAACATATCTTCTGGGCATTTCCTATCAGGACAGACATAGGTTCAAAACTAAACTTGAATTTAGAAGTGAAATATTGTTTAATAGGAATAATATTTTTAAAGAAGTTGAATAAGAATTTTAATGTAAGAAGTGGCACACAGATATTTTAGAATTGAGATAACCAGACTTAGCAACAATGATATCATATACCCCATTAAGAGCAAAAGACTGGCACTATAAGAGACATATATCAGAAAATGTTTAGGGAATCAATTAAATCAGTGTATGCTTAAGAAATAAATACATATACATAAAAAAATTACTACAGTATATAATAGTGAATTTTACAAGTTAATTAGTGACAGTATAGTTTTGAAAAAAGGATTTGTTATAATAATAATAATAATATACAAGGGGAGTACCCAAAAGTAATCAGAATTTTATAGATTATTAATTTATTTTTAAGTGTTATAAATTTAATTTTTCAAATTACTGTTGATTTGATGCAATGTCCTAATCTAAACATGTTTTTCGTTTTTGAAAATAGTCCGGAAACACTTGCAAAGTGATGCTTTTTAACATCAGTGGTGTTTTTCTTTTCATCACTTCTAAGTCTGCAAAAAAAAAAATGAGACTTTTTTCCATTCAAGATATTGAAAAAAATTGAACTGAGATCAAGAAAATATGGCTGATAGATAAGCTGGCTCATGCTAAATTTAATTAAAGTGTTTCACACTTAAGGCTTTGAGAGATAACACTTTGTCAAGGTGAAGTTTGAACTCCTCTCTTTGCCACAAAATGGGTATTTACATTTTACTGCATCATGTAAATGTCGCAGAACTTGCAGATAAAATTCCTGACCATTACGAACCAAAAATGCTGCATGCATAAAAAAAATTAATGTTGATTTGACTTTAGACTTCACTCACCATACTTTTGGGGGACATTGTGAATTTAATGATTTCAATTAAACCACTCGTAAACTTGAGTTTTTTCCAATATCAATTTACTTGTAATCTATTTCAAGCATTGCAACTGATTTCTCTGCCATTTTCTGTAAATGAAAACAGAGTTTCACATTGCTTGAACTTTTCAATCATTATAAAAATCGCCAAATGCATGAAACACACTTTTCAGAAAAATGTGTTATGTGGTGCCATATGTTATATGTCACTTTATTTGGCAGATTGATGCTGAAAGGTTCCTTCAAAGAGTATGTAACAGCAGAAGCATATACTACAACAGAATCGTACACTTGAGAATGATTCCGGTTACTTTTGGGCACCCCTCATACATTATCAAAAGCATCTTTTTCTTTACTAATCTGATGTAACCCAATGTAAGCATAAATAATTAACAACTACCAAATGGTAGTGCCAATTTGTAGAGGTTTAGGAATGGAAATAAAATTGATTCTAGCACATCATAACCAGATTTCTCAAGCTCACAAAAGATAGCTCTAGAATAATAGACAGAAAAAGACAGTTTTACATTTACACTGTGATAAACTTAAATTAATGTAGATATGCTGTTTAGTAGTGATAAACAATATAGATTTAACGAAGACTAAAAATTGTTTCAAACAAATTAACTTTAAATATCTTTCTACAAATATGATAATGAGTAGTATTAATTGATAACTTACTGGATGATTTGTTGATGAGTTTTTTATTTATTCTTATAATTATTAAACATAGTCAAACATTTTATTAAATAACAGAATACTGATGGCAGAATTAAAGATTTAAACTATTATAATTTATTAGGCAATAATTAATTCAAAGGATAACTTAATTTAACTGTTGAAATGGAAAGAAGTAATAAGCACAAAGAGAGAGAACCGCACAATGATAACTTATTGTTAGAAAAAGAAGCTGCAATGAACTGAAAGCTATATAATATCCTAAGTACAAATTTATAAACACTAGTAAGAAGTCATGATCTTTGGAATGGAATAATGTCATCCTGTGATGCAGATAAAGACCAATAACATGATAAAAATATTTCAGAAGAAAGTCAATAAATTTCATTTTTTGTATATAATATATAAAAAAGAAATGTAGTTTTATCACAAACCAGAAGTTATTATGGATATATGAATACTGTGAATTTTTTTCTTCTCAGTGGTGAAAGGGGAAGGATACATAAAAAAGGGAAAGGGAAGTGGAAATGGTGTGTAGTCCAGGCCAGGAATAGTCTTTGGTTGCAAGTCTGAGTCGCACGTCATACTATGAATTTTAAAATCAAAAATATCATATGACTCCAGTCTTATAGTATCTTTCAACAGTAACCTCTAGTTACTTTACTCTGCTGCTGCCATCTATCATAAGCTTATGTAATCAATAGATATTAGATAATAGGCTTTATTGAATTCATATCGACTTTTACCTTATCGACATTTCCAAACTAGTTTCTCACATATGGTCTTCATATTGGGGAATTATTATAAGTTTGATGACTAGCAATAAATAATTCCTATTTCCAATTGATTGATTGATATCATTCAATTAGAAATATTTTTTCACACTAATAATTTAGATATACAATTTACTTTCATAAGAGGAAAATTATTTATTGGAGTTCGTAAATATTAATAAGACTTTTTTGCCTCTCTGGGAAATTTTAACCTTTAATAAACTCATCAAATCTAAAATAAAGGATTACCCAACAGCATTTTAAATACCATTCTCATTAAAAAAAAACCAGAAATCCATACTTGAAGGACTTTTTTTTTTTCCATTTAAAAACTTAATTTAAAACACCTTTACAAAAAAAAAAATTTTTGACAAACGAGAGGGGGGGGGTCTATATTTAGCTCCAGGTATCCTGCAATTGTTATTTAAAATTTTTGGAATAATCACATCAGCCATTTAAAAATCTGACCGATTGAATGTTAAAATATATTCCCAATATTACAGCAATTTATTAAAACTTTTCCAAATCGTTTATAGTCATTCATTTTTTAAATAAATATTTGTTTCCCTACATCTTTCTCAGTCTAACAATAGTTCACAAGATACTTGCTATCTATAGTTTTCATGAATGGCACAATTCTTTCAACCACTGCTTCATCAGGTCATTTACAAAAGCAATGAATCTGTCTAAGTACTTCCCTATCCCCCCCCCACCCTTGATTTCATCTAGCTATATTCATCCATTTGGAAAACAATTTTAGTAACGTATGTTAAAAGCAATCAGAGAAAATGATCCCTTCCTTATTAGTTCGTTCCTCCCTCAAGTCCTCTCTTATTTCTGATCAAGGTAAACTCTACCCCTCTGAGGGTTGGTTTGTAATGATTGGAAAAGTGACTTGGCTTGAACAGGAGAAAAGTGAGAATGATAAGGGAATTGACTATTTAAATGTCTTCTCTAGCCAACATAATCATGTTTTAGAGTTTTCTACTTTCTCAGAACACTGTGTACAATCAGAAAAAAGAGAACATATTTGGATATAAGTATAACAGTGAAAGTGTTAAAGGATAATGCTTACATCATAACAGACAAACTATAGCTTAATGAAAGAATAATAAGGCATCGTAACAGCAATAATTAAAAAAACGATTAGTTAAAATAACCTATCCAATCATTCAAATCTCATAAAAATATTTATTATAACATAGCTCCCACCACCTCTTTATTCTGATTAAAAACATAATAATTACATCATAATATACACCTTGTAAGGGGGGGGGGGAGTATTGGAAATTTAATAATGCCCAAACTATCTGTTAAGCTACACTAGCTTTTCATTAATCTATTCCACTTTCATATGAAATCCTGTTCTTTTAAAACACAAAAGCTGCATCAATGTTGTTACCATAGTAACACACCAGCAGCCGATTTTATTCAAAAAGATCAGTGCGAAAATAGATGAGTCTCTTATCTCCATCCCTCTCATTGTGCTGTACATATAGCCTTTCTACCTTTTCTCAACTTCCTGGACTATTACAGACAGCTATATTACAGATTATGTCAAAGGAGGAAAGAAAAGTGATTTAAAATCAAGTAATAACAAACCAAGATTTTATATATATATTAAAAAAAAAAAACGAGTTTCATTTTCTACATTTTTTCTTCCTTGACGTTGTTAAACACAGAAAACTGTTAGCTTTCAAATGATTAGAAATCATTTTTTATTAAAATAATTTTTAAAATGAAGGCAAAAAATATATATATGAATTGAGAAAAAACTATTAGTTAAAAAAAGAAATAAAATTCTATATGAATAAAATTAATAATTGATGTTTTTCATAGAGTTTGAACATGAAGGACTTTTGAAAGCAAATTGACCCAGAATAAATACACAGTTTATGAAAACTTTTTTTCCCCCCCAATATTTGACAAAAAAAAAAAAAACTATAAATATTCTCAAAGATATATTTTTTTTATTAAGTACACACTGTTAAGATATATGCGTGTGTGTGAATACATATGTAGCGCCACCTAAAAGCCAGTTTCACATTTGATAGGGATATTTTTACTATAGCATGCATATTACCTTAAATATATCACTTGGAAAATATGTATGCGTATATATTTTCTATCGCATTTCTACTGCAATTAAAGCATTAGAACATTTAAACCCGTGATGTTATTAAATAATAATAAAAATATTTATTGAAAGACGATATGGTTGTATTACACTAAATAGGCCCATTAAAAAGATTAACAGTGATGAAAAGGGAGGGGTTACATTTTTCTAAAATGTTTTATAATAACTTTAATTGAAAGTATTTGTGGATTAAAAGGAAAAACAAATAAAGACAACTTAAATATTTTACATTTTGGCGCAGATGGATCGTATTAACAACTACACCAGAAATTTTACAAGAATAATTATTAGATTGAGGGGGAAAAAAAAGATTAAAAATAAATATTAACCAAAACAAATTTTAATGTGTTTTTATAATAAATAAAAATTAAAAATAATAAATCGGAAAGACTTGTGGATTATAAATTTTTACTATAAATGAAAACACGGTGGATCAAATTAATCACAGAATAAAATGTAAGTAGGACAGATATTCTTGATAACTAAAGTAACATTAATATTAAAATAAATTACATTTAAGGATAAGAAAATAAGAGTTCAACAAACATGTAATGTTCTCTTAGTGACTACGTTAAGATTATCAAGAAATGATTTGAAAGAAAAATATGCGGATCAAAATGTAAGTAGATATCGTTAAATAAAAAATAATCAACCAAAATTGGAAGTGAGCTGTCGGTTACTACCACTGCACTAAATCATACAGAGCACAAATATCATTGATATAAGTGGAATAATAAAAATGAAAGATAGACAATCATGAAAACCTTTAGAAAGCTTATAAATAAGATGGAAAGATAACATAATTTGTTGAAATATTGTGGTGGAAAAAACTATAGATCAAAAATACTGAAACTATAGGAACCTTTTTCTGAATGATTATGATAATTGATTATAAGGTCTTAGAGTTCTTTAAGTAATGGTACTAAAAATAACCCAAAAGCAATATTCACATTATTAAATGCTTTGAAATTCTGGAAAGCAAATAGTATTGTTTCAAATCTCAATTTAAAAAAGGGGGGATTAAAAAAATCTATCTAGATAATTAAATGGAACTGTTGGGTCACATGGTTTTTATACTTAAATATGATCTTGCAGCAATTATCAATATGAGCTTATAATATTCATTCCTTTTCATTAGTACTAAGACTTATACATCAAACTAAATAAAATTTGCTTTTTCTATAGTGTTGAATTATTGTTCATCTAGTATCTTTTTTCTTCCACATGCAAATCAGTGATAAATACAGACAAATAGATGCCATTACTTTTAGTTAAAACAATTATCTACATAATATGATATCAGTGTCATATAATTACCACTGATTAAGTTACTGGTTGGCTAAATGAATGAAAAAAACAAACCTCATTACTTTAGTATTAATATGACATAATAATAAATTTGACATATATCTTCAATCTGTCAAAAATTGAGATACCTCAAGTAAGCTTATTACTGATATTATCATGCAAAAATTGTAAATGACATCAGAGAAATTACAAAGTACTTTCAAGAAGGGTTTGGAACTTATTTAAAATAACAGTAGTAATATATATTTTTGTTCCAAATCCTATTTGAAATCCCACTTTACATCTTCAATTTTTAAAATTCAAACTAAATAAATGCAAATTTAAAAAAGTTCAACATTTATTTGTCTATTTTATCAATTAAAGAACAGAAACATAACTAAATTATTAAAAAAAATAATAATGCTTTTACATTTTTTAAAAATATAACTTCAAAATTGAAATGGTATGTCTGTATTTATAACCACAAATATAAAAAAAAATAAAGGTTAAACCATGAGATCAGTTTTCATACGGGTGATATATCCCTCCCCTTCAGTCTAGAAATGTAAAAATTACAATTATATTTACATTTCTGATATTCAATGCATTAACACTCATATAATTCACTTAACTAATGTAAAAGCATTATTCTCCATATAATGGCAGCCAGACACCCATTTACTGGTAGATCAACAATTGAATGGCTAATCTGGTTATGAACTGGTTACTAGAAAAAAATCTAAGCTTGTTTGGACTTTTTATTTTCCAAGTTGGGCATAATGAACAATCATTATATACCTATATGAAGTCACAATTTTTATGGTTTTAAAGAAGTTTTCATATACTTACTGTTAGAAAATTTGACTAAATATAATAAATTAAGAAGATACAAGAGTATATTATTAGCAAGGATATTAAACATATTTATAAATGATCTATTAATCTCAAGAGCTGCTTTCAAAAAGATTTCCTAATTAAAAAAAGACAATGAAACTACCATGTCATATGATCAATAATACATTACCTGATCCTAGCTTACACATTGCTTTTGTTAGCAAACTCTTTAATTCTCACTATACTTATGCCATCTAGTGATTACTAAAACTTACACTACATGGTAAAACATTAGGGAGAATAAAAGAGTTTGCTAATAAAACTCAGTTTGCTTAGCTTAGTCCAGAATATATTCCGTGCAGAAGATCACAGTGAAAGAATGACAAAATCTGAACTAAAGATTACAATATCAATTCTCAGCTGAGTAACATATATATACAATTCAATTCAGCCAAACTAAATAGTATAGATATATGATCAATGTGTCATTAGGGTGCTCAAATATTATATGCAGGACTGCCACCAGACAATTTTGCATTTTAAAAAAGACCAAAAATTTGGATACCCATACTCCCAAAACACTTGCCAATTGCAATTTTTAATAATAAATATTTTGAAAAATAAAAAATATAAAAGTGGATACTTTTTGAAAAACATCTACCTTGTATAAAAATGCAGCCTTTAAATATCATTACTGCATTCCACAATACCCTAGGTAACTGCTTAGTTTACCTAACAGTAACATTGGCTCTAATCACATGATCTCCAAATAAGTATTCCAATGATTACGTATCCTAAAAGACAATTTTAAAAAAGTTTTAAAAGAATGGTTGATTCATATTCCAACTGAATGCATTAATGTGTTGAAATGCTGAGCTATTAATATTAATATCTAATATATATATATATTATGACAACATTCAAACAAATATGTATGAATATATATATATTATGACAACATTCAAACAAACTATGTATGAGACGGGAGCAAGAGAAGGGGCCAAAAGTTGAGCAAAGAGGCAAAGTGAGGGATCAAACTAGAACTAAAACTATGCATGAAGTTTTTAATAATATATGAGGAAGAACTTTTTTCCCCAAATATTATCATTAATAATAATAAACAAACATCTAATTTGCAAAGCTCTGTGTGATTCTAATTATACTAATGTCAGTAATGTATCAATGTATTATCATAAACTTAATAATATAATCTCAGAGTATTCTTATAACTTCACACAAAATGTATAACTGTATATATAATGAATAAATAACTCTTCTAATAAAATTTCATGTGTGTTATGCAAGTCATTTCTCATTCTCGGGTTATATTTGTTTGGGTTCTTAGTAATATATAACAACTAATAAGGGTTTTGAATGTTCCATCATCAAATTTTCAATGAAATAGAAGGCTGAAAAGTTGTGGGTTGGAGTAGTTTGAAGCCTGTCCATTAAAGTATGAAGATTGGCTATCTTAATATAAAGCTGAGCACTGATTGTATATATGTGTGGAGATGGTAATCGGGACCAACTAATGAGTGCTGGTTTAACATGAAATAGTATATTGGTGATTATTTGTCTTTTCAACATGAATGTGATCAGGTAGGTCAGCAATATGAGATGGCATTGAGAGTAATGGGTCGTGTGAAAGTCTGAGTTCAAATCCTACATATATTACATATATAAATGCAAGTTTAAGCCTGTACAATGTATTAATTACTATTCTGAAAAATTATTAATCTCAACAATTCTAACTGATCTATTCTTGATATGATTAAGATAGCAAAGGGTTTTTAGTGCATCTGCTCATGTCTCAATGAATTCAATATTAAACATGGAAAGGATGCCAGTAAGTTAACTGAAGAATATTACTTCTTAAATAAAGTGTAATTGTGACCATATTTATTTATCAGATGGGTGAATAATGATGAAGATTGTATTTCAAATTTACAACAAACAACCATATAGTACCAAAATATAACAGTTTATTAATTATAAAATTATTTAAAAAAATACTCAAAAAAGTGTAATTATGATAACGAGAATTTCACTGAAAAGATTGTAAATTGTATTGTGCTGTTATACTTAAATATTTTCTATCTGAGTTATAAATGCCTCTGTGTTACCAAAAAACTTTATGCAACAACAAAACATTCTGTTAGAGAAGGGTGTATAGTGTTTATTCAACCTAAGCATTAATTATGGATAATGCAAAAAAGTTTTACTGCATCCCTAAGTACACTAACAATAATAATCGTAATAATATCAATCTCTTCTGATAGGTATCAGACTTATTGCTTAACCCTCATGAACAAGTAAAGCATTTACCCAACTCATATTACTATTCTTAAAATATATAACTTTAATGAGGCAGGTGCTGGTGGCAAGACGTAATATGCTTTTTAAGCTTATATTAGAGCTAAAATTTTAACAGAATATTGTTAGGAGTCAAATTTGACTAAACAATAATATTTGTGATTAGCAATGCCATGAGGGCAATTTAATATTCAATATATTCCTCAATAACTCCTCTGGGATAAATAAGACGGATAACCATATAACTATTTACTCTAGATACCTTTTATTATAGACAATATGAGGTTGATTTATGGAGTCAATAAAACATATGAGAGACGAATCATTAACTGGATGATAGCATATTTTAGATTAACTTAAAATTTAATACATTATGGTCTCCATTTAGTACAACTGATATCCAATACATAATAGAATTATAAACACACACATTTATTCAATTTCTCTAACAAATATAAGATTTGAAATACCAGGCACTCTTATACCTGGAGCATAATTGTAAATATAGGGGATTTGAACTCAGACTTTCAGCCCCTTCAATATCCACACTATATATATATATATAAAGTATTACCTTATCTTCTTTATAAAAATTTCCTCTTGGAGAATTACAATAATAATAACAACAATTTAATTCATTTATTTATAAATGCCATCAAGTATTTACAGTAGCAATACAATAGTAATCCTTACGTAATGTAACTGTTTATTTTTAAATTGTCTTTCATTTAAATGGAAAATATCCTCCTCCTTGAATTTATTGTTATATTCCCTTTGTAATCTGTAAATTGGTGAATAAGTTTTTTTTTTTTTTTTTTAATGTTTGTAAATAAAATCAATCTTTACTTCTAGAATTAAAAGTTGGAATTCTGAGTGAAATCTTATTTGTCAAATATTCGGGTGATATTTTGCCATTTATTAATTTAAGTAAAAACATCATATCTGCTATTAATCTTCTATTGTACATACTATTGTTTTTATTTAAGTACGTATCATCATGAATGTATCTATAATATTTAACTTGAATTTTTTGAAGCTTGTTCATTGTTGAATAATTGTAATTATTCCATATTACAGATCCATAGTGTAGGACTGATATTATCTGTATTAAAATTAGGTTATAGGTTTCTGATTTAAGTTTAATATTTAATCTCAATGTTAAATCATAATTTTATAGGATATATTTATTGCTATCTGAATGTGATTGATAAAAGAAAAATTATTAAAGGTAATACCCAAATCTTTCTGTATATTATTTCTAAGTATTCTAATACCATTAATATCATAATAAGCAGTATTAATCATGGTTTTCTTGGAATAAGATACTATATTACCCTTAGTTGGATTTATTTTAATGTTATTAGCTTCACACCTTTTAGCAAAGTCATTAACAAACTAAAGATCAGCATTTCAAGCTAATGTACATGCGCTTTATGAATCTTAATAATAAATGAATACTTTCATTTCCAACACAAGAGAAAGTCTTTGCGAAAGAAAAGAATGAATCACCTATTCTTTCGACCCAAAGTCTTAAATATGAACAAATCTTAAGCACTGGAAATTGCCATACTTAAGCGTCTGG
Organism: Epiperipatus broadwayi; assembly: GCA_028023455.1. Lineage (NCBI taxonomy): Eukaryota > Metazoa > Onychophora > Udeonychophora > Euonychophora > Peripatidae > Epiperipatus > Epiperipatus broadwayi. The sequence goes on from JAQFVV010000064.1 coordinate 6,223,710, forward strand.
GTCGAAAGAATAGGTGATTCGTTCTATTCTTTCACAAAGACTTTATCTTGTGTTGGAAATGAAAGTATTCATTTATTATTAAGATACATAAAGTGCATGTACATTAGCTTGAAATGCTGATCTTTAGTTTATTACAATTCATAAACATTGCGCTATATAGAATAAATATCTCATTTACAAAGTCATTAACATAACTTTGTAATATTTTAGGATCATTTACATTTCTGATTTCTACAAATATTTTGATATCATCAGCACACAAATTTTTTTGTCATTTATCAGAGATGTTAAATCAGATGTAAAAATGGCAAAAAGAATTGAACTAAGAATATTCCCCTGTGGAATTCCATATTTATAGGAAGTTATAGTTAAAGATTCTTCATTACATAGTTCTTTCTATTTGTAAGAAATGAATTTAATAGTTTTAGGAAATTAGTTGTATTTGCTTTCAACAAAAGAGTTCCATGATCTACTCTATCAAAAGCTTTAGAGAAATCAAAGTAAATGACATCAAGTTGATATTTGAGATCTATGGCTTGTGATATAGCATCTGAAATACGTAGCATGCAGGAATAAATCCATGTATGGATGATAGAAAGATATGTCTCAATTGGTGAATGATTCTATAATAAATTATTTTCTCAAATAGTTTTGCACATACTAGTAGAAGAGTAATAGACCTCAACTTTGAAAGATCTGATTTATTTCCTGATTTATAGATTAGAATTATTTGTGAGATTTTGCAAGTCCGGCAACACTGATGTTTTTAATATAATGTTGAATATATATGCCAATGCCTGTGCTAATAATTCTATACAACCTTTGTAGATGAACACTGGTATATTGTCATGAGCAATACTTCTTTTATTTTGCAAATACATAGTAGTATTTATGATTTCTCTAGCATTTATATTACTTATGGGTATTATGTTATTTTTTAAAAGATTATCTACAAAAGGATATTTATGTGAATTTCCATCAGTGTGGTCCTTTTGAGAAGAGAAATATTTCATGGATTTATCATATTTAATATCTGCAGTTATTGCATTGTAGGTTTTTAAGTGGAATTTCATAATATCCCCAAATTTAGTTGGTTCACTGCACATATTATTTTGTACATTTTCCATGTATAAAATATAATCTTAAATTTCTCCAATTTTTTAATTAATGATCATATTTTTTTTAAAATTATTTAGATACATTTTGTCTTTATATTTTTTATATAAAGAATAAAAATATTTTCTTTTAATGCATTTTATAAGCTTTCTAGAGAACCATTTACGATATTTGTGGGATGTGATAGTTTTTAGAGGAATGAATTTCTCTACAATATTAAGAAATAACCGTTGGAAAATTTCTGCAGCTTTTGATGCATCATTGCAATTGTGTATATATATCTTCCCAATTGATATTTTTAACTGCTGTATAAAAGCCAACATAATCATCTTTAGCATAATTTCTTTTAGATTGAATTGCAGATTTCACAGGTTTAAAGTTAGAGATATTTCAATTGCAGCATGATGAATAATTTCAATCAGTAAAGGCTTTTCACATTTTTGGATTCTAAAAGACTGACTATTAGGTCTAATGTGTAGCCATTTTTATTAAGTATATCATTTACCTGTTTTAAGCCCAGACAGAAATTTAAATAGCTGTGTTAATTGGTTACATTTTAAGTTACCATTTTGATTATCATTATTTTTATAATATATGCATTTTTTCTACAGTACAGGATTTTTCATATCTGCAGTCCAAATATGTAATATATAGGGGGTTTGAACTCAAGACTTTTACACAACCATCAACTATCCACAGTATCTCACACTGCTGACACACTCAGGGTGTCAGCAGTGTGAGGTAACATGGATAGTTGAGGGTTGTGTAAAAGTCTGAGTTCAAACCCTCTATATATTACATTATTTTTATAGTAAATAATATTACAATTTCCCATAATGATTCTGTCATCTCTATATGTAATAAGAAAAGGTTCAAGTTGCTTTCAAAATTTTATGTGATATATTAGGTAGAATATAAAGGTTATCTAATAATAATTTACAATTATATAGCTCCAACCATACTGCATCAAATGAAAAATCAGAAATATATACATTTATAACCAATATGATTATTGATTGCAATTAATGTATCTCCTCCTTGAGAAGCAATATCTAATGATTTGTCATATCTGTGTACTTTATATTGATTATCTGTAAATTCTTTATCATATATGATTTTATTTAGCCACATTTCTGTTAGACAGATAATATCATAACTTTCTATCAAAATTCCATATTTAATTGTTCATAGTTTAGTATGTAGACCTCTAACATTTTGTAAATAGATATTTAAAGACTTTTTATTATCCATTATTTTAATAATAATTTTAAAATATTAAAAGCATTAAATAAATTAACTAACTATAAGAGATATATAAAATGTATACTCTACGGTGATTAAACAAGTGTCTGAGACAATTTAACCAGGTGCACTTAATTATTCCAATCATATTAAAATATTATTTGGCATTTCTATAAAGTGATAAATTTCATAAAGATGCCTTCAATACACTTAATCCAGCTGAGGATATAATTAATTGTGGAGGCTGAGATTTATAGCATAAATTTATTAATGTTGAATTTCCAAAGCATTTATCCCAATCAACAATTATTTACTACCTACTTATATTGATATAGCAATTAATCCATTTGACGAAGTAACTTTCATACATTATAATGTCTCTAGACATATTTACAAAGATATAATATCAATGAACATAAATCCATTATCTTTTGGATTCCTGGGATTACTGTAGTATCACACAAATATTAATCCATTTGGTTAAATTAGCTTTACAAAAAGAACCAAGGTTTTAAGTAGCTTTCCTTCAATATAATATGCAGCAATTTATTAATCCATTGCTTCAAGACAATTTTACAATGTTTGGCTAAAGTTCAGGTTTTTCACAAAAGACCAAACAGCGCATTAATCCATGTCAAGCATTGGTGGTTGAGAGGTCAGCGACAACTGCTTTCCAATCAGTTGTGCCGGGTTAGCGGATTCACTTCCTGGCTGATGCTATGGTACATGGAAACTCATTAATCCATTGACTCCAATTCATTTATAAGACTTATCTATTGTTTTCAGTAATTTTTACAAATACAAAATCAAACCATACATGAATCCATACATTTTTATGCACTATTCATTAGACATTTTGGCCAATATAATTTCAAAGAAGTGTTTTTAATATTTAGAGGCGAGATGAATAATTATTGTAGTGTCATAACAAGCTACAGCATTCCATAAGTAATTTTAAAGGTTCTCACTTGAATCAGAATATTAAAATTTCAATCCATTAAATGCATTACTGAATAATAAACATTGTTAATAATTTAATTTCTCCAATTTAGGATGACATAGAGAAAATATTTGCCCTCAAGAAGCAAATGTCTCAAACAAACACTATTGGTGGAAATTAACAAAATGGATAATTCCAGATTTAAATCCAATGTGATTCTTCAACACTATGTAATTAAAGAAACTAAACAAATTTTGACAAGTGGTTGCTTTTTTTTTTTCACCATGAGATTAGCGATTTCATATTTTTTACCCACAATACTTCACTTCTTGGATTTATATGGGAATAGTTTGCTCTCATTGTTATGGAAAAAAAATGAAGTAGTTGAGATTTGAAAGTATCAAAACTTTAAAGAGCTAAAATTTGAAACAAAACACTATGTTACATTAATTAATAATAAAATACACATTTATTTATTTCACAAATAAAAATGACTTATAATAATAAATATTAAATCAAATGATTTTGGTTTTAATTTTATTTTTTAAAGTTCTCATTTTTAAACAATACCAAACCTATTTATTTAACTCTAAGAATAAATTCATTTAAGCATTTACGATTATACCTTTTTCAATTTTATAACATTTTAAAACACAAATACTCATTCACACACACGTATTTAATTATAATATTAAAAGCTACTATCCTTATTAGGTACAATATTGGTAGTTTAGCTATCCAACTAAAAATTAGTATTCTATTAATAATATTTTTAAATACTTTCTTTTATTATAGACCCAGCTTACAACTCAATATTCGCAATGCATCAGAAATTAACTGGTCATTCATGTGAACCTGAAAATCCAAGAATAGTTTGTAGGGAAAGAAATGATGTTAAGAGAAAGGTGAAGGAGGCATGTTTTATTGCCATGGATGATAAGGCTATGAATAGGAAAGATGCGTGTTATAAAATTTCTAAGAAATGGGTTAATTAGATTTACGCATATAGTTCAATTAATTTACATATATCTGCATATATTTACACATAGCAACCTTGTTACGCTTACTCTTTGTTACCCATGATTATGAGAGCTAAGTTCTCTTGAAAGCGCTCGGGCATTATATATTATAATTTATATTAAGTTTATAATAAATTGTGATTTAATTTGAAGAAGCTCTGCTGTTATGCGCTGATTTGTGCATTAAAATTGTATATATATAGTAGGCAGCTGAGTGTGAAATAATTTCTTTTTATAGTTAGTATAGTATCTTCTGTCTTGTGTATTTTTGCCTCCAAAATTGTTTTTATGTGCTTGTATTTATTTATTTTTAAAATATCAAACGCGTTTTTTTTAAAAAAAAAATCGAAGATGCATATTTTTAGGATGTTATAATCGATAAAGTTGATACAGAAAACATCTTGGATAATGTCAATAATTTACTCTAATACGTAGTAATATATGAGAAAATATGAATATCACTTCGGGAATCTTACTATTTGACACAATAATAGTAATAAACATTAATATTTACTATTAATATTTAATATTGTATTGATAAGCCAATACAATTGTTTTTTAGAGTTTGTAGTTATGATTATTAATTTAGATGTTAAAATATAGTGTTACAATATACATACTTTTAGTCAATAAATATCCCTACCCTTGCATTTATGGCGAAATCTTAAAGACTGTATTTCAAAAGATTTCCTAATAAAAAAACAGCAGGACTGTTTTTCTTAAATGAATTATAATATAACATTAACATGAATATCAAAGTAACAATAGATAGTGCAAACAATGCTTTCAACAGCTCTCCAGCTAGGCACAAAATTGTCTAGTAAAAAAAATTTTCTTAATAAAGAACATGAGACCAAGAGTAATAAGATATCAAACTGATTCCTGCTTACAATATGATGTTCAGCAAAAAATTCATTTTCTCTCACCTCATTAATGCCATCTAGTGTAGGATTTAGCAATCAGTAGGTGCCAGATGATAGTGCTTATTTAATTTGTATCTAGTGTTCTCCTGGAAAACATTAACTTATTCCAAATTTGGACTTGATAAGAAAGAAATAAAAATAGCTGCTAGAAAAAAGTACATTAGATCAAAAAATTCAGGTGTATAGGATAGCACTGGATAGAGATTTACTCTGTATAATTATCTGTCATCTACTGATTACTAAAGCTTACCCTAGGTGGCATAAATGTGGTGAAAGTAACAAATGGGACTGAAATTAAATGTAATAGGATGCCCCCAATAATCTCAGTGATAGGCTTCCTTGAAATATGAAAATATGTGCATATATATCACTTTATCTTGTAATAGTTTACTTATGTTGCATAAATCACTGGAAGTACAGTTACTGACATTTCGATTACACACACAGCCATATATAATATTTATTAAGTATACTCTGTTGTATTAATAGTCTTGCAAATGATGTCATTCATATTAATGCAATCAAATTAGTACATTGCCTTGATATGTAATGAAATTAATTGTAAGCATTTTATTCTGTTAGTCTAACTTGTAAACAAAAGTATACACATTTGAAGTTTATTAGTTTAAAAATATTATTACACTTTCTTAGCACTATATTTAATAATAGATCTTTGTTGTAGGATTGTTAATCATTTGGATTAAAATTAATATCATATAATAAGCATATTTTTTTAATTTATAAATTACGTGCATATATATATATGTGTGTGTGTGTGTGTGTTTGTGTAAAGTAAAAAGTTAAAAATAGGTTTTAAATGGATTACTTTATAAAGGCCTCAAAACCTCCCCTTATAGAGATGCAGTTAAGAAATCATTATGGACTCAGCTTGTTAATTGCAAAATGCTAAGTCTATGAATAGTTTTTCACTTATGCTACTATAAATATCTAGATGTCCATTTATTAAGCAATACTGAAATGTAAGAAGCAATGTCTAAGAGTTGGCAAACTGAAAAAAAAATCAGAAACCTAATTAGAATTTTTAAAAAATTAAGCTTTACCCAATCAGGAGTGTAAGTGGGAACACACATATTTTAAACATTTTATTTTTTCTTCTAATACTCTGTTTTTAGAAAGTTTTCAAGACCTATGGCTTAGTGATACCAATTACCATTTCACCAATTTGGGATTTAAATATTGACTGGAAAAATAACAGAAATATTTTTCAGATAACAAGCATGCTTAGAATTTTTCTTTCAGGTAGTTAACTGCTCAAACATCCAAGATTGATCAAAAAATTGATAAGCAGCTATTATTAGCTAGAGAAAAGGGTTAATCTGAGTTGATCAGATAGGTACTGCTATACTAAATGTGATGATAATCAGATAGAGCTTTCATAACTGGTAGAGAAGATATCATATGGAAACTAGGTAAGAGCTTACCTTTAAATATTTCAAACATTTAATTTTATTCTTCCTATATAAATGAATTTTAAAAGTTTATTGGCAAAGCTTATCTAAGTTGTTATTGTTTTTAACTATAGTTGCTGTTTTCCATTTTAGTTTATATACACACATGGTGTAAATACATTTTTACTAAAAATGAATTTTAAAAATAACAAAAATTTTGAAAATATTAATTAAGATAACATTATGTATGACTTCTACATAAACATAAATTTAGAAATTTGGACAATAGGCTACGTGTCCACATAATATATTGTCCATTATTCACATATATGTTTTTGTTCAGTAACTTTGTGATTATTTTTTTATTAATTCTGAAGCTATATATATATATAAATTTCAAGACAATATTTTTATTTTTTCAAAAACACACACAAGCAGATTTTGGAAGAAAAAAAACTAATCAATAAATGCTTTTTTAAGATATATATATGTAATAATATTATAAATCGATGTCTGTATTTCTTCAAAGCAATGAATCTTATACATTAAATATTAGAAAATATAGTAATCAAAAAGTTTTGAAAAATATAAAAAATATAATCATCACTTAGGAGCACTTTCAATTATCCTCCTAGACTTTGTCAACTAATACTTTGAAAGGTTAACCTTCACATAATTCCATGATCTTAACACATTTGCTGCCTGCCTATTGATTAAGTCCTGCTTGTATTTATATATTAGCATAGCTTCCTTTATTTTACTTTTATTGTTATTTCTCTCAATTTGCAATATTTTTACATTATTATAATTAAAATTAAAACCATAACACATGATTTATTATAGTCATAAAAAATGGAAATTGATACATTATTATTACCTTTATAATTTCATTTCGTATTGTGAATCCTCTTAAATATATGCAAGTGCTCTTTAGTTCTTTTCTCCTATGTACATCTCTATTCCCCTATATATCCACTATCACACCTACATATCCATTTATGAATGATTCAATTTTTATTTATAAATGATGTTTTATCTTTAAAGTTATTTATTAATTTATTTAATGTAGGAGATGCATAAAATGCAATGTAACATATACCTTTATAAATTTTCCTTATGAAATTTGCTTGTTGATTCAAATTTATGGTATTGATATCCAATTTTTTTTATTAGTAGAAGAATCAACCTTATTATTAATATTTTTATATTTTGTATTAAAATTTTTAATAGTATTATAAATATGATTGTAATTATATCCAACATTTAACAATTCATTAGAATACATTTCAATATTTTTGCCTTTATCCGAAGAATATTTACAAAGATTATCATTTCTAAATAAGGACTTCAAACCTGCCATTTTATGTAACATTGGTATTTTTAATTTAACAATAAAAGGAAAATAAAGAAAGCTATGCTAATATATAAATACAAGCAGGATTTAATCAATAGGCAGAAAGCAAATGTTAAGATCATGGAATTATGGGAAGGTTAACCTTTCAAAGTATTAGTTGATAAAGATTACGAGGATAGTCGAAAGTGCTCCTAAGTGACGATTATATTTTTTGTACTTTTCAAACATTTTTGATTACTGTATTTACTAATATTTAATTATAAGATTCTATATATATAAAAATAAATATTGAAAAACGTAAAGTGAGATTTGTGTTTTAATGTAGCTGATAAAAATATTAATCCTTTAATTAATCCTATGGGCACCTATTCCCATTTTAGTTTTTAATAGTTTTATAATGAAAATTTAATAATGTTAATTAAAAAAAATTATTATAATATTAATATTTCAGATAAATACACAACTCCAATTCCCATTAAGATTTAAAGTTATGACATGGGACTTATCAGTTTATTCATTTTGGACTCAAATTAAAGTGAAATCAATCTATCAATAGTAAGTAACTAATATCAGTTATGATGTGAAAATGCCTGTCTTCTCCTTCGTTGGTCATAAATTTTTAAGCCAATACTCCCAAAAGCTATTAAATTACTCCTTTTTATCATGCTCTACCTAGCATGTGAAACTTCACATCTATACATTTTATCTTATTTCCATACTGTTGGTTCAATTCACCCCTCTATTGCAACATAGCCCTTAATTTAAATATACTGTATCAATATCCATTCAATCACTTCATTTGAAAATCATCCCTAACATTATCCAATCTTAAACTTACTGTGGCAATTGCCCAAACCTTGAATTTGGAAGGCTGGAGCTGGAAATATATTACCTATATAATCTTATCATGGCGAACACCATTTTATCACGACAATTAATAAAACTTATATTTAAATGTTAAATTTGCATATCATTTTATTGCTTGAAATACATTCTGATTGTATTTTTTTTTTTTTATTTAAATATAAGAGAAATACTTTTTACTTAAACTTATTGTAACAATTGCCCAAACCTCGAAATATACTACATATATATTCTATCATTGCATTAGCAAAAATCATAACCAAAATCACATTTTTTTTGTATATTTGCATAATCTATTTATTTTCCCCTTGTTCAGTATATATATATGAATCTTTTATGATGTATTTACACTCTAGTTGTAAATAGCTATTGTTTACGACATTTAGCTTTTGTCTAGTGACATCTATCAATGGGAAACAATTAAAGCAAACAATAAAGCAAGATCTATATCTCAGTAACCAATAGTCTGCAGAAATTCTCAGCCAGTTTTTTGCTATATGCTCTATCATTAAAGTAAATTTATATCAACCATTAAAATACTAATTTAATACAAAAATGTTAAGTGATTCCGCTAATATTTGTCAGTTTATGAACCACGTGTATGGAAAAGTTTAATGAATTGTAAAATGTGTATATAAAAAGATGCCGAATCAATCAGATGTTAATAAAATGATTTTAAAAACATCTCATGAAATAACATAATTCCAACTCAAAGTCAACTCGAATATTTTCAGTTCAAAAAGGATGATAAAATGCGGAATAGACAGGAATCATATACAAATAAAATAAAATGTGTAAATGTCAGATATGTAAAAAAGTGTGTTTTAAAATTCAAATTAAACTTCATTTTAAACAAAGAGAGGAGAAAAAAATGTTTATCATTTAATTAAAATCAAACAAAGTATTGAATAGAAAAGAAATTTTGCAACTAATTAATTTCTTTTTTCTCTCTTTTTTTTTTTTTAAATGAAAGAGGATGTTATTTAAATTTAAAAAAAAAAAAAATGAGAAAAAGATAGAGTAAAATAAGAAATATATACTGAATTGCTAAAAATCACTCGATAGCAAAGCTTTAATTTAATAAAATCGGAGGTAAAAAAGCTCTTACGAATATAAATTTTAGAAAGTACTTGATAGATGTAGTGTTAAAATTTCTTATAAAGCGAATATATAATAAGAATTATCAATCTTCATAATAAAGAATGTAAATAATAACAAAACAAATGACGTCATAATAAACTCGATATAAAATTCCCAGCTTAACTATGAAATGAAATTATTTATACAAACAAAAGCATTATTTAATCGTATTTTAAATCTTGTTAGCAAATATTTTTAAATTTTTTTATAGTTTCAAATGTAAAGTTGTCCAAAACTCTGAGACCCTCCTGAAGAGTTTCAATTTACAATTCAATCCAGTTAAATATTCCTTACACACTGCATTCCAAATATTTGCAGCACATTTAGTTACAAAGATAGGCTACATCTTTTTGCACTAGTTACCAATTTAAAGGTGAAAAGATATAAAAAATCATTTAAATGAATCAATTTATTTGAATCAGAAGTACTGTGTTAGGAAAAGAGACTCCAGATTGATGATATATGCTGTAATCCATGGTGATTATTAATACTCATATCCATCGAGTTATTAATCCACGATGATTAGATATGATAATCAAAATTTCTATAATGTCACTACCATTGTTTTTATTAATCCATGATTTCACTATCCAAAGCTTTAGTAATCCATCATAATGATTCACACTCCATTGACTCACTATTCATGACTCCAATAATACATGGTCTTTCTGTACAGTAATGCCACTATCATGAACTCACTACGCATAGCTTTAGTAATCCATCATAATTATGTATAATGATTCCTGTTTAATGGCCTCATTCTCCATGGCTTTAGTAATACATGAATTTTATATATAGTTATTCCTATTTCAATGGCTTTAGTAGTCCATGGTGATTATATATATTGCCATGGTCTCACCATTCATGGCTTTAGTAATTCAAGATTTGGAATAGTAATAAATAAAATAAAAATTTGAAATTTCTATATAGGCATACTACAATGAATGCCATCAGGAAGAACCTCTTGGACACTCTACACACTCTCAGAACAAAAAAAAGAAAATTAAAAAATCTCTTTTAGTAGAATTATGATTCTGAAGCTATTAATTTATTTAAAAGTTATTTTTATATTTAACATAATTGGAATGTGAGATGGAAATATGGGAAGCTATATATTTGTTTTGTGTTTGTGTTACTTTACACTTGAAAATTTTCCATGACAGGAAAGCCATTGATGGTGGATTTGCAATTTAATTTTAACTAGTGGTTTTAATTGCAAATTAGTGTATTTAATTTAATATTCTAATGATTTTTAATGTATTTAGTTTAATATTCTAATGATTTTTTTAATGAGCATGAAAATAACTTTACAGTTTATCAAATATGTAATTCTGAGAATATAAACATTCATGGAACAAACAAGAATATGTTAAGCTAATCAATTAAATGAACTTGTACATAATTCCAATCTTTTGTTATATCAATACCAGTCTATTTTATCACATCATCTATTACTTGACAAAAATATGTTTGCATAATTATAATAAAATGCGAGTATTATTTAAAAGTTCATTTAAATTATTCTTGGAAAATCTAGGTTGTGGATGATCTTAGAAATGTATTCAGATTTCCTTGTTCTGTGAACAGATTTACTTTAATATGAATATGTAATGCTTGAGATTACATCTTGAGTGACTTGCTATAAACAACTGATGTATCCTCTACCCACACGAGTTGATAATTTATGCAATAAAAACATGGCGACCTTTTATTTTAAACTCCTCTAATTAAAATTGTTCCTGACAATCATCTATATAACAATGCAAAATACAGTAAGAAGTAGTCATTTTAAATCAATCACATAATCGCCATTTCTTATGCTTGCTCTAGCTGTGTTAAAATAGATAAAACTCTCCATACAATAGTGCAGTGCTCTCAGATCAGATAGGGATTTTATGCACAAATCTCGCATTCATTGATTATTCTGGCTTGCACTGAGTGGCACTACGGTATGCAGATTTTTGCCTGTTTTAGGTAATCATTTTCTTATTGCATAAATTTTCAAATGCTATAATTGGGTGCAGATCAATTATTTACAGAAACTGCTCTTTAAAAGAGCAATTGTGAGCATTACATATATTTAGCATTTAATTGTTTACCTTTATAAATATATAAATTCATTGAAAACAATCAATATTTAAACAACACCAATATTAATAATAATCAACAATCTGTCATCAAAGCAACCTTCTTTTAACAATAAATGTGGAAACCCACCTTTATTTATGGTCTTATACAATTATATAGACACTAAATATTGCAACATGGCTACAATGGAAATATTGATATAAAAAAGTTTAAATAAACCTTCTTAAACAGGTAAATATAACCTCTTCTGAATGCAAACTAACAAATAGTCCATTTTAACATTCAAACTGCAATTATAACTTATACATTGCACTCCAACAATGTATTACTTAAATAATAAAGCAGATCATTCTCAAAGCTAGATAGTTTTATAAATGTAAATTCATTGGGAGCAGTCAACACTTAGACAATACCAATATCAATAACAATCAGCAATCTCAATCTGTTGTCATGGCAACCTTTTTTTAACAAAAAGATGGAAATCCATCTTTATTTATGGTCTAATATGTTTATATAGACACTAAAGATTACAACTCAACCACAGAGAGAAATTATTGATTTAAAGAAGTTTAAATAATCCTCATTAAACAGGTATATATATATTCATTTAGATATAATATAAAAATTTAGATATTAATATTCTGAAAATAATTCTTTGTACTTTATATATATATATATAAAGATTTTTTTTTTAAAAAGTTTACAGTATATAATTTTTACACAAAAATTTATAATATATATATTAAGACATATTATTATTTTGAAAATTCCATTTTAAAGATAAACAAATATCTACAACATATATGCATAGTGCATGCCATTTTTTACATTTTTAAATGAAAAAATATAAAATTTTAAATATTTATTTCTATATGTAATTCGTTTTTTAAAAGTATCAAAGTAATAAATGATATTGGACTCAATTGAGCCATTTCCATTGGGTTCAAACACAGAATAATTGTTTCAAAGCAACCGTGAAGCTCATTGAGTTATATCTGAATAGATAATAATCAATGAAAAAAGGAAATAATTTGTTAATTACTCAAGACATTTTATGATGTTTTGAGTTCTAAAATGTCACACTGAATACCCTAGTTCTATTCAATTAATTAATCTGATGCTATGCTAAATCAGATAGAACAATGAAATGGCCATTATATGTTATATTAGTATAATTTTTTTTTTTTTTAATAAAGCAAAATATAAAATTTCTTCACTATCAATTTTCTATTATTTTCATTTTCTTAAATATTTTTTATTTAGTAAATTTGACTGCATTTGTAGTTAATTGGTGGACTTTTTCATCGTCTAATTAAATTCAGCATAATAATCTTATTAACTTATCCATTTATATGTATAATATTATTAAATTACTAAACTTTTTATTAAAATAAATAAATTCATTACATTCATTCATTAAACACAGATCAAATTATATTTACTATAAATGCAAATGTCATTGTTTTATTATTAAGCTCTGTTATGTGGAAGAAAATTTTCATAATAATTTATATATTTTCTTTTAATTTTAAACATAATACACATACACACAGGCAGACAAAAATAGTATGGCTGTGAAAAAATGTGATTGATTACAATTCTTACATAATTTGAATGGATGTTTTCTGACTATAATAATTATCACATTTAATAATTATATATAATACAGACATCGTACCAATAGCTCAAACAAGCTCTTAATTTATAAATGTGGTAAGAGAATATATTTAAAATCTCTATCCAAAACATTCTTATCCCCAAACCAATTACTTTCGAGCTTATGGCTCACCTCAGTGAGGAAATAGAATATTCGGATACTAGATCTAAAATATCAACTCAAAACCCAGTACTTGTTTCACACATAATATTTAAGTAGAAACTCTTGATTTTTGGACATGAAAATGTCTTTTGCTCCAGCTATCTAACGTAAATCGCTATATGGGACTGAACCAAATTCAGATCTACCATATATTAACAGCCTCAGCATAGCCAAAGTGGTAAAATTATAATAATCAATAAAGCAAGTCATATATAATATGACATTGCTTTTATAAACTTGTATTTACAAAAATGTAATACAGAGAGGGTACCAATACCTCAAACAAGCTCTTAATTGATAAGTGTGGTAAGAAAAAATATTTAAAATCTCTATCTGGAACATTCTTAAATATTACATATGAAATAAGTGCTGGGTTTTGAGTTGATATTTTAGATGTGGTATCTGAATATTCTAGCTCCTCACTGAGGTGAGTCATAAGTTCGAAACCAATTGATCTGGAGATAAGCATGTTCCAGATAAAATTTTTAAATATTTTCTCTTACCACACTTATAAATTAAGAGCTTGTTTGAGCTATTGGTATACTCTCTGTATTACATTTTTGTAAATACAAGCTTATAAAAGCAATGTCACGTTATATATGACTTGCTTTATTGATTATTATAATAATTATATATATTGGATCTTTCACCCTTTCTAATAAAACTAATAAAATTTGCATCATATGGAAGATTCTAGAAAGTTTGGTTACCAAAAGTTTTATTTGAAGTTAATGATGTGTAAAAAAAAAAATCAGCATAACTGATTAGAATGGTTGCCTATGAATTTTGCACTGCAATAGTTTATAATCCAATCATCATACATAAAATTTAATATTTTATTTTATAATGAATTCATTAGAGTTTGCTTTAAAGCACCAACTCATAAATAATAGGATATTATTGGATTTGTGAAGAGCTTCAATTTGTTTTTTGTACTCCAAATATGTTCCTCTAAAAGAGAAAAAAATCAACTGTACATGAATCTGAGATAAAACTCAAACTGAAGCACATGGAGCTAAAGCATCTTTGATTTTTACAAAGATAACTTTTCAAATGCTTTCTTTTAGATGCAATTAGTTCCTTACAACTGTCAAAGAAAGAGCCCAGTTGAAAGATATTGTAAGAACAATTTTAATTTTTCTCTCTTAGTATTTACTTGCAAAGAAAAGCTAAATTGGTTTACATCATAATTAAAAAATACATTTAGTTTAACACAGCAAATGAGTAAAAAATGTAATTTTATTCTACAATTATTTATGAGTATATGATACATTTAAATAGTCAAAATAAGAGTCATAGATCACATGACCCTATTCTCTTAAGCTTGTAAGTTATAAACAATGTGAATTGCCAATTCCTCAACAAGCTCTGTGATAAATGCTTAGCCAGAGCCAGCACTTAAAATATCTCTGTCATGAACCCCCCTCCCAAACCCCTGACCATGGTTTCGCTTTGGCACTCCTCAGAGAGGTACCAGGGTATGTTCAGACAGTAGATCTAAAAATACCAACCCAAAGCCAAGCACTTATCTAAAAGTTATCTATTGAATGGAAAATCTGAAATTTTCCATTCAATAGATAACTTTTAGATAAGTGCTTGGCTTTGGGTTGGTAGTTTTAGATCTAGTGTCTGAACCTACCCTGGCACCTCTCTGAGGAGTGCCAAAGCATGAAACCATGATTATATTTTAAGTGCTGGCTCTGGCTAAGCATTTACCACAAAGCTTGTTGAGGCATTGACAATCCTCATTGTTTATGATAAACTTAATCTTTAAATTTCAATTAATATCTATAATCTAAGAATACAACAACTTCTGCTTAAAGGGTAATAAATGATTGTGTTTATATATAATAATATAAATACGGCAATATTTAAAGATTTAGATATTTTAAAAATAAAGCTTGTTATTTAAATTGGTATTAATTTATTCAGATATTTAAAAACAATAGTTGCGGTGATGGGAGTGTAATAAAACCAGGGCCACCCGATCGAGAATTGATTCAGGTGAAACCATCATAAGACGCAAAAAGTAAAAGTGACTGGTAATAAAAATGCATTCATTTAAATTATATGACTTCTTGTTTTGTATAAAATATGACAGGGTACGAGCACAGACTTTCACCTGACCCACCACTCTCCACACTATCTCATAACACTGATACACCTGAAACACATATGTCGAAAAGATAAATAATCACCAATATATGTATTTCATGCTAAACCAGCAATCATCCGTTGGTCCAGATTACCATCTCTACACATATATGCTACAAGTGCTCAGATATATATTAAGATAGCAAATCCTCCTACTTTAATGGACAGGCTTCAATCTACTCCACACTCCAACTCTTCAACTGTCCATTCAATTGAAAATCTGATGATGGAACGCTCAAAGGTCACCCTTAGGCCGAGATTGTTGTCAAACCCATGTTGACCTAAAGGTCAATCTGACCCCTCATGTACAGGACATAATCCATTAAATACATATACAAGGGATAGGCAGACATCTTTATAAAATATATAGAACAATTTTAATTGTTAAATTGAAAAAAAATAAATCAAAACATAAATAGTTTTCCTGGATCTCTAATGTGATATTAAATTTAAATGCACATTTCAAAACTATATAACTATTATTTTCAGTAAAACTTTTTCCATATAAATTAGAAAGAAAAATATAAGTTTTGATTAACTTATTTATGAATTGGAAGAGAATCAGCAAATAAATAAAGGAAACAGAATAATGAAATTTCAAGTACATAGTTGGATAGAATCTATTATAATAAAATTATAGTTTTCTGATAGAAAAATTTAGGTTAATAATAAGACTTACATCACAAGAAATAGTTCGAGCAATTTAGAAGCTAAAAAAAATAATAGAATTGTAGGAATAATAGGTGTGAAGCAATAATTGAAAGAATAGATATGTTGAAAAGATAAAAATAAAAAAAAACATAATACATTAGATAGTTTGAAAAAAATAAATCAAATAAAATATAAATTGGTATAGGTAGGAATTAATTATATAGTTCAATAATAGAGAATGCACTACAAAAAATTTATAGCTCAAATAAAATCAAATAAACAGAATAAGATATATATGAGAGATAGTGACCTGGGCCAACGGATGAGTGCTGGTTTAGCATGAAATGCATGTCATTTGTCTTTTATTAATTTAAAAAGAATGGGGAAGTATGAAGATGTTTATTATATCTATAAGATATTGAAGTAGTCTGTGTGTATGCACACACAGAGCTTCATGATATTTATTTCAATTTAATGAAATCAACATATAGTGACAAATCTAATAGATAATTTTTTACTCTCATTATTAAAAAAAAAAACAATATATATATACACCCGGGTCTAGTTTTATGCAGTAGATAGACTCCACAGAAAATCGGCATTAAAAAAAATTGCACAAAAATAGACTTAACTTACCTTGAAAAATGGGGGATAGGTTCTGTAATTTTCAGAAATGGCACAAAGCAACAAAAAAAAAAAATACTTTAAAATTCGCATTAAAAAAATAAGAAAATAAAGTATGACTAATAAAAAATATCAAATATTTGAAAAAAATTGATACACATTTTTTCATATGTATTTTAATCATTATCGCTATTTAATGATATGCGGTTTGTTTGTAAACTGCTAAGAAATCAGATTCATCACAAGTGGAAGTACAACTAGTGCCATTTTCAGTCTTGTGATGTGTTAATGGTTTTCTGTTGACAATGTAATCAGTGATTAAACTTTGAGACAATGATTTTATTAATTGTTTATTAAGTTCGCGATATCCAGACATATAACTATTTAGCTCTCCTTGGTATTTAAGAAGTTGTTTATTGCAGGAAACTATCAGATTTCAGCATTTTCTGACATTTTTCTTTGTCTCACACATCAATCTAAAATCTATGATTAACTGATTTTTACTACTGAAATAAATTTTAAATGTTCACATTTTGTTTCTATATTAAAAAAATGAGATCGCAATCAAAACAAAAAAATTATACATTATCACTAGAAAGATTATTTTCAGTTTACAAAATCAATAAAATCTTCATTATTTATTTTAAAATCTAAGATTATTTCTGTTATATCTAACAAAATAAGTTTTAAAAGTTTAAAATTTTTAAATATTTATTGCAATATTTTTATATGTAAGTATAAATCTATTATTATTATTTACTCATTAGTATAAGTAGGTTATTTACATAGAAGCTAAGATTCTAAATACAGCTTCAGGCCATATTCACATTAGCTGCTAAAATAACATTATATTTTTGAAGAAAAAAAGTACTTCAAGTCAAAATAAGTTATTAATAATTTTAATTTCTTGATATCTAATAAATATAGTGAAATATGAAAGATATTAAGAAGAAACATGAATCGCATAACTTCAAATTTGCATTAAAATAATCCACATAAAATGAGACCCAGGTGTATATGCAGATGTGCATATGGTTAAATTATAGTACTATATATATATATTGTTAATATTAAAATGCATTTTTGTTTGTATATTTGGAAAAGGAAATACATTTTTTATACATTTTTCTACACATATAGAAGGATAGAGAGTCACTTTGTAATAAAAACATTTACGCACAATTTTGCTAAACATTTAGCTAAAGTCTGAAATTCTGTAAGACTTTGGCAGAACTTTGTAACAGTACATTTTCATAAAGATGTGAATGACTTCTTGTCTTTAGAAACAGTTACAATCCTCTGACATGGATATGATAATATGATTTGTTAGAGGAGTGTGAATTAAGAATTAGTCAACCTAAGTGTATTTTTTTCTGACAAAGATGAATTTTAAACAAAAAAAGAGAACAATCTGGGAAATTGAGAATACCTAAAGGCTTGTAAATTAATATAATATTTTGTGGTTTGCTGGGAAAAGTTAGTTTTGATAAATATATAAATACTGGCTAATATTTTGCACTTTTTTTTGAACTGCTGAGTATAAAAGACTTCATGCTAGTTTTCAGTATTAAAATGACTTATGAGTAGTAGCAGAGTTAACCTTCCCTGCTGGATGATCTCCAGGAGAAGAAAGCGCATCATCTTTGGTGTGGAGAGAACCTGTCAAGAATGGAAGAATATACTAGTTTCAAACCCAATCCTTTCCTGATGTCCAGTAAACCAAGAGCCCACCCAGATCCAAGTCTCAACCTGTAAGAAGATAGCTGCCTATCCTGACTCATCAAAGTCATCATCCATAAGCAGCTGCCAATGTAAGCATGAATTCTTAACTTAGGTAAAATATTTAAAATGTATTTATCGAGCTCTATAATATATAAATTTAAATCCCTCAAACTGTAGCTACTCTGTAATAAAACATTTATTCCAAAGAAAAATGTAATTTAGGAACATTAATACAGACAATAATTGTCATAACTGTCTGTTAACAAATCTATCTATATCAGAATTTAATTTTAATAGTAAAAGGTATAAAATTCTGTAAAGTTTATAACATCATTTTTTTTTATAATTTATTTTGAAGTATGCCACGTCATTTTTCTTTAGTTATATATATATTTTATTGGTTTAATATCTATATAGTGAATGATATGCCAAACTTAGCAAGTATAGGAAGAAGAATATTTTAATATTTAATCAATTAAGGCATAAATTGTGTTTGTTTTGTCTCCAATCTTAAGAAGAAAGATAATAATTATTTTAAAACTTCAAATAATTAAGCGCAAGCTTGATTTCATGAAATCATTCTTCCAAATTCTTGCGAGCTAAAATTTTTCATTTGTTTGTTTAATAAAAATAATAACAGGGTAAACATAATTTGATGAACTTGAAATCTTCTTATATATGTAGTAACCAAGTAAGTCTACATCTACTGATATACTATATATATGTACTGTTTATTCTTGTATTAAAGAAATATACATATTTTAAAAATATAAATGGGCAATGTTACATATTATAAAAGCATGTTTATCCCATTATATATAAGTATCTCATAACACATACAGCCAGGTGGCAGCTCTCTGTCTCAGCAGACGTATCCTATTGCCTCCTTAGCAATTTAATATTATTTATAATTAAGCTTTATATTTAAGTGCGTGGCATTTTATAGCCTGTGAAATATGGTTATCTTGATTTTCACATCATTGTTTGTTTCATTTAATTTTAAATATTAGGCTTAAATATCTATCCAAGTATAAGTAAGTGCCTCTTGGCAAATATAGCAGTGTTTCTTAGTAGAATAATCTGTGCCTACATATTTTCAATAAATAAATATATGTTGAGTAATGTTTGTGAGGACTGCCAGATGGATATTTGACTGGTACTGGAGAAAGCCGTCTTTCTAGAGCAGATAAATGGGTACTCTATGACAATAGGGGATTCATAACCTAAGCCTTCAGTTTCCTACATGTACCAAGCTTAGGGTAGATGTGTCTTCATAGGAACATATATATATATATATATATATATATATATATATATATATCTTATTACTCAATATATGTCTTCATAGGAACATATATATATATCTTATTACTCAATAATGGAGACTGACCTATCCAGCCAATACTTGTAATAATGTAGGTACTTTCAATTAAAGAATATATGTCGAGTAATGTTTATGCAAGCTGCCAAATGGATATTTGACCAGTACTGGAGAGATCGGTATTTTTGGAGCAGATAAATGGGTACTCTATGATGATAGGGATTTGTAACCCAAGCCTCCAGTTTCCTGCATGTACCACACCGAAAGCAGATGTGTCTTCATAGGAAGGTATATATATTTCTTATTACTCGATAATGGAGATTGGCCTATCCAGCCAATGCTTATAATAATGTAGCCAACACTGTCTTCTGTAATTAGGTTTATAAATCATGCCTGTTAGTAATATTGTGTGGTATGGATAAACCATGTTTACAATGTAATGGTTAATAATAAAGGGGGCTAGAATTATGCTTTGTTCCATGATTCCTGCTGAGATTACTAAAATAAACATAATAATGGTGATACTTAACTTTTATGATGTGTGTGCATGAGCACCACTTTATTTTATATAATTTTGGAACTAAATACAATAAAGATATTTCATTTTTATGATGTGTGTGTAAATGCACACCAATTTGTTTTATATAATTTTGGAAATAAATGTAATAATAAAAATACTTAATTTCCTGAGGTGCATAAATGTGCATCCAGTTGTTTCATATAATTTTGAAAATAAATATAATAAAAGATACTTAACATTCTCTATGTATGTAAGCATGCACATCAATGTATATATATATATATATATATATATATATATATATATATATATATATATATATATATATATATATATATATATTTCTGGCTGAGAACTTAGTCTGTTATATAACCTGTATCTAATCTATCCTTAGTAATTGACATATTCGTTTATGATGAGATTGTTAACATATAATTCTTTTATAATGCTATAATATACATGTGATACTGATATGCAAATATTATTATAGGTATCCAAATATTGTTCTGGATATCTAAGTATTGTTATTGTTAACATTTAGTTCATTCATACTGAGATCCCAAATCTTATTGTCAATGTCAACATATAGTTCATGTAAATGCATCATACTGATATCCAAATATTACTATTAGCGCTAACTTTGGTTCGCTTGTAATGTGTCACATTGATATCGAAGTATTTTTGTCATTATTATATAAATATCATACTGGTATCCAAATATTGTTATTGTTAACATTTAGTTCTTTGTTATATAAGTATCATACTGATATCCAAATATTATCATTGTTAACCTATACCTCATTGAATTTGTTATTAATAAACTATATATATTTGTTTATATATTTGTCCATGTCTTTCCATGATTTACCACATCCACCCAACTATATCTACACCTAATTAAGTGATCTATGAGTCTCCTCATAACCCCTGAAGTATATTAAAATATTACGGACATTATCAAAGAATTAGAGTCTTATAAGAGCTAGTTAGTATATGATCAAGTTGATTTAGTAACTCTAATTTATGACTGAAGCCAAGATTAAATCATTAGAGTCCTTGTTCCACCTTGACTACTGGGACCAAGAAAAATTGATTACTATTAGTAGCATCAGAACCATTGATCGGATAGTGGAGATTTTGGAGCACTTGCAAATAGGTTAAAGCCTAGTACTGTTCTGCAACTACCATACCCCAAACCTGCTGGGTTTGATATAATTTTGCAGAGTCTCTAAATCTTGTTGGTTGAACACATAATTCTGGCCATTACAATATTACATATGGAAAAAAGAAAGGTTAATAACTCCATGTGTGTAAAATAAATAAAAAAATCAGATATATTAATCTTTAACTGAAGTTTAAAGTTTATATGTGTGCTAGAGATAATCTCTAGTTTCGAAATGGATGGCATCAAAGTACTGAACTGAGTTGCAGACCTATATGACTACATAAACTAATGAGCTTGGATTGAAAATATTTTAGAAATTTTCAATTTAAGTCTCATAGTTTTATACTTAAGTAGAGATAGAAGATGGCTGCTTAAGGGTTGCATTAAATCCTAAGATTTAGGTGCAGTGCTCTCAGATTCAAGGTTCCTCACTGATGAAGGCTGCAAGCCAGAAACTAGTCTGGTGATGGGTAGGCACTAGATGGGGATTTTATGCACAAGCCTTCTAGCATCCATTGATTACTCTGGCTTGCACTGAATAGCAATACATGTAGAAAGTTTTGCCTGTTTCAATAACAGTTAAGAGCAAGCATAAGAAATGGTGATCATGTGAAGTTTGACAATGGTAAATGAAAATGTAATAATTTACTCTTAGATAAATACTTTTCATATAATAAAGATATATATGAGAGATAGTGTCCTGGGCCAACTGATGAGTGCTGGTTCAGCATGAAATGCATCTAGGTGTCATTGGTCTTTTATTGTATCTTTATTTAAATGAATTTAAAAAGGTGGGGAAGTATGGAGGTGTTTATTATATCTATAAGATATTACACATGGGAAAGAGAAAGGTTAATAACTCTGTGTGTAAAATAAATAAAAAAAATCAGATATACTAATCTTTAACTGAGGTTTAAGGTTTATATCTGTGCTAGAGATAATCTCTAGTTTCAAAAACGAATAGTAATAATCATTATTGTATTTATCTGAAATGGATGGTGTCAAAGTTGTGAGTGGAGGAAGTTTGACAATGGTAAATAAAAATGTAGTAAATAATAATCGAAATTCTGGTAAAACAACCTAAAAGTTATTTGAAAATTTGTATGAGTTAACCAAAACTGACTTATAAAAGTATGTAATCTTTTCCATTTATTCAATAAGGGATTTCACTGTATGTCTCACAATCTTTTATAATGAGATTCTTTTAAATATATTCATAGTGTTTCTTCAATTATACCTTCTATTTATTTGGTTTCTTTATTTTTACTATCACATTTCTAAATATCTATGATAGGTGGCAGCTTAATCGAATGATAGTGGAAGTTTGTTGTCACATAAATATCAAAACAATCTTTCAAAGCGGTATCTCTGTATATGATTTCAAACATTTTATGCGTAGCCAAATTGCCATTTATAAGATTATTAGCAGATTACTTCAAATTGGCAATGTTAGTAAAAATATATATAACTAGAACTTTCATAATTCTGTCAATAAACTCAAAAAATTTTTATTACATATTTTAACATATATCATTAGTCATAAATCCTTATAGATATATAGTCAAATGGTATATTGAGTGAGACTTTGTAACAGCAAGTGACGGAGCAAAAACTAAGATCCATGAACCTTAAGTGTTCCACAATTCAAATATTACATCAAAACACATCAAAAATAAGTAAGTTTAAGTAAGATGGGGAGAGGGTCTAGTTGGTAATGCCTACTAAATCAATCTGCATTTAACTTACCCCCCCCCCCATATTTAATGCCCTTTCCATATCCCAGAATTGTTTGGAATGGTTGTGGCAGATTTGGGAGATCAAGATCTATGGATTGTAGTCCAGGGTCACCCCTTCCCCCAAACAAACTTTTATGAACTCGTAAGAAATAAATCATTCAATTACTTTATTTTTCAATTAGTAGCCAACTTTACTCTTTTATTAATATCAAATTATATATTTGAAATTCAAAAAACAATTTTTGAATCCAAGATAACTTGCTTGTATCTGATATCAGTTTAGCAATTCTATATTTTAGTGTCCTCAGTTTTAATAACAATATCCTTTAGTCAGGAATTGTATAAAATCAAAAAACATCACATATCCCACAGTTTACACAATGTTTTACAGGCATAACCCATTTTTTCTATCCCATTACTATTATCTATTGAGTAATCAATAAGTTCTAGCTGGTAAGCTTTATTAAATCCATATCCAATACTAACCATTCTATATTCATAAAGTAATCTATGGATCAATAAGCTGCTTGATCTTTGTGCCTGGATGCACTTTCTATCCATAAGTTAGAAACTAATCTGAAGACATGATGTGATGTACTGTGACTTCTTTACGAAGTCATCAATATCTCAGCCACTATGCCCATTCCCCACCCTAAGTTTTCCTATAGTCTTCTCTATCCTGCTCCATCCCATTTCCACAACATAATCTTTGTCAACTCCATAGCCTTTATATCTACCCCCCCCATCTTTTCCCAAAACCAGCATAAACACCAATAACCAACTTTCTGTATAACCACTATGTTTATATTTATTCTTCTGTAATTTCATTATTTGTATCCTTTTTCCTTTCATGCATTTACATCAATTAACAGATGCCTAATATTTTCTATGCCTTCCTTAGACAACTTGCAGACTAAATCACCCACATTCCTTTGTTGCTAAAGATTCTGCTTAAATTTTAAATAGTACGTTACTTTCCTTACTATTATCATAAATTAACTCTCACCCAATATTCCATTTACTCCTATATATATTTAAACTCTTTTTACTGTCAATACCAGTTATCTATCTCTCCAATTTCTCTATTTTTTATTAATGCATCTATTCTTTTAACCCATTCCTTACCACTATAACACTCAACAATTCTCCTAGCACATTCACCCCACCTTTTGTATAAGGATGCTGACATAAATTCTTTATTCAAATCTTTTGCATACCATACTACCTTTCTCACACATCCTGTTGCTTTCCCTTTATTCATAACCCATTTAAATGCTATTTTGGTTATTCTATTATTATCCATAAACTGCAATCTACCAAATATTTTCATTTTGCTTTTTGCATCTCTCATATAAAAACAGGATATCATTTCCCTTTGAATTGCCTCCTTTGCCATCCACACATCTCCATCTAATGCAAGTCTTCCTACTTCTCTTTGTACTTTTTCTAAGTTATCTAATACCCCTTTACTAACACAATGCATCATTACCATATGTTAATCCTGCTATTGCCACTTCATTCTATACAATTCTAGCTACACCATACTTATTATATGAAAACACTGTTAATTTCTTTATCAATCCCTTTCTTTTCTTTGCTTTATTTATCAATTTTTTCTCCCATTCATCCAAACAATTTCTCTGATTACTTAAGATGATTCCTATATAGTTATACCCATTTACCACACTTAACTTTACATCCCCCAATACAAATTCTTTATCTTTTCTTTCCCCAGAATTAGTCATCATTACTTTTGATTTTTCCTCATTAAAATTAATCCCAATCTCTTTACGATCTTGCATATATCCTCAGTCTAACTTCTATATCTTCCCTTTTTTCTGTGCACAAGAAGATATCATCCACAAATAAAAAAGCCATTAGTGTATATACTTCCTTGCCACCTATTAATGATATCTCTACCCCTGTTACTAGTTCTTATATTGCTCTCATTTCTCTCAAATACATCAAAACCAAAATAGGTGATATAGGGCATTCTTGCCTGAGTCCTACCCCATTTTTAACTTTAACTGATTCTATATTCCCTAATTGATATGTATAGTAATTATTTTCATGTAATCTTTCAATAATATCCACTAAAGGTCCATCCATTTCCAAATTTACTAAACTTACCCATAATCTATTTCTATTTACTTTATCATATGCCTTTTCTATATCTATAAAAACCATATATAACTGTCTACCTTACTTCTACTCATATCTATAAGCTGTGTAACTACAAATAAACTATCTCCTAAATGCCTATCCAATTGAAAAACTTCCTGCATTTCTGCCACTTTATTATTTTCTTCTATCCATTTTATGACTTTTCCAGTTATCATATATGCAAAAACTTTAATAACACTGATGTTACCATTATCGGTCTATAATTGCTTAACTTTTTATAATCCTCACCCTTTTCTTTAAATAGTAGCCTTACTCTTGTATTACTCCAACTACCTGGAAAATCTCTCTTCAGTGCCATCTTATTAAAATATAATATAGTTTTAATTTTTCCCCATGTCCTAAATTCTTTACCATCTCTGCTGCCCATCCATCCAAACCTCTTGCCTTTCCATTTTTCAATTGCTTCTCTGCTTCATTCACTTCATTTTCTATAAACTTAATATTTCCATTACAATATGTTTTCATGTTTGTATCACTCTGTCCTTTACATCTAGCATCTTTTGTATATCTATTACATGCTTATTTAAGATTCTCTTCACTTTAGAGCTACACATTATTACCTCATTATCTAGTAATACTATTTCTCCCACTCTCCCCCCTACATTCCTTCTTTTAATATATTTCCCACTATTTTACTCCCATCTCTTCCACTTTTATTAATATCCTCCAACAATTTACTATTCAATTTCATTCTCTCTATATATAATTATCTATTTTAGCCAACTTCTTTTTAAAATACTTTTCCCATTTAACATTAACATCTGTTTAACTTTCTTTGTTCTTAATAACATACTTATGTCCTCTGTGTGCTTTTTTCTTCTCTGTTACACTTTAAACTCTCACTTTCCTATTATCTTTTTTTCTCTGAATATTCTCACCTAAAACCCTATTTATCACTTTTTCTACTTCATTGCACCAGTACTTATATTCACCCCCAATCAACTATTCCATGATTTCTTAAACTCTTTTTTTACATTCTTCTAACTTATTCTTATCATTCATTCTCCATCCACATCTTTCACTATCCTTTCTACTTTTATTACTATTTTCCATCACATAACTAATTATTTCTATTATAAAAAAAATATGGTCACTATTAGATAGTCTCCCTTCATTATCAAACACTTTAATTTTCATTACTTTATTCATTCCCTCTTTCTCTACTAATACATAATCTATTGTGTGAAATCTCAAATTCACTCTGACAAAAAATTTTCAAAAGCTTTCCATTCTTGTTATCTACATCAACAATTTCTTCAATATACGCATTCATAAACCCTATATCCCTTATTTTCCCCCCTTTTCTTTAAAACTCTGTATACCTTTAACTAATCATTTATATATGCTACTGTTCCCCTCCATTATAGTTTAACTATCTCCAGTAGTTATATACACTATAGCCATCATCCACTCCTAACCTAACTTATCTCAAACCACAAATGTTCTTGAGATTTAACAGTACTTAAATATTTTTTTGACATAACTCCTATATCACAACCCCTTTCCTTCCTTTTCTTTACTATTTATGCTTTGCAAGTCTTCCAGAATAAGTTCTTCTTCTATTAGATGTGTTTCTACTACTGTTATTACCTCAAGCTCTTCATGTTTAACTGCTTTGTTTAATTCCAGCCACTTTTCTGATCTCCTACTACCTTGCATATTCAAATATCCAATTTTAACAATTCCTTCTTTCTTAACTACTCTTTTATAAAATTCTTTTGACTCTTTCTTCTCCATTACATATATGGATGGGACAAATAAGCATTGCCATCTAGCATCTGTTGATTATTTAAAATAATAATAAATGGCAGCAATAAGTCCAGTAGAATGAAGAAAATTTTCTTCTGTAATGCATGTATAAACTGAAGGTCATGTGTTGTTTTTGGATTTTGACATAAACTCTTAAATTAGAAATAATTTAACTATTGATAAGATATCCAAAATTGACCAGACACCAGTAAATTCTGAAGAAAAAAAATCAAATAATAGCAGTATTTTGACAAAATGAACTGAAGCTGCAGTTAAATAGCATTTATAAAATGATGATAAAAGAAATGCATCTCAAAATTAATCCTAGATTAATAAAGGGAACAATAAAAAATGTAGTAACAGGAAGAAACTGAAAATGAAATACATGGGTGAAAGAATAAACAGATGTTACTGAAGTCATTGAAAGAACTAAGAGACTGAAATCAAGTTGAGCTGAATATATTGCTAGAAGAGATGATAATAAATGTATAGTTGAAATCTTAAACTGGATTCCAAGACATTATAAAAGACCCAGAAAGAGACCACATGTGAGATAGATAAAAAAAATAAGGAAGTGACCAGGGGTGATGTGGAGAGATTGGAGAAGATGAATTGAACTTGGAGAGAACTTTATCCTGCAGTGGCTTGATAATGGTTGAAAATAATGATAATGATAAAAACTGCAATTCATAAGTAATCCTATGACAATGTAAAGAACAATAAAAGAGCCTAATCACCAAGTGACATTTTACAGTACTCCAAGAGATTCAATGCAGCAGCAGAGTGAAGTCTTGGAAGTTGAAGGTTTCTGGATAGATTTACAATTGTTTGAGTTGAATGAAGTTCTTTGTACTCTACTTGGTTGCAAAAATATCATGTGACCTCATAAGCAACTAATCATGTGATTATTTATTCATTTACCATACATAATAACAATAGGCATCCTAGATGGTCTAGTAGCAATAGAATGACAGTATGGTTCCATGGGTCATGGCCCAGTTCTGTCACTTTTGACGCTCAATCTTTTTATAAACTTCTGAAAAATAAATTAGTGGATTTTCCTTTTTAGTGACATTAAGTATCAATGACGTCAAACAATGCTAAGAAATAAAATAATCATCGAATCATAAAATATAATACTAATCAATGAATCATAGATAACAATTGGAAACAGTACATTATATATATACAATCCAATGTATGTTAGTCAGAGATAACGAAAAAATTACTTCATAATAACTATAATTTATTAATTAGGCTTAGGCAATTATTTTTTAAAAAATTATATAAATATATAAGTGTAATTTAATTAATTAATGTACAATTAAAATAATAACTTGAAATTTTTCTCCTAGTTTGAAAGAGATTAATTTAATGGATTGATGGCTCATAGGATTCTTCTCGGTAGACAAATAATTACGATTCTGCAAATCATAACAATAATGCATGGAATGTTTATTCTCTTCAGACCTGATTATTGATGGAACGACAGCCTGGTATTTAATGAATTGAAATCATCAACCGAAATTGCGAGAATGAAAGAAAACATCCAATAATTCTATTTTCATGTTTTCAATTTAATTAATGAATTTCCTCTTTCTCACTCACGAACTATTTTAGATCTTCCTACCTATATTCATAAAATTATGTATGTGTATGTGAAGTGGGTGGGGGGGGGAGTATGGTATAACTAATAAGAAAATGGATGAAAAGATAGCTTGAAAAGGTTAAGAAAAAGTAAAACATTGAAAAAAAAAAAAGAAATTCATATGATTGCCAGTAATAGAAGTTGACTTAAAAAAACAATTCATATATATAACGTGATATAGTGGCTAGTACGTTTGAATTGAGTTTTTGAACACATGTTTAAAATAAGACTTTGGTTTAGGACTTGTGAAGTGAAGATTTTACTGTTATGAAGAAAAAATTTGGCTATTGGCCCTTAGATAACTAAGAAGGGAATTAAAAATCTCAATTACCCTGGATATAATGACTGGATTTTTATATTACATAGTAATTTGAAAGCTCATTAGTTGGATTATGTAAAAATATTTGGAATAATTTATTTAATTAAATTCTAGTTTAGTTTTATGAAAATTTGGTATATAGCTTATATATTTGTAATCGTTCTCTGTAATAGTGAGATGTGTAACAGGCATGATTTAAAAATATGGTGATATGCTATTAATATATGTATTAAACTAAATCGCAGAATTCTCACCCAGGACATATGTTGAATATTAATAATTAGTTTCAACATATAAATCAAACCAATCGCTCACACTATATATATATAAATAACAATAACCATTAAATGTCTGTATTTTAAATCATATAATAATAATTCAAACAAATTTATTTAACACAGTATTCAAAATTAAATAATATATTCTTTACCAGAAGTACTTTCAATTGTTTCACTGACAAGTACATTTGTATTAACAGTTGATAAAGATTGTCAGTGAAACAATTGAAAGTACTTCTGGTAAAAAATATATTATTTAATTTTGAATACTGTGTTAAATAAATTTGCTTGAATAATTATTATTATTATTATTATTATTATTATTATTATTATTATTATTATTATTATTATTATTATTATTATTATTATATATACGTACGTCTTGGTAGTAGAAAATAGCTTAAACAAATGTGAGGAGAGATTTAACCACCCATCATCTACGCTAAAAGCAATCATAATATGTACCTTTGCAATGCATTAATTTTATGGTGTGAATATATAAACATACGAATATAATTAAATACTATATATAATTTCCAAGTATAGACTATAAAAAATCTTAGGATGTATGTGTTTGTCATATGATCAAGAAGACATCACATAACTTTACTTTACACATTACTCCATTTTCACATTGCAAATTCTTCTGTCTTCATACTATTCTCATTAATAAAAACCATAAGCTTGAAACTAGTCTGGATAGACTCAGATAGGATAGTGTTGGATAAGATTTTATTAAGCAGTACCATATCTGGCATCTATTGATTACTAAAGCTTACTACACTAGAAGGCATAAAAATAGTAAGAACAGAAGAATTTGTTATGAAGTTAGTTTGAATATAATCTTCGAATGCAAACAAACATTTGAAGATTGACAAAAAAAACAAGTACATTATAAAGCATTTAAAAAGCTGTGATTGCTATTCGAACATGTTGGATTGATGTTAAATCCCAGCACATATGAATATGTATATATATATATATATATATATATATATATATATATATATATATATATATATATATATATAGTGTGTGTGTGTCTTTTATCATATTAAACAGTATTTATCAATATTTAAGGTACACAGTGCAAGAGGCTGATTAGAATCAATCTGATATTTATATTTAATCATAGTACAAGCGATTGTTGATTATATATATATATAAATTATTATCCTAATATGCGTGATGATAATTTTTTTTTTAATTTTCTACATTCTTATGTAACATGTTTATCATTTTATAATTCAACCAGCATTTGACCATATTCTCATGCTTAGTGCATATTACCAAGTATTCTTACAAATATAGATTAATAAAATTATATAATAGTAATAATAATAATTAATAATAACATTTCTTAAATATAATACAAAATGCACATATATTCGTAATTTTATAAATCTATATGTATGTGTAGGAATAATTGAGAATAAACCATGAAAATGACAATGGGATATGGTCAAAATGTAATTGTAGAATAATGTACATATAGTACATAGTGATGTAGAAAAGTTTCGTTCATAGAATGAACATTTGTAAAGAAAAACTATGATAATAAATATATGGAGAATAATTTTTATATATTTGAATTAATAATCAAATTTGAAAGAAAAACAAAAGGTTAACTATTTAGTCAAGTATTTTATTTTTACACACAATTAAAAATTTACAAGATATTATTAATATATATATATATTATAACAAGTATGTTATATGGCACAGAGCAACATAGTGTGTGTGCCCAAATATATATATAGAGAGAGAGAAAGTTTAAAGGAAAAGTAGAAATAAACACAGATAAGAAATTTTAGTAGATATTTTCTATATTCACTGAGAATAATAATCCTATAAAGGGCTAAATAATTCTGAATTTAAAACAGAATTTTATTATGAGATAATCATACATTTTTAAAAAAAGTCTAAATAAATAATATTATTCTGATTTTGAAATTTAAAAAGAAGCATAATATTTTTGAATTTTTTTAATTAATGCTAGTATATATTTTCTTTGTCTATTTTTAAAAATCTTTGTAGATTAAAAATTCTAAAAAGTAGCTTTTAATTAAAAGTGATTTAAAGAGAGAATAACACATGTAGATTACACCTTTGGTAAAATTTCAAAGTAATGATTTGAAAAATTAAAATTGATTTTAGTCAAAATAAAGATTGGATAGAAAAAACTGTTTTCAGTTGCTGTGTTTTAATCACCTCAAGATTAAAAAGAATGAGATAGATTGAAAACAGCCTGCAATGTGTTTTTATTACTTCAGATGATTCTATAAAAGGCTGATAAAAAAAATATCAGTTCAGTTTGGCTTGCAGTTTTTGGCTGTCCAGAAGAGCTTATTTTTTAATATTTTGAAAAGCAATGGCCAAATAGGCCAGGTGCAAAGTTTGGATAATATTTTTTTTAAAGACAGTTATCTTAACATTTTTATGAAGCAGTTGGCAAGCAGAATTGGTGTTTGCAGAGTTCATGAAAATAAAAATAGCTCCCATAAAGATGTAGCTGAAGTCAAGTCAATAAATCCAGCAGTGAGCAGTCAACTTAAAATGGATCAATCCGCCTGTACAAATGTGTTCTGGAAGACAGTTTGCTGGCCTGAAGCACATCAAGCCCTAGACAGAATTGAGAATAACAACATATCTGATTATACCTTCCTGATTATGACAATCCTGGAATATACTTGTCTCACCAAAGCCAATTCACAAAGAGAAGCACAGATAAATGTATATACAATGGTGAGTAGCATTATATATAATGAGAAAAATGACATTTAAAAATCTATATATTTTGAAAGATAACAAGTAAATAATTTTGCTTGAATTGAATTAAAATCTAAAAGTCCATGTTTGAATCACGGACAATTTATTTGGAGAAAAGAAAAAGAGGACATCAAAAATCTTTTTTTAAATCAATTTAAATATGTAATTAATTAATTGAAAGTAACCTGTCATAAAAATTTTTTTGAGATACCTATTTTTTAAAAAAAAGAAGGAAAAAGAAGTTTTACTGACTGAAAAAAAGAGACTAATTAATATTAATTCATATCATCTATATGTTTATAGTTACGCAAGTATATGTGAATTTTATGTATAATTTTCAAATGGAATTAATTATGAAATATATTTATAATAATTTTATTATTTTGATAAATTCAAACATTTTCATTTTATATTAAGCACAGCCTGTGTGCTGAATGGGTTTTAAGCAAACTTAATGTATTAATCATATAAATCAATGTAATAATTTAGTTCTGTATAGGAATTTTGTAATCACAAATGTAATATTTTTTGTTATTGTATGTTAATAAAAATCAGCAGGATTAAATGATATGCATAGCCTTATTCTAGACCTTAATATCATTTTAAAACTTTTTTTCTTAATAAACGTGTTCAATTATAAAAATTATTCCAGTGGTTCTAAATATTTTTAGAATATGCTTCTGTCATCTTCTGGTCACATACAGTAATAGAGCTTGTGTTCTCCTGAGTTGGATTCATGTATAATGGTATGATATATGAATGGAGATGTATTTTAGTGCTTATAGGCATCCAGATGACTGATTGATGATGATTGATTGATATATCCTGGTATGGCACTAAGATTATAATCTTTAAAGCCCATGCACTACATCTTATTTTATTTTAGTCTTAGAAATGAAGTTTATAGATGGCCAGTACAAGTAGACAGAGCATCGATGATCAACATATTTTAATGTTCTAGCATTATTGGTTGTCTGATTTTTTTTTATTACGTATTCTGATGGATGAGCACTTAGTTTGTAAATCCAAATTAATGTTCAAATTATTGTCCAAGCTGGCAAAGGCTCAATAGTTAGCCTGGTATACAGAAGACCCATTTTCAATCCAGTCACCAGATTGAATGTTAATTTATTTTTTCTATGGTTCAAATCCAGTCAGAAGATGGACTGCTGATTTTATTCTGATGTATTTTGATTGATCATTCATGATGATGAATGATTATTTCTTTTGAATATTACTTATGCTTAATGATAATGCTGGCTGATGTATGTTAATTATATTTATAGTTGCTCTGTGGCTGGTCTCAGAGATTTCATTCTCTTATGCTTTCTTCTAATATGCAACATTTTTAATATATTTTGTGATATTAAATATTGCTTTAATAATTAATTTGATATTTCAATTTAAATTGACTCAGAGTGATGATGATTTTCCATCACCCAGGGATCCCCCATCCCATTATAATATATGTTTATATATTACAACAACTAATGTGATCAAATTCTAACCAATGAAGATTATTATCCCCTTCCCTTTCTTGTCAAAAGAAAAACTAAATATAAATTTCATACCCAAATTTTTTTTATTTGCTTTGATATGTGACTGATATTTAGCTTTTTATTTTCTCGGTAATGATGATTGAGGAGAGGACATATTGAAACATTAATAGGTATGATTATTGTATTAAAATTTCAAATGCTAATTAATTTTATATACACCTATACTCTGATTGCTGCTGAACCACTTCACGATTCATCATAGTGATCATCATCAATTTGTACCACTATTTTGCTTTATAATTAATTATTCACTATAGCAATCACAAAAAAAATCCAATTTTTTTTAAATGCCATTTTGAAAATGGTGGCCATTTTGTAAGTTGGTGACATTATAGGATAGTGATTTTATGTTAGCGAAAAGAAAAATAGTGATATTGATGCAAAAAAATTACACTACAGAGTTTAATAGTAGAGCATATATTATTACAGCATATAGTATTAAAATATGAATAACATATAGTAATTTATTTAATTATCATCCAGTGACTTTGTTAGAAAATCAATATATTCATTAATGACATATCCAAAGTAAATATTTTCATTAATGGTTGCAAAAGCAACCAATAAGATCTATTTCATTTAATATAATAAGCAATCAAAAATCTCTTTTCATGACATACAGCATATATTTTTTTAATGTGTACATTAACTTAAAAATTGTTTATTTATTCACTTTTATGGATTAAAATTCTAATGACTAGTATTTTGTTTGCAACAAAAATTATATTCATAGTAATTATAAAAATTAGTTACCATAAATGCAAGTAATCTTGAGGAAAAAATGATTTCATGCATTGTGCAACTAATAAGCAACTATACATGATCAAAGTTACTAAACATAAATTTAAAATATCATTTACTGTACAATATTTGCTTAATTTTAAATTATAGTATCATAGTTTGTTTCAGATATATTCAAGTCAAAGATGACATTATAATGCAAAAAAAAAATAATAATACAGCATCAAAAATAAAATTACAAATTTCATTCAGGATAAAACTAAAAATGAATTTTGGACATACACTGTACCACTAATAATTAATTTTAAATTGTGTACTGTATTAGCTACACTATTCAGTTAATTCAATTTGAATTAAAACTTTTCTATCAATTCAAAACTGCTATCATTGCAAACCTAAAGTATTTCCAGTAGAAAAAGGAATGAGGGCTAAATGATTTCATAAATTATCCAATTAATAATAAATTTCATATGATGAAAAGTTACTAAGTCTAAGTTAGAAATAACATTTACTTACTCAATTTTAAACAATAATCTCAGAATTTCTTTCAGAAATAATCAGTAAACTTAAAAAAAGTGCAGAACTGATTTTAAAAAAATACAAATTTAATTCAGCATAAAACAAAATAAATTTTAGTTATATACTATATATGTATTAGCTATAGTATCCAGACGAACAATTTTAAATTAAAATCTTTAAGAATGCAAATTTCAGTCAAATTAAAACTGCTATTATCATAAACATACTTTTGATAAAAAGGAGGGAGGAGGATGGAGATGGTTTCATGCATCATGCATTTAATAATAAATTTTGTGCAATAAAAGTACAATGTAAGTAAATTGATTAATGCTTTTAATTTGTATTTAACTGTTTCATACCTCTGTCATTACAACTTACTATTATTATTATTCAAAAAATTGCTGAGTCATTCCAAAGCAATGGCTACAGCATAAAATAAAATGTGACATCTCATGCCATAAAAACCCATAGCTAATGTATTCAGATCTGCATAGCACATATTGTAAAAAAAGATTTCAAATATTGATTGTAATGCATCAGATATATTTTTTTACCTTTTTTAATATAGCAGAATATTTATTTTTTCGAATTAATTGTGTGATTAGGTTTTGGTAAGGTACAATATTGTAATTTGATTAACCTTAATTTTAAACTGAAAAACAAGTCTTTATATTAAGAACAGTAGGGTTAAATAACATATAATTAAACACTGTTTTTTTAATTCTAAATAATTTCACATAATTAATATAAGACTATGAATTTAAAAATAATGAAACTTCAGTAGTTTTTTCAGGTCAATGAAAAACAATTTTGTGGAAAGCACAAAAAAATTGTCAACTGGGAGCTTACTCTTCATTTCTCCAACCATTATGGTATGCATTTACATAGTAAAACCACAGATTTTGTCCTAATAATATTCAACTTTTTTTACAAACTTTTTTTAAAAAGTTTGTAAGTGCATACATTTTCAACTGGATTTAAGGTAGCAACTAATATAGTGAACATCACTTCTTCAATTTATGGATCAAGGAATCACTGCTCCTTCATGATGTACTAATTTGAACAGCTAATCCTGTATTTTATTGAAATTTTAGATAAGAATGCTGATAAGACAATTCCACAGTTCTAAAAGGACTTCACACTAAACCTACCTGTTGATTTTATAGACAATAAATGGACAATGATCTTTAACATAACTCTTAAACTTATATGGAAAAAAGTCTGCCCACAACTCATTACAAGAACTGAAGTCAAAAAAAAAACATACTTCAATCATATGGAAAATCATATTGACCTAATCAAGAAAGCAAGATATACAGAAAGTGATGATGACAGCCTTAAAGAGTTTTTAGAATCACACATAGAAGAATTAATTAATGACGAATTAATGCAACTGAATGAAGAAAATTAAAGACAATGAAGAAAAGAAAATCGATAAGCTCATAGAAAGAATTTGGGCAACAAAAAATTGAAGGAACTGATTTTAGATCACAAGGCCATGAACAGTATAAAGTAAATAATAATATGTATAAAAAGAAAGTCCAAAAAATCAATTCAACTATCCATTCTAAACTTTTTTCTAAAGAGCTCAGTCATCAACCCCTGATGCAACTTTTCCAAAAAAGTCAAGATCATCAATGCACTTTTAGATTGAGTAACTGATGATTTAGCATATTTGAATGCTGATGAGATTTAAGTTGCATATCTTACATACAAATATAAAATGAATACATGTATAATATACACATACTAAAGCTTACACATGCATATATTGTACATTAAGGTTTTGTAAAAATTACTACATATACTAAGTTGTTTGTTAATACCCCCAATTTATGGTATAACTTTCATCTGCAGGGAACTAGCTAAATTTTTGCCTATATAAAACCATTATAATTCTTCTCTTTCTATAAGACATTCTTGCTTTATAATGAGTTTTGGGGAACCAATTGTCCTCACCAAGTAAAGTAAAGATATATATATATATATATATATATATATATATATATATATATATATATATATATATATATATATATATTTAGGACAATCATCAACTGCACAAACTATACTTGCACACATGGTTTTCATAAGCAACTTATGATTTAACAGGATATCATTTGCATAAGTTTTTGCTATCTTTTCAACAATCTATATATACAGTTTCAACATTTATAGTGTGTGAGATTTCACATGCAGCAAAAAAAATGAATAATTTTCTCACTTTCTCTTAAGATGTAACATACAGGACTTATATATATATAGAAATGTGGTACTTATTTGTAGGCATCACTTTCCAATTTCCTTTACATGAATTCTTTAATGACATATATGGGTCACAATTAGTGAAATTCAAATAATTTTTCAATAAAAAAACAGGCAGTAGTCAGATTTAAATAAAGGTTGCTATGCTACAAATATCTCACTTTTTAACTGTTCGGAGTTTTGAAACTTGTATCTCAGCTAAGTACCAGAAAAGTTGCAATTTATAGGGAATCAATATCTTCCATGACATGCTAAAAATTATTCATGGTAAACTGGCCACTATAGAACTAATAAATATATTTATGGGTTTGTTATTGATACCATCTGTAGTTTAATGCAGAGGTAAAGATAATGGGCTTGAGAGCAAAAAGTTCACGAATCAAGGCACTACATATTATTTCTGTTAATCAAACATCACCAAAACATTCCAAGAAAATAACCATGTGGCTATTTTTTTATTACTATTATTATTCTCAATTCAATTCAGTTTTGATGTTTGATTACCAACATGGCATTTTAAATCACTAAGCAATAAATAGATATTTTGTTTTTTTTATTACTGATTCAATTATATAAGTAGGTACACGCTGATGAGCAAACTTTATAATAGGACTCCATCTAAAAAAAAATAAACAATTTAATTTAGAGAGAAATGTTAGGATTTCTTTAATGTACAAAAATAATATGATCACATCTAAACATACAGATATTTGGCTAACAAATTAAATTATAAAGATTGCCTTTCATTATTTCATGACAATACATTAATTTGAAATAACTCTTGAATTAACAAGCATTCCTTGATCTTGTTGACAATCACTTCAAACCTCTTTAATCTTGGATAATTGATGAAATTTTCATTAATAATATAATGTATTGTAAACTAAAAGTAAATATGAAATGGAAATTTATTTTAAACTAAGTGTTTATGTTTTAGTTCAAAATAAATAACTTTAAAAATGAGCGTTCTCAGGTAATTTTAAAATGGCTTAGTCAGATGATGATTTTGTTTGTTTAAGATGTTAGAAAGATATTTTAACCTTTTAAAAAAAATCTCCTTGAACATACATAAAAGGACCTTGAACTCTGAGATTCTTCCACTCAATCCCTTGATTTTTCTCCTAAATGAAAATACTAAGTACTAATATAACTAAAAATATTATTGCTAACTTCACTGAAATCAAATTCTAAATTTAAAAACATTCTCGTTTTAATAGTAGTATTCAAAAACAATAATTGTATTTTATTTAAACATTAGAAACATTTAAAGTTTTTATAAAGGTACACTTTAAACACACACGTATGTTATATCATTAAAATGATATTAAATCATTCTAAACATCTGATTGTTACTTATTGATGAAAAGTCAACCAATCTCAACACAATATATGCCACAACATCTGCATTTATTAGGTATCTTAAAAGTGACCAATAATCAATCAGTATAGCAACATTATTATTTAAATTTGAATATTCAATTCAATTACAAAGAAATCAAGTCATATGTCACATGACCTAATTTAACAAGCTTGTATTACAAATGTTATATGTAGAGCTCACAAATAAGCTCTTAACAAACTTTGCAGAATATCCCCAGACCAAAGACTGAAATTTCAAATGAACGGTATATTTTATACAGGATTTTAAGATTAACGTGGAAGGCAAAGGTATATAAAACTCATTTTTCAAAAAAAAAAAAAAAACCTTTCACTCAAATAAATATCTAAATATAAACATATTCCACAGATCAAATATCTGTATATGTTACTAAGATAATTTATAACTAAGATTCGCAAAAAAATCATTTAAATTAACTTGAAAATAACACCCACCTTTTGTTATACCACTAGCAATCCATTTTGTCATATAAAAGATGATCACTCAATTTGTTATACAGTAATAAATAGAGTGTTGCTACTTGAAAAGGCTGAACCATTTTATTAGTGGCATTTTTAATTTTTATATCAGTTGATATCAATCTAAATGAAATACTAATGGTTTTAAAGAACACTTTCAATAATTTAAGGGTTATTAAATATGTAATGCTAAGAATATAAATCTATTCATAGAACAAACAATTGTGAATGCATTGCTAAGATAATTCACAAGCAAATGTCCCAAAGAATCATTTAAATAAACTTATAAATAATGTCCATCCTTTTATCAGATAAAAGATTATCACTTTGATCTGATCTTCAAATTTTTATATGTAAATAAACAATGTATTGATGCTACTTATATGAATTTAACTGGAGTAGTACAAAATCTTCATGCATTGTAAACAATTAAATATTTTTTTATCAATAAGAATGTTTATAAGTTTAGAAAATATTTTAGCTGATCACTTCACTTAATTACATATAAACAGCATCAATGAAGTGTTTTTGTATATATACAGGCCAGTTTTAAGTGAAATTAAGCAACTGCTTAGGGTACCAACTTCTGGGGGTGGCATCCTTATCAACAAAGAAAAGATACATTGTTCAACTTGTTTTATCTTTTAATTATAGCAAAACACTGTTTAATTTCAAATTAAATTGAATATTATCTCTCTCTCTCTCTCTCTCTATATATATATATATATATATATATATATATATATATATATATATATATATATATATATATATATATATCATATATATATAATCCATGTGCATGTTTGTCCATAAGGCTGTGATGTGTTTCCTGTGAATTTTGTCTACAAGACTGTCACATTTCCTATAAATGCTTGTCTGCAAAACTATCATGTGTCAAATTATTATGAAGTATATTTTAGTAATTCTGCTATTAATAGTTGTCAGTAACGCTGTCCAATTCACGTATCAAATATAACAGATATATTTAAAAAATTTAATTTTCATTTAGAGGCATAACTTGATTACCAGAAATTTATTCAAAGCAAGTAATTCCGCAAAGCAAAAAATGTTGTTTAAAGCAACGAAAGTAGTTCTGCCAATTAATAAACTGTAATACAAAAATGACAGCCATTCAGGTGGGGTACATTTATCACATTTATTTATACAATACTAAAATCTTTTGTTTAATTTACATTAAATCTTTAAATTGTTAAAAAAACCAATTAAAAAACAATAGGAATGGCAACCTTTCGCACCAGCTAGGAAGTAATTCCACCATTAATAAACCATAATACAAAAATGATGCCCTTTGTACATTTATCACATTAATTTATATAATATTAAAATGTTTTGTTTAATTTGCATTAAATCTTAAAAAAAAAATTATTAAAGCAACCAATTAAGAAAAACCACAGCATTTATAGGCTGGCTATATCTGGTAAATAAATATAATTAGTATTCTATTTTCATATTCTCATGAATAGAACTGGAAGCTTACCATTTGTGATACTTTAAAATTAATAATAAAACATCCAATCAATGAATAATATTTTTGTAGTGTAATTTTCTCTATACTACTCTCTAGCAAGGTAGGAACTGGTTTCTATTCACTTTTAACATTTTGTAAACCAGCATTTATCAGTGGACCCAGATCACATTCTCTTACACGTAGCTTTATCATTGTTCATTAAATACAGATAGCCCAATTGTGATCTGGGCCAACTGATGAGTGCTGGTTCAGCGTCTTGTGGACCATACATCTTTTTTCACATATCTTTGGTCATATGTTAATGATTCCATCCTTCACTAAATATTATAAATGAATAGAAACCAGTCCTTATCTCAAGTCTAATGAATGACTAATAAAAATTATTAATTAAATACCCAGTATGTTTGACTTTTATTCAGAAATTGTATCTATTTCTTGCCAGTAACAGAGCCATTTATTGCTATGAGAATGTGGAAAATTTAGAAAGAAATTTTTCAAAATTAAAACTCATAAAAATGTACACTCACTATCTGATCTATATATTAGCTCAAAAATGACTTATTGGTCTAGTGATAATATCTATAAAGCATGAAATTCTATGGCAGCTGGTTCATAATCATGGCAGCATCCACAGAAATAAATAAATTATTAAATTTATGCTTGAAAATATCAATAATGTAACGATCGGTTAACATTTTGCATAATTATTATGTAAATACAATTAATTAAACCATTTTTAAAAACAAATACTTATTTTAAGCGAGGCTTGAGATCCTATTCAAAGGTTCTAATTATGGTAATGTCAGAAACATCATATTTGGTGAATTTCAGCAAGTTCTGTCCATATTTGATCGCTTTCCGCTTTTATCAATGTCCATAACAAGTGTCAATAAAACTGTTCCTGCTACAGTGTCAATAGTTATTTGAGCATGGTATTATTATCTATTCTGATTTCTTTTCAGAGTGAATACATTTTGTTGATTTTATTTAGGATGAGTAATAAAATATTCTATATATTTTTTTTGTAATTAACATATAAATATTTATTACAGAGAAATATAACAAAATGAAAAATAAAATATTTTAAATATTTATCATGAACAATGTTAGTGTTGAATATATATATAAAAAATTATCATTACATGAAAAATGTGAAAGTAGGGACTTCTACAGGTCTTAACCACAAGCTTATGCTTTGAAAGAAAAGAGGAGTCCCTACTTTCACATTTTCAAATACACATTCCTGAGGTTTATTGCCTTGCAATGTGTGTTAAATAAATTTATAATTACATGAAAAAAATGAAATAAAAAATATTATTATTATATGAAATACATATATTGGAGATCATTTATATTTTTCACATGTATATGGGCAGATGGGTCAGTTGTATAAGATGAAGTGAATGACTAAAAGGAGCTTGAAAATCTGGGTTCAAACTCCCTCTAATTACAAATAGCAGTTAGTAAAACAAAAAATAACATGAGATCTTTTAACTGTATGAAAAAATAAAATGGTTGTGTGGTTGTGAAATTAGAATGGTTCTGTTTTATTTTCCTTGCTTGCTTTTTTTGGTGGCAATATTATAATCAAGCAGTACCCCTGCTTAAAAATTCCATGGGCTGCTGCTGATGAAATTGCCTTTAAAATAGTGTAAGTAAATTAATTCCAAACTTTGCTACAACAAAAAGCCCCCAAAATACATTTTTGATGAGTTTTGTATTTAAGATGTATTAATTTTACACCTATATAGATATTAATAGCAATTAATTATGTTTACAAATGTAATAATGTTAATATAGAAAAATTATTAATAATAATGATATTATTTTTATAAATATCTTCATGTATATGTATATGCATGTATTTATATATGATAATAAAAATACGTAGACAATATAAGAAACATTTTGCCTAGGGACATCAATATCATTGCTCAGCCTTGTACTTATATATATATTGAATGAGTTCATAAAAACTGAAGCAATATTTTATTGCAAGTAAATAGTTCTCCTGTATCCAAGGAATTCGCCATCCAAGATTCTACAAACCAGTGTTTGAAAAACATTTTTAAAAAAAATTAAAAAAAGCATAGAAATGTATCAATCTGAATTCAAAAATCATGTGCATGCCAGGTTATAAAAATGATATCAGTATCCATCAATGATTGTCCTGCTTGAACTTAATTATGTGGGTATTCTTTCACTTAATTTATTATTCCCCCCCCCCCGGAACTGCATTAATTTACCTGTTGTTGTTGTTTTTATAGATAAATTATGTGTGCATTTGTCAAGCATTGGTGGTCGAGAGGTCTGCGACAGCCGCTTTACAAGCAGTTGTCCGGGTTAATGGGTTCGCTTCCCGGCTGATGCTATGACACATGATAAAAAAAAATGATGTGTGCATTTTAAAAATTAAATTGTATTTAGGTGTTGAAATATATGGTAAATAAGTATAAGGTAAATAATTATATAAATTGATTAAGCGGAGGGGATTAGTGTATTACTTTTAAACTATTAAATTAATATGGCAACTTTTTAATTTTTACTTCAGGAATTTAATGTGAAATTATTAAAATTTGAGTTTAACAGGTCATGCTCTGGCAGCAGTTGTCTCTGTTAACATTAGATTTGTAATTACACATCAACTTTTAAAAACTTTAAAATTTTAGCTA
This sequence comes from Epiperipatus broadwayi, assembly GCA_028023455.1. NCBI lineage: Eukaryota > Metazoa > Onychophora > Udeonychophora > Euonychophora > Peripatidae > Epiperipatus > Epiperipatus broadwayi. The sequence goes on from JAQFVV010000064.1 coordinate 6,267,569, forward strand.
TATTTTTTATCAGGAGATGGAGCCATTTAAAACCAAAAAAAAATTTTTTTTACTCTTAGCAGATGTTTTTTTTTTTTTGCCAGAAATTTTTAATTTGCTTTGTTGTTGCTATTTGATTTTTTAAATGAGATTTGATAAAAAATATATATAAGTAAACATTTTAAAACTGTGATTATAGATAGTATTTGAATAATAATTTATTATATAAAATAATACACTAATTCATTTATTTTCTTTTTTTTTTTAAATTTATTAATCTAGACATTTTTATGTTTTCAACAAAAAAAAATAGCACATATTTAAAACTTATTTTTTATGAAAATGCTTTAAAATTTTTTTTTTCATTTTCAAAAATAAAATTTTATAATAAATAAGCGCATTTTCCTTAACAAATTCCCAAAAATTTAGGTCTAAATATCTATTTTCAAATGCACTCAAAACAAACATTTTTTTTTTTTTTCCAAAGAGTATTGTTTGATTAAATCACTTGCTTAAAAGGTTAATAATTAGCATTCACTTCTTAATATGATAGATATAAACTTAATTTTATTTTGATTATTAAAATACACCATGAGTTTAATTAGTATTTTATATATTTTACTAATAAATATACTTCTGAAAAAAGAACTTCACTTTTAAACAAAATATGAAACTAATATTAGTAGAATTTTAAAAGATTATTCTTACATTCAAATATCAGCCTTTCAAGCTAATTGTGTCTGCGCTTTGCGAGTGTTAATAATAAATGAATACTTTCCTTTCCAATACAAGATATAGTATTTAAGCAGGAATAAAATGAATCCACTTATTCCTATATCTTGTATTGGAAAGGAAAGTATTCATTTATTATTAACACTCGCAAAGCGTGTGCACAATTAGCTTGAAAGGCTGATATTTGAATGTAATACAATTGTAAACACAGCGCTATATAAAAAAGATTATTCTTGGAAAGAGTAGGATTGGCAATTGTATGGACTTTTAAATATACACAGAGGCAATATTCCCGATACAGTAGGGTCATTCAGTGCAAGCCAGAGTAATCAATGGATGCAGGAAGATTTGTGCATAAAATCCCTATGTAATGCTTACCATGTGCAAGCTCTCAAATCCAACATTCCTCACTGATGAAAGCCACAAGCTAGAAACTAGTCTGGGGATATCGAAGGAGTAGAACTAGATAGGAATTTTGTGCACAAATCTTCTTGCAATCATTGATTACTCTGGCTTTCACTGGGTGGTGCTACTGTATGGACAGTTTTGCTTCTGTGTTAACAGCTTGTGTGAGCATAAAGAATGGTGATCATGTCTTTTAAATATATTTTTACAACTAACAAATGAAACAAAAAATAAATGGAAAAAATTTCTATTGATGATGAAGAAAGAAAAAAATTAATCTTTAACTTAATATATGAAAATTGCACATGATCTTTCAGGATTTATCTCCATGTGTGTGTGTGTGCAAGTGTATGATACATGAATCAAATTCAATAATATTAATACATATACTTCAGGATAAAAACAATTTAATAGGGCTAATGATCATTCTATTGAATATAGGCTAGAGTAATAAGCAAGACTAGTTTACTTAATGTTTTTCTGAAGGTTTGTGATGATGGTAGATGATGGAAATAGTCCAATATAAAAATACAGCTAGTTTACTTAATGTTTATAATGACTTCTATGATTATGTATCATTTAAAAATGTTCTCTTGGCTAGAAAACAAATGCAAGTATTAAATTACAATAGCAATAAATATTATGTTGCAATTTCATATGTATATAAATGGTAACCATTGAAATGTTTAAAAAAGCATATATCCAGAATATATATTTCTATAAATATATGAAGTGATAGTTTATCAGTGTCACAAGGTGACTTTTTTAATGCAATGGTTTAAATGATTTTTATAGGTGTAAAGAATATTTGTTGATAATGAATGAGATGAGTTATTGATGATTTAAAATTAAAAAAATGAATATGACTTTCAAATAACTTCAACAAATGTCTGCTCACTGGGTCGCAGACCTCAAATAAGTTTTCTTCATCCATAGGTCTCATTTCTTTTAAGAAGTCTAATAGTTTGAATGAAATATTGTTTAAATTTCTTGAAATTAGAATAAACATATGCATAACTAAATGTAATCCCTTTGATTAAAAAATCATCTTATTATTTATATAATTGTGTAAGTTTGTTTGCTTATTTGTGACATGATTTTTTTTTTTGTATAGAATTTTACTAGCATATAAATTTTTGCTTTATTCTAAAAATTTTGTAATTTGCACTATACAATTGTGTAGAAAATGTATATTGTAATTGTTTTTGAATGATGTCATAAAAATAAGCACTGATTAAAGGATTACAGAGTTGGAAATTTTTTAAAATGAAAAGTACAGTTTTTGATAAAGCAAGCTAAAATTTGATTATATGAATATATTTAAATTAATGAAATTGCATTTGCAATCATGTATTTAATTTCTCAATCAAATAATGACATTTTAGATCAGTTATAACAATAAATTTGATAAACTTTTAGAATTTCAGTTTAAATATATGGTGAATTTAACACATGTTAAAGTAAAATTTAAAATGGCATGTACAGTGAGAGAAATACTACTGAATTTGATCAACTTTTAGAATATCTATATAAATATATTTAACACAGAAAAAAGTAAATTGTTGATAAAGATTACCATTTTCCTTTAAGTATACTTTCATCTGATAATGTAAGATATTACAGCCTGCTTATTAAAATATGTATTAAAGAAATGAAGAGATATTAGTTTCTGATAATCCAAGTAAAATTTTATTGAATAGATACATTTTAAGTTATTTAAACATTGTTTGGGTCAAGTATTTAATTTCTCATTTGTGTAAATTATGTCGAATCTTAGAATTTTATAGCCATTTTAAAAATTATCCCATGAAAAATATAAAACAATTTATTTTAAAATTATTGTTTATGTATATAATAAGTTATATTTTTTGCAATACTGCTGTTGATAATTATTTCATGTAAATATTATATAATATATATTAATTATCAAACTTTCTACTAATGTAAAGGGAACAGCTAGAGAAATGGAGAAAATTAGTGAGGGAAATTTTTATTTGGTTTCAATACATAAAAAAATCAAAAATGGAATTTAGATAATGAAACATTAAAAAATGTCTACTGCTCATAACTCCTTATATAAATAAATAAATTGGAAATATATTTTATTTTCTACTAACATGAGCAAAGCTGGGAGTACAGCTAGAATATATATAAAATCTTGAAGTAACTGATGTACTGTTATCCCTCCTCCTATTACACACAATTTGGATTCTGCCTGGGTAAAACTTGAAATTATTTTATCTAATCAGACTAGGGATTGTTCTTTTAAGGGATCAACTCATGCTCAACCCAGATAACTACTAAATATTGGGTGGCAAATAAATATCTAGATAACCTTGTCTAGAGAGTAAAACAAAGATAAAAGACACACATACACAATGTTTCACCACATTGCAATTAGTGAGCCAGATCAATAATCTCTTTCGCTATTTTGTCCATGAAGGCTATTGAAAAGACCTTTACATTGAACTGGGATTTACAACTTGTTATATATATAAAACATCAATATAAACAATGATAATATATGCAATATAAAATTTTCAATATTTATCTCGCCCTAGTTGGCTTAGACTTGAAGTGATGGCGCATCTTTTTGAGAAGTGTATCAAATTTTGTTCATTACTTTTTTTAGTACTAGCTCGTGGGTCACTAAGTCAGTGGCGTCGCATAGAAAGGGGAAGGGGAGGATGGTTAAAAACTACTTTTTTTTGGTTCTCACTTTTATGATATAAAAAATAAGTTTATAAAAATCAACGCGTGGGTCAGTTTCTGACCCACGGGTCATAGGTTCGCCATCACTGGCTTAGAGTAATGATATAGAGTTGTTCCTTAATTTGGCTCCGGTTATCATTTCAGGGATTCGTTCTTCTTATGAGCCCTGTTGACTTTAAAACAATTCGTTTATCCCAATTGTGAGATTTTTTTATTATATGTATAATATGTTTATGACTACGTCAAGGAACTTAGCTGACATATGTAAATTATCATTTTTTATTTATTGGCGACATTTTTCAAAATAATTTATATTATTATCATTCCTGAAATACATTTAAAAAAATAAATTTGAATAGAGATTATATGAACTCATAAAGAAATTAATCAATTACAGATGATAATTTGAAATGAGGTAAATTATCTTTGAAAATTTATTATTCCTGCAAGGTAACAATCATAGAAATCAGGTGAGAACAATTTAGTTCTGGAATAGATTAGATTTATTTAAAAATAGAAAAGTTGAATATGGCAAAGAAAATTCCATTTCAGAAATGTGTCTCTTACAAGCAAAGGTAGAGAACAGTAGTTTTAATAAAGCCTACAAAATATGCACTCCTAATTGCTTAACACCCCCCCCCCCAACCGCCCACTCACCCTTCCTCTTCTCCCAGCTGTTAATCGAGAGAATTGAACGCTTTAATAACCTGAACAGTTAGGTCAAGTATGTACAATTATTTTGAATAAACTTTCAAAGCTTTAACAACATTTGATTTTCCTTTTCCCCACCTCACCCAATTTAGAAAGGATCATTAATTGGTTCCTACTAACATCCAAGTATCTAAATGAGCAGTTACACAATTCACTTTTTTCTTTCTCAGTTTGGAAAGATGAAGAGCAAAATTTAATTTTACTGTAAAACACGTTTTTCAAAAGATATAATAAGGTTGGTCTATTGTAATTTTTAAAAGAACAGCTTTTCAAACACAAAATGGGAAGAAACATCGTCAGTTTAAATTTAAAAAAAAAAGCAAACATACATTCATTTATTAAATAGTAATAATATTTAATTTTTAATTGGCAATAAAAAAACAATCGAATGGTTTTATTGAAGGAATTCAAAGTTAGAACACCGGAAGTACCAGAACTGGAATCTATTCAAGCCGCTTATGATCTAGAATCTGAACATTCTATCTCGGCACCAAACCACACAGAGCATTAGCAATTAACTTCCTGTAGTAACATCGCAATGATAATTATCAACTTGCAGTTACAGACTTAGGTGGCACTCACAATTCAGCGTCATATTTTATTACCACGCTTAAAATAAAAAAACGATACTTTTCCTAATCTTTAACTTTGTGCAGAAAGATTAAACCTTATTGAAACTCCACTTCAGATATGATAAGGAACCATTAGGGGGAAATTTTAAAACAGATGACATGTTTAAAGCAAATAGATATAATTATCAAAGTGAACAAGAGAACTGAAGTTTATTGGACTCGTGACGTTAAACCTGACTATGTTACAAAGTTCACTGATTAAAATTGTAAAATCTAGTCATGTCAAAGAATATTATATAGAGAATGAAAACACAATTGTCTACTTTCTACATCAGGGTTTCTTTTTTGTTTGTTTGTTCCCAATTCTTTAAGATTCAATAAATAACCAGAAATTTTTTATTCTATTTTTGGAAGTCTGTGGCACTAACAAGGCTAATTTTAACATACATAATTTTCTTTCACCTAAATCTGTAATATACTTTGTAATCCAGATAGCTAAATATATATAGTGCATGTACTAATAATAAATAGCTTATCACATGTAAAAGTCTTCCCCAATATAAACCATAGTGAAACAATAAAAAAAAAAAAGGTATTACCCACAAGATTTGACAATTTCTGATTGCTGGAAGTTTTAGTATTTTCCCGTCCTAGTTTTAGTCTAGATAAATAAACATCCATTTTATAAACAATGAAGTCTGGTTAATTAGGGAGTCTCTAGGCTGGCTATCTGAAAACAATGTCGCTACTGATCTGATCCACATTTAAACCTTAGAGTTATGACAAATAAATTGCCTGTCATTATATCATGTAATTCATTAGCTATATATATATGGTAGTAATCAAAGTATTTAACAATTATTTATTTCTAATTAATTATACGAATGATGTTCTGTTTAGTATAAACAAAGGGAATAAATCATCCTTCTCCCAGGTTATGAATTATAAGCACTAAATGCTGAACAAAACACAGAATCAAGAATAGAATGAAGCCACCTATTCTTGGAGTTCTGATATTTATAAACATACCTTTTTTGACATTACAATATGGCACTTAAGAGTTATTAAACTCATAATCAAATATACAAGGCTGGAGACAAGATCTTTCTTTCAACACTTCGAGTGAACAGCAGATATGAATTTTACATTTAACATGACCAGATGTTACTAACATCATACATCTTTATTGGTTAATATAAATTTTAGTACTAAAAAACATGACAGAAATAAACATGTTAAATATAAGAAAACTTAGATAAATAAGTAGAAAAAATAGAACTCATCGTTAAAATGCACTGCTAGAGAGGCAGTGAAATCTACTATAGATATTAATTTAAGTTGAAATTTAAACAGCAGATGAAAAAAATGCAACCAGACATAATACCTTGTTTGTCAAATCTTATATCCATTAATATAAATTCAAGTGCATGCAAATAATTAAAAGTAAAAACAGTATATGTGAATGTATATACATTGAAATATTTTATCACTTTATATGTATCTCTTGCAAGAATATAGATCTTATAAATTTTAATAACTAAACTATTTTTCATTCTAAAAATACCATTTATATTTATTCTTTAACATACATAATCCAGAGATTTTTCAAGGTTATTTTGATTTATGTAGCTGTTTTTGCAACTGTTATTTCTTTTATTTGTGGAAAAACATTCATTTTTACTACAATGAGGCTGACTTCTCTAATGTAAGAAAATCCATAGAATCATTTATCTAGAGTTAAATATATATATAAAATTAAAATGCTAAGTAAAAAATACAATTTAAATTTCCAAGTTTACATAGCAATCTCTATATACTACAATTAATTGCAAAATATCACACACACACACACATCACAGGTAAATAACTAATACAAAACATATACCTAAGATTACACATAAAATTTGAAGATTTACCTTTTATATTTTATCAATATCAATATTAATTAGATAAAATGATAATAACTTTACTTTTCTTATCTTAATTCATGAGTTTACTAATTTCTTGAAAATATTACTAGTAATTTTGATATTAATTTGAATCACTCTTGCTACTTTCTTTAAAAAATTTAATCCAGTTTTAATTGGATAAAAATAAGGATATGCATTTAATATATGTATTCAATGTCTTTAGAAAAATTAAACTTTATTTAAATATTCCAAATATATTCATATTTGGAATATTTAAATAAAGTTTATTTTTTTTACAGACATTTAATAAATATATTAGATGATGGAAATAGTCCAATATAAAAATGCAACTAAAACACCATCATCACAAATCTTTAGGAAAACAATAAGGATATGCATGTCTATTGTAAAATATTTTATTTATTTATTTTTAATTATTTTTTATGATTTAATTTGGATATTCATTTTCAAAAAAAATATTTGTATCATTAATAAATATACTCAGAAGTTGGTAAATGTGAATGTTGTTAAAACAGGCAAAACTCACTATATATATTGCCACACACAGCAAACTAGAGTAATCAATGGATGTCAGAAGGCTTGTGCATAAAATCCCCATCTAGTGCCTCATCCAATATCCCAAGACTAATTTCTGACTTATAGCCTTCGTCAGTGAAGAGCCCTGGATTTGAGAGCATTGCATCTAGATCTTAGAAACTAGTCTGGGAATATTGGATGAGTAGGCACTAGATGGGGATTTTATGCACAAGCCTTCTCGCATCCATTGCTGTGTGTGGTAATATATATATATATAGTGAGTTTTGCCTGTTTTAACAACAGTTAAACACAAGCATAAGAGGAGGTGGTCATGTGATGTTTATTGGCTTAAATGTGAATGCGTTAAAAACTGAAATGCTGTATAATATTTTGTTTTTTATTGTTTTCTTACATAAGCAAAATTCCATTCATCTATAACCAGGGTTTCCCATCAAAGAATCTTCTCTTTAAAAAAAAAAAATTCATTTGAGTACATTTGAAAATAAATTCATAACTAATTTTAATGTGTTTGTTAAAAAACATGTATTTATATATTCCATAATAATGTTCAAAATTTAAATCAAAAGCAATATATATATATTAAAACATTTTTATAAAAACTAAAGTTTTGCATATTTGCTGTTTTTATCAGTAATGTAATGAATATCTGTATTACAAATATAAAAAATGAAAATAAAATAATTAGGGTTTTGACTATTAAATATAATAAATTATTAATAAATATAACTTACAATGAAAATTTTAAAAAAAATTCATTTGCATACTTTTTGTGAAAATGCATAATGAAATGAAACAAAGATGTCTGACAAAAAAAAACAGTTCCTAGTAAAAATAAAAAATTTAAAATCCTGAATGCAATATGCTACCTTTTGACAAAAAAATATAACTAAAATTGAAAAGTTTTTGAAAGTGAATATATAAATTTAGAAATTAAATGGATGGTTAACAAAGACAAATATCACAACATAATTAAATAATTTCTCAGCATCGCAGATACTAATTTAAAAGAAATTAATCCAAAATCTCTGATCCCATGGATTTTTGGGGGGGGATTTATGAAAAGTATAAATAAATAGTAATTTTAATATCTATTATATGAAATTGAGTCAAAATTAATTGTAATCTGCTTATACTAAAATGTCTTTTGGCCACAATCTTATTTGTGTTTTCTGTATGGAGTCACTGCATTCCAAGTTATTGCTATGCAGTTTTGAACATGTTTACATGAGTTCAAATGAGACTATATTATAAAAAACAATGGCTTCCCAACTTGTGATTAGCATCAAAGAAAAGCAGCATTTGGAGATTCATTTTTTGTATTTGGTGATGTCTGATGCCAGTATTTATTGAAGACTGTGCACATTATGGAGAAAAGTTTTTTGCCATGAAGAAAAGTGTGTGAGTAGATAGAGAAGTTCCAAGAAAGCTTCCCAAGTGTCTGCCATCAAGGATCTGGAACTCATCTATGTCCATGACTGATGATGAGTATTATATGAACTGATTTTCTGGATAGATGGATGACAGATGATTATATGGCACCTCATTTTCAAACCAGCCATAACACTATTTATGCAATAATCCATGACAAACTTGGATTTTGAAAAGTTTGTATGAGATGGATACCAAAACAACTCATGGAAAAGCACAAATAGAAGTTTGGACATAGTCTAATAAAAGCAGAAGTTTCTTAAAAAGATTCATTACTCATGATCAGGCATGGATTCATCATTACAAATCATAATGGCAAAGAATGTAATGAAAACAGCCTCAATTGCTGATGAAGAAAATGATCAAAAGTCAACTGTCAGCTGGAAAATTGATGCTAATAGTTTTTTGGATTTTTCAAGAACTAGTATTAAAACAATATCGTGAAAAAGATTCAACAATTAATAGCACTCACTAGAATGAGATGTTCACTGAAGAATTGAAGTCTAAATTTCAGACAAAATACAAAAGATTAGTATCAAAAGTTGTTGTGTTATTGCATAATAATGCAAGTCACTATCTATATTCTGCAAAACTTCATTCTGAGTTATTGGAGCATCATTCCTATGGACCTGATCTTGTCTCATTGGACTATTCTCATTTGATTTCCTGAAAGAACTTCTCAAGAACAAAGACTTGGGTTTAGAAGGGTGTAAACAATGGTGTGTTCATGTCTCACAACTCAGTCTAAAACTTTTTTAATGAGAGAATATGAAGGCTTGTTGACATATAGTCAAAGTAATGTCTTTTCTGAAAGTTGATTACAATAATTCTACAGCCAGAATGCAAATAATTTTTGACCAACCCTTCTAAATATTTTTTTAAATACATAAAATATATTTTATTGGTAACAACTTGAAACATTAAAATACAATATGTGCATATTTTTACAATGGTATAAAATTTTGAATGGCAGTATTCAAAACAAGTAATCAAAACAACAATTTACTGATTAATCTTCTTTATTTTGTTTTTTAATTCTCTGTTTAGAATGCACATCAGCTTTCAATTCGGTAATTATTGAAATGATCATATATGTTGAATAAAATTATCAATTAAAAATAAAATAAAAGCAAGAATTTCACAATAATTAGCGTCACTAATTTATAAGCATATACTAAATATTTTTTCTAATTTATTTATAAGAAAATATTTGAAACCAGGCACTCTTCACAAACCTGGAAGCTTAATTGTAAGTATAGAGGATTTGAACTCAGATTTTCTAGCACCCTTCAACTATCCACACTATCTCATACAACTGATACACATGACTATATTTGACTTAAAATAATTGAATATAAAGAATTTTATATTAATATCAGAAATATCACTTAATCCTATAATTTTTTGGTAGAATAACATCATTGGACATCTTTGTGATTTGAGATTGTATATTTATCTGAAAGCTATAAAAATTTATTATACTCTGTAGTAAATTTCAATTCTTTGATCTTGATACTAAATATATAGCTGGCTTCTTAGATAAGTGCAAAAAGTACAACAAAAGGCATTCAGATCTCTATAAAAAAAAATGTGGCTTATTGGAATTACAAACAACTTAGAATGCTATTAAAAATTTCATTGTCTTTTCTTTGAAATGTTTTACTTTCATGTGATCCCACATTACTTATAATATACGCTAAAGGAGATAGCTTTCATATAGAAACTATAATACTTAATGGAATGGTTATTATTGTAAATATAGAATATGTATTTAACTAACTTCTACATTTTTGAAATGGCCCCTCTTCTAGTTAAAATGAAAAAATAGATGTCTGTTGAATGATTGTTTTATGGTTTCTTTCTGAATCATTACAATAGCAAAAGACAAGTATATAAATAAATGGAATGTCACACAAAAAATGTCAGAACCCACTTACTATCTTATTCATTTACTTTATGACTCAAATAAAATTAATAGCATTTTTTAAAATAAAAAAATATTATGTAAAATTGCATTTATGGAATTTAAAAATTCATCAAATGCAAAGTAAATTAATAATCACCAAAATATTTATATGAACCCAACACTAGTGAAAAAGTAATAAAAGTAATATTTAAGAAGAAGATTATAACACATAGGGTCATCAAATGATTCGGCATTGGGAGGGAAAGTTTTGTTCAAGGGATCTCTAAAGATCATCGCATTCAATTACATAGAAAATAATTGAAGTGTTAATTACTCAGCAGATCATGTGATGTTCAAGCATCAGAAATGACACTTTGATCCAGAAATCCACTGCATATGAGATTCAAAGATCAGAAGTGACAATTTGAACTTTGATCCAAACATTTCTTTAGCTCTCCAGTTCATGATGATCATTGCATCCAATCTCACAGATAATAATTGAATGCTTAGTTACTTGGATAATCATGTGATATACAAGTATAAGAAGTGACACTTTGGGATTACATCCATGAACCCATTGCACTCAATAAAAAAAAATAACTGTAAGGTTAGTTATACAGGAGGTCATATGATGTTCAAGCACTGGAAGTGACAGCTTGAGCTTTGATGCAGCAAACTTTAGTTCTGCAGTTCATCACTGACATTGCATTCAATCACATAAGTAATGATTGAACGAGTACATACTTGGATGGTCATGTGATATTCAATCATTAGGTAAGACAGTTTGAGGTCTGATCCAGAAAGCTTTAGTTCTTAAGTCCATCACTCACAAATAAGATAGTTGAAAGGTTAGTTTCTCTGGAGATTTATGTGAGGTTCAAGCATCTAAAGTGACAGTTTGAGCCTTGATCGAGTTATCTTTACTTCTAAGAATATCACTCTACTATTGCATATAATTACATAGGTAGCAAGTGAATAATTAGTTGCTAGGGTGGTCATATGATGTTCAAGAATCAGTGGTTATGGGCTGTTTTGATATGGGATAACTTGCTGCATCTCTTTGCAGTTGAATAAAAAAAATCATCAGTTATAAAAATATCTTCAATGACATTATCTTTTGTAATACACAAAATTTGACCGACTTAGATCTCTACATAGAAATGAGATTCATGTTCAAAATGTTCAGTTTGAATTGTTAGCTGCTGTGGCTATCATATGTTTTTGCCCTTAAAGAATAAATAGACTTAATTCATATAAAAATTCCACAAAATTTTTATTCTGTAATTATTTTAAATGGCAAAAAATCACTTTTTTGCATGTAATCAACCAGCTTTTGTCTTCTGTGATTTGGTAAAGCTCTGAGAAGTCATGCTTTTAAACAGAATATTGGAGGTGAGTTAATTTATGATAATAGCAAGGAAATTAGTTTACTGTTTAGGCTCAAACAGGATCATTAGCAACAAGAGAATATACACATAAATAAAGAAATGTGGGGGATTTAGACTACAGGTTATGTAATGAAGGCATGGAAAACATTAGATATTTGCTAATGGAATGTAAATGCTTATAAGCAGAAAAAGTACAAATAGTGAAGTTGTGGGAGAATAAATATAGGCCAAGTGATTATACAGAAGGGGGGGTCCTTGGTTTTCATACTGGGCTTGGGAAAAAGATAAGGGTGGGGATATAGATACAAAAACCATGAAGTGGACAAAGATGATGTGGAAATGAGATGAAGCAGGATAGAGAATATGGAAAAACCTTAGGGTGAGGAGGAGACAGGAAAGGTAGGATGGATAACAAGTTTTTCTTGGGCATATTAGCTGAGAGATTCCTGACTTCAATAAAAAAGTATCCATATCACATCACATCAATGTTGACCAAAGATTTTTATTCAACATAATATTAAAAGAAACTGCGATGAGATTTCTCCTGATACAATCATCTATTCAAGTTTAAAAATAGTCTCAATGAATATTTATTTCATTTTTAGATAATATCAGAACAAAAATCATAATTAAATTTTTTATTCATGATCTTTTTTTTGTAATTCCATTTGCTTCAATGTTGTATTTGTTTGCTGTCACTGAAATTTCAGAAAATATAAATATGTTCTTAGAATCTGCATCAAAAGTGCAATTTAAACAAACATCATAATTCTTGGATCAAATAGCACATTATACACCTTGTTGGGCAATCAGATTAGCGTGCAAACTCTTAACTATATAGATCTATAATAAAATGGAGTATTTATCAAACTATTTTTAAAGTAACTATAAATGAGGCTTTTTTCTTAGATGGTAGATGTAATTACAAAATAAGAATAGTTTGGAAGTACAAGTTACTTAGTGCACAATGAGTGCAAATGTTTATCTTATTTTAAATAATAAAGATGAACAATAAGTCTTTACTTAGTTCCAAAGTTATTATTTTTATTTCTAATGTAATTTGATTTTTGAATAATGTTTTTAACCATACATATACTTTAATGCATTGAAAATCCCTATAGTGAAAAATGGAAAAAAATTGCCCACACATTGATAAAAGTGCAGAGATATGTATGGGTTGTATTAATTTTCATGATATCTTTAGTATTTTTTAAATACTTTTTTTTTTAATTTTTTAAACAATAATTCTGCTAAAAAATAATTTAATTTTGCTGCATAAGAGAATATACCCAAAAATAACTAAAATTTTATAATGAAAAATTGGGTATTTATTTGTCTCCTTCAAATTTTTACCCATTTGATACAGTGCACCCAATCTAAATGAGTTTCCACTTTTTGAAACAGTCCTAAAACGCTTGTAAAATGATGCCTTGTAATGTCTCCATTTTTTTTCCTTCATGAATTTGAAGTCGGCAAAACTTTCTTTTAAGGTATCCTTTTCATTTGGGGGAATAAATAGAAGTCACATGAAGAAAGGGCAGGTAAATATGACTGATGGATAAACTGGGCCATGCTGTTTTTAATTCAAAATTGCACCACACTCAAGGCATTGTGCACTGGTGCATTATCATGGTGAAGTTTGCACTACCCACATTGCCACAAATTGGGGCAGTTTTATTTTGCCATATCACACACACTTTTCAGAGCTTGTAATTAAAATGCCTGGTCATTATGAATAAATCATGAAGTAACAATACCATGCATAAAAAAGTAACAGCACAATCTTGATGCTGAACTTCACTTGCCATATTTTTTAGGATGTGGTGCTATTGACACTTCCATTAAACTACTCATAAACTTACATTTTCCCCAGAACAACTTGTTTGTAAGCTGTTTCATGCATTCCAACTGTTTCCCTGTAAATTTCCCTAACAAACAGAATTTCACATTGTTCCAACTTTTCAGCCATTGTAAAAACTGACAGATAAGCAAGACAAGCTTAACAAAAACATTTACTATGCTGCAACATTATTTCTGTCAATGATAATAATTAGAAGACTGATGCAGGAGATCCCTACAATAAGGATATAAAGGCAAAAGCATGTAATACAAAGCACTTGCCACCAGATAATGATTGCAGTTATGTTTAGATATCTCCTTGTACTCTATTTAAAATTCTGAAAATGTATATGAAAAATAATCTAATATAATGAGTGTGCTAATAGCTCTATACAAGCTTTTTCGATAAATGCCACAAGAGAAAGCATTTAAAATCTCTATCTAGAATTATTTCTACCCACAAACCAGTTTCAAGCTAATGGCTCTCATCAGCAAGACACTAGGATTTTCAGAAACCAGATCTAAAATACAAACTCCAGCCCATCATTTATCGAATACTATTAAGTAGAAAATTTGAAATTTTCAGACATATATATATCTTCAAATCCAGCTATCTAGCTTAAATAGCCATATGAAACTGAACTAAATTCAGATACACTGTATATTAATAGCCTTAGCAATATAACATCACCAAAGCCTTAAAAGTCAAACTATAATAGTAATGAAACAAAATCATACATCATGTGACTTAATTAGCCTGTATTTACAAATGTAATATAACAAGCATGCTAATAGTTCTAAACAAGCTTTTTCAATAAATCCCACATGTGAAAGCATTTAAAATATCTATCTAGAATTACCCCTACCCCCAAACCAGTTTCAAGCAAATGGCTCATCAGTGAGGTACTAGGAAATTCAGACACTAAATCTAAAATACAAACAACTTAACAACTGATTACAAAATCTAAAATTTTCATACATTTATATGTCTTCAAATCCAGCTATCTAATTTAAATATCCATATGGGACTGAACTAAATTCAGATATATCATATATTAATAGCCTTAGCAATATAACATATCATGCTTGCTATGTTACATTTGTAAATACAAGCTAATCAACTCACGTGACTTAGGACTTGGTTTCCTTAAAAAAAAATAATCATACTAAGTCTCAATTTAAACGTGTTTAATGTTCTAAATGAAAGTTTAAAAAATATTTTAATAGTTTATTGCTTTGGAGTTCATAAATGAGTCACGATCCATTGATCTTGAGCTCCAGACTGTCATTCTATCACTTTGCCAAACTATACAAGGCTAGACAAGGGTTAACCAATAAAATTTTACTATGTAAAAATGATCACATAGTAATATGAACAAAAATATATAAATTATTCCCAATAATACACTACAAACCAGCATAAATTAACCCCATTTTCTCCTAGTTTGAATAAACAATTTTTACAAAAGGAAAATAGATATTGTAAAAATATATTTTTTTTTATTTAACCTTGTCTCTTTTATTTACTTTTTCTTTTTTATCTAATATAATAATGTTTCTAACATTTGATTCAAAAATATTACTCCTCCAAAAATCCATCAGGACAAAGAAAAAACATTTATATGAATACAACTGATGATTTTACATTTTCTAGATGATATAAAAAGAATTCAGTTTATTTTCATATTAAATATGACAAAGTGCAACTGTTGTCAAAAGAAGTCATATAAAAGAAAGTTCATCTTTTAAAAAAAAAATTATATAAATGTCTAAAATAACATTTACACAAGTCTCCATTATTAAAACCATTTCAAATTATTAATTTTTTAAATATTTTTAAACACATGTTAATAGAACCTCACATGATTATTATTAGCCAATAAGTAACATCTATAGTAAAGAGATCTATCTCTACATTCTCCAGAGTCTATATGAATAAGAAATTGTCCCACTTTATCACTTAACTGATGTTTTATTTAAAATCACCATCAGATTAGCCTTTCACTATAAACAAAAAATACTGTTATATCACTGATAGCATTTGGTTTAAAGACCCACCGTGAATATCATAAATACGTGGATATATAGCATTTACAATATATATGTTTCCAACACACACACACACATATAAAGTTCAAATATTATAATATATCACATGGCCAATAAATCATCACATACCCTTAGCTTATAACTTGTTATTTATTAAAAAATTCTACCCTCTACTTTCATGCCATCTAGTGTAAGCTTTAGTTATCAATAGTTATGATAGCACTGGATAAATATTTATTAAGCCCTACTATCTGGCATCTATTTATATTAGGTAAGCATAAAAGTAGTGAGCAGAAGAATTTGTTAATAATTTTTACATGTGTATACTGTACACTGAATGCAGGCCTATTATCTGTGATACAAATTATAAAATTAAAAGTACATAAAATTAAATTACTGTATAGTAAACAACCATATAGAAAAATATACTTATATATGTAATAAAAGCAGATTTTCAAAAATTGTTTTAAATTCAGAAATTATATCTGCTAAAAATTAAATCAAATTAAAAAAAAATAAAATACAAAATACAATTTAACATTAAAAATTACAAATTCTCTTTAAGCCATCACCAAAAATAAAATTGACAAAACAGGCAAAACTCTCCATACAGTAGTGCCACTCAGTGCAAGCCAGAGTAGTCAATGGATGCCAAAAGGCTTGTGTATAAAATCCCTATCTAGTGCCTATTCATACAATATCCCTAGACTAATTTTTAGCTTGTGGCTTTCATCAGTGAGGAGTCTAGGTGCAGTGTTCTCAGATCCAAGGCTCCTCACTGATGAAAGCCACAGGCTAGAAACTAGTCTGCAGATATTGGATGAATATGCACTAGATAGAGATTTTATGCACAAGCCTTCTGGCATCTATTGAATACTCTGGCTTGCACCGAATGGTACTACTGTATGGAGAGTTTTGCCTGTTTTGTCAACACTTATGAGCAAACATAAGAAATGGTGATCATATGATATTTAATGGTTTAATATAAAAATAAAGTGCCTAATGTTTTTTTCTTCATTTTTCTTTTTTATGAAGATAAAATGGAAAAATTACAATATCTAAAAGCCATAACTTGCTGATAGCTAGCTGGTTTCCAATTGTAATTTACATCATATTAATAAAATTTAATAAACCAATAAAATCTTTAATTTGTTAACACAGTCCAATCCAATTTTATTTATCAAGATTGTTTTGACTAAAGAATATGCATTCTATTGGTTTCTTAAATGTTGGTTGTTATCATATGAATATCTAAAAGATATTAAAAATTCATTGTACAAACTTTGAAGCATATTTGCTAGCACAAAGATATTTTCACATACTTGTGACATAATAAGATGTAGTGTTTTGGATCAATAGTCAGTGGTTATAATGTGAATTACAAATGAATGTTGCATTTGTTTTACAAACTGAAAAGTTTTTTTTACTATATATTTGTTTGCATTATAGGCAAATGCACTTTATTTTTAAAGAAATAGAAGCATTTCTATCAAATTTCCTATTGTACCCAAAATATCTGGAAAAAATATTATTACAGTGCATATATAATATATATTTTCCATATTACTTCGATGATTTTTCTATACAAGTACAAACTCAAAACATATTATATATTTTACCATCTTAAATGTTAATTAATGTTAATGAATAATATACTATATTATAAACCAAATTATGTAATGCCAAGCTGTTAATAATACTCCTTAACAAATTTGAAACAAAACATCCAATCACGTAAAATTGATTGGGTTATTATTTTAGAACAGTGGCTGATGGATTTATTTAACTTTTGTTTAAGGAATAATTAACAAATTCATGGACACAATCAATTCATGTGAATAGAGCAACATTGGTTAGCTTGTTTGGATCACAGGTAGAACCTAAAATGGGACAATGTGTTTGATGTCTCCAATGCTCTTCCTCTTGAAACTACTTGAAAAGTCTCATATGGCTCATGACTTCAATGCTGTACACAATTTTAATCCTTTGAAATGTTTCATAGTGTCCCCTAACTGAAAATAAAGCATAACATCTTTACACTGTTCCATTGTGAATTAAGGTATGAAACATTCTATTATATTTCACTTTTAACACACATCTCAAACATACTAGTGTTTTAATATTTTTCTAGTGAATACTATCTTGCTATATAATATATGTTCTGATTCACATGTGGATCTTCAAGCAGCTTAGAGAGAAAATCAGTCACCTTTTTACTGAAACATTCTGTGTATTTTTAAAATAAATTGTATTGATAAACAACCTCTTAAAATGCTAACAATATGTTAATGCAATGCTTTAAAACTTAATTATGACATTTTTAAATGAATATAAACAGTTATCTGATTCATATGCAGTTTTTTTGATTTTGGACTGTATCTGTGACATCCATGAATTACATCTGCTACCTGGAAGATAGGAATAGAATCCAGTCAAATACTGTTATAATGCAGAAAATGAATACATTTACAAAAATGACATGTATGACAACATATAATATGAATTTTAGCATAATGTCAAAGTAATGCAATCCATCTTTTATAGATTACTTTGACATCACAATAAACTTATGCCAGACTATATACTAATCTGTAATGAAGAAATCCAGATGTACATGAATTTAACATTAAGGGGAAAAAAAACATAAACAATCTTAGATATACTAATGAGAAGAAAGACTCAGAAGAAAAGTTAAAGATCTGAATAAAAAAGAAGTTATTGGTGAAAAAGAGCCAAAACCATAATGATAGAGACAATTTTTTCTTTAAAATAGATGACAAAATAGTACAAGACTTTGCCAGTCTCATTTCCTTGGATTTCATCAACAATAAAGAATTCAACAATCAAGTAGTTTGGTTAAGAATGATTGGATGAATTTTTGATGAGTCTTGAAGTATTGTCATGTGACAAACATCAGAAAAACTAGCAATTGGTATTACCTTCCAGTTATTTTGTATATGAAAGGTGAGTTTTAAAAATGAAAAATTGTTGATACTTTTAAATTGTACTTTGGGCTTACTTTTCACTAGGAATACAGATTATTAAATTAATATTCTCATATTTTGCTTATATCATAAGATGAATGGATATCATTAAAATATAATGAAAAATAATGATAATATAATCCATATCTCAATAAATTTGCCATTCTTAGAAAATATCAGAGAACTTAAGAATCTACACTTGTTATAAAATAATTGGAAATTGCAGAAGTATTGTTATTTCATAAAAGCATTTGAGACCTTTTTGATTTTTATGATTTATTTGAGCCTCAAATGCTTTTATGAAACAACAATATTCCTGCAATTTCCAATTGTTTGTAACAAGTATAGATTCTTAAGATCTTTGATACTTTCTGAGAATGCCAATTAACTGAGAAGTAGATTACTTTGTAATTTTTTTCTACTTTTTAGTTGGCTATTTACATAAAAGCATTATTTTTTAAAAAAATTATCTATTACTTTTTTAATTTTTAGTTATATTTACATATTGTTTTTAGAAGTGGTTAAAACTGCAAAAAACTCTAACAAAAAGTATAATTTAATAATAAGATGTGAAAATAAAAAGTATGCCCTCTAACAAACAAATTCTAAATTTAAATATCATGTGATTATCTATTATATAAAAATAGTTATTGCTTTTTAAATTAATTTAATTAAGTATAAGTTAAATTTAATATTAAAATTTTATTCCACAAATGTAATGTTTCATTCAGATTTTTAAAATTTTATTTCAATTAATTTAATTAATTAAGTATTAGTTAAATCAATATCAACAAAATTTTATTCTACAAATATAAAGTTTCTGTTGGTTCAGTTATTAAGAAGTTTTTGGGGAAAGTGTAAAGATGTAAATTTGATTTCTAAATAGGAACAATTTTTTTTATTGTTAAAAATTCAAAAATGTGGACATATAGACATACTGATAGAAACATGCACAGATAGGGCAAATTAATATAAAAGCATTTAAAATGAGGATGACCACAATGAAAAAAATAGATTTCATTATCATACATCACTTTGAAACCTAAGAAATTTAAGAAGATGATAGATCATTCTGCAAAAATTAAATGATGACCAGAAAACAGGAGTGGCTGAATAAGCTCTAATAACAACAATTTATTCTGTGACATTTATACTAGGCCCTCAACTTATGTAAATCCAAATCATTTCCCACTTAAAAAATTTTAAACAAAATAATAAAACTTTATTTAATAATGAGTACAGTACTGAAGTGTTTAGAGAAGAGGAGTGGGGAGAATTGAATTTTAGAGCTCTATTGCCATAGATTGCAGCTCAATTCTGTAATTACTAGTACTCAAAATTCATGTGACTCCTCACCCAAATTTCTGAACAAGAAATTACTTGGTTATTACCATTCATTATTGATAAGAAAGTACAGTACTACATATGTTCTTTCTCTATCTTATTATATATATATGTAATGATAAATAATACTTTTATATTGAAGAAATATAAAAACATACGAAAATTATCAAATCTATTTAATTATCTGTTGAACTGCCCCCTCGCTATCATGTTCAAAAAGTTTCTACAGTAAGAAATTTTCTTATTGCAAGAAATTATACTGAATATGGTAGCCAGAGAACAATTCTACTATTAATCAAACAGCCTTGGTAATTAACACATGACTTTATATATAATTGTTATATATATATATATATAATTGGATTAAAATTATACGGGTTAAAAGATTCAAGAAATCCCTGGGGCAATTGATAACTTTTATCTAATAAGAATTTACTTACATTTATAAGTGGACCTTTCTGATTGGAGATAAGCTTTTGCTCTCAGAATGTAGAGATTTCATTGGTAAAAAATACTTTAGAGAACAATAGCCATGAAGAGAGAAAAAACACCTTCCCAAAAATCGCGAGACACACTTAAGTTCCACGGTCAGGAAGAAGGAATAATTTACTCGTCAGAGAAAATAATCTGGAAGGCATATAAGAGCCAACGGAGAAGGCAACAACTTCAGGAGATTTGATATCATAGTGCAGTGCAGCACTAAGATACATAGGGAGCCACGATTAAGGCCGGATAATCCCCGCAGTGTTCATACTCCTGATCCGACCCATAGTGTAACTTCTGAACCACCCTCCATGGCGAACTTCAAGACATATCATTGGTGCAGTCGACAAACCAGTAGGATATTCAGAAATAAATAAACATCGAGAAACTAGCAATCTAAAATTCACAAATTCATAAGTGACGCCGTTCAAATTAAACATGGCACAGGTAAACATTGGAGAATTTGACGTGCATAGACAATCAGAATGGCCTCTATATGCAAGCCGCATAGATAAATACCTTTTAATGAATAATATTGTAAAGGATGAGAGAAAAATTGCCACTCTACTGTATTTTGCGGGTCCAGATGTAATTAAAACAGCAAATCATTTATGTAACCCGAAAAAACCAGAAGAACTGAAATATTCAGAACTACAGGACATACTTCAAAAATATTTTGATCCCAAACCAACCAAACATGTAGCACGCCTCCATTTCCAGAATCGTAGGCAAAATAGAGGCGAAAACACTCGCAAATTCGATATTGCACTACAGGAGTTAGCAAAAGATTGTGTTTTGGGGAATTATTTGGAAGAAGCACTATTGCAGCAATTCTTATGGGGCATGTCTGACGGGAGACTCTGAGAGCAGTTATTAACAATCGATGACCTTACATACAAAACAGCGATCAAAATGGGCCTCGCACACGAAGCGGCTATGGAGCAATCAAAACAATTCCAGAGCGCAACGGCAGCAGAATGGCGTCAAATAAACCTCGTGGAACTAAACGGAAATGACGAAATGAAGTGTTTCAGGTGTGGAAAATCCGGACATTTAGCTAAAACATGTAAACAAATAAACTTCGCGGAAAGAAATGAAAATGACGAAATGAAGTGTTACAGATGCGGAAAATCCGGACATTTAGCAAAAATGTGTAAATGGAAAAAGAGTAAATGTAGAAATTGTGGAAAAATAGGACACTTAGCGGAATCGTGTAAAAACAACAAGCAAGTGGAAATTAAAAATACGGAAACCGTTAATAACGATCAAATAATGTTGTCAGTAAAAATATTTGACTGACCATTTTCCATGGAAATTGACAGCGGTTCCGGAATATCTTTAATGGCTTATAGAGATTGAAAAACAATAATGCAATTTCGCAATCGAACCAGTAATCTAGAAAAAAAAAATCTGATAGCAAAAGACGTAAATGGGAAACACATTGAAATAGTCGGGAAAGTTATTGTTCCGGTACAAACAAATAGCAAAATCACCGATATCCCGTTATATATCATTCACGGAAAAACAAACCCCATAATTGGAAGAAATTGGTTTAAACCTATGGGCATCAAAATAACTATCACAAAAAAAATTATGATTGAAAAGGAAATACGCAATACATTCCCGTCATTGTTTAAAAAAGAACTAGGGAAAATTAAAACAAAACCAGTTGAAATACAGCTTAGGGAGAATGCAAAGCCTGTGTTGTGTAAACCACGGAGCATGCCATACGCGCAACGAGAAAAACTAGCCAATGCACTGGAAGAGTTAACAAATAAAGGGGTAATAACACCTATGGAAAACTCAGTGGGCGACACCCATAGTAATCATTACTAAGCCAGATGGCAGTATACGTATTTGTGGCGATTACCGGATAACAGTTAACCCAGCTTTAAATAAAAGCAATTATCCAGTGCCAAACGTGCGTGAAGTATTAGCCACTCTCGAAGGAGCAACTCACTATGCAAAATTAGACCTTAATGCTGCATTTCACCAAATACCAGTAACAGGAAAGTCAGCAGAGATCTTAAAACTGACTACACCTTTTGGTCTATTTAAATATAACCGTTTGCCTTTTGGAATTACCACCGCACCAAATATTTTCCAATCAAACATAGACCAACTACTCCAAGGAATAAATGGTGTGATACCTTATTTCGATGATATATTAATAATGGAAAATTCAGAGACAGAACTCCAGAGCAAGGTTCATGAAGTTTTTGAAAAGCTAGCAAAATCAGGAGCCAGACTAAATGAAGAAAAATGTATCTGGAATACTCCAGAAATTAAATTTCTAGGACATATAATATCCAATAATGGTAACAAACCAATGCCTGAAAATATACAGGCTATTAAAAATGCAAAAACACCTCGGAATGTCAAGGAATTACAATCTTTCCTGGGCCTTATTGGATATTTTGAATGTTTTCTTAAAGGAAAAGCCCACATTGCCAGTAAGTTATACGAGTTATTAGAGAAAAACCGGAAGTGGAGCTGGGATAGAATACATGAAGATGCATTCAAGAAGACAAAAAGCTTGCTAACATCAGATGACCTACTCATAAACTACAATAACAATGAACAGGTAATATTAACCACTGATGCATCAGAATATGGAGTAGGAGCAGTAATAAGCCACCCCACAGATGAAGGTGAATGACCCATAGCTTATGCTTCAAGAACATTATCAAGGTCTGAACGGAACTATAGTCAACTAGACAAGGAAGCCTTGGAAATCATTTTTGAGATAAAAAAAGTTCCACCAATATCTATATGGAAGGCATTTTACAGCAATCACTGACCACAAACCATTACTGGGAATATTTTCGAGGTCAAAACAATTACCCGATCACTTAAGCCCACGCATGCTGCGTTGGATTGAAATATTATCTGCATATGATTATTCCCTTGAATACAGGAGAGGCAGCTTTATAACACATGCTGATGCACTGTCCCGAATACCAGATAATAATGGAAAAACAATAGGACAAGTCTCTATAAACTACATAGATACATGGGAATCAAATGTGTTGAATAGCGAGTTAGTAGCAAAATGGACTAAATTAGATGATGGGTATAGACTATTATGGAATTGGATATGTAATGGCTGGCCAATTAAATGACCCAACAATCTCCCAGTGGCATTCTGGAAAGCACGAGACCAACTGCCAATAAATAAAGAATGCATACTGATAGGCAATTGAGTAATCATACCAGTTCAAGGTCATCCAGCAGTCCTAAGTTTGATCCATGATGGACATCCTGGAATTGTAAGAGCCAAAGCTTTGGCACGTTCCTATGTATGGTGGCCAGGTATAGATAAAGACATTGAAAACACTGTAAAGGCATGTAGTCAACTGCAAATCAGAAACCGCGAATGTATACATCATGGCCAACTGCAACTAAACCATGGGAGCGGGTCCACATGGACCATGCAGGGCCTTTCAGAGGAAACCTATTCTTGGTTATAATAGATGCATATTCTAACTGGGTATAATATAGACTAGTTAGGAATACAGGGTCTAATGAAACAATATCAACTCTTAAAGAAATTTTTGCTTTCCATGGAATACCAGAAAGCCTGGTAACAGATAATGGTTCTGGTTTTACCTCAGACCAATTTAAAGATTTTACAAGGGAATGGGGTATCAAACACATTTACACTCCACCCTACCACCCAGAGTCAAATGGACTGGCTGAAGAAGCCATACACCAGTAAAAGCAAGCCCTTAACAAATCAGAATCTCAACAAACCCATGAAGTTCTTCAGTTAGCAATGCTTTACCAACATTCCACACCCATAGCATCGACTGGGATTTCACCAGCTGAAAGGTTACTAGGCCGGAAACTAAGAACCAAACTATCACTACTACACCCACAACATGAATCCATTGAAACTACGACAGAGGAATGCAATGAATTTATGGTGGGTCAAAGCATTTGGGTTAGAGATTCCCTAAAAAAAAGTGGACACCAGGTGTGATCTTGAAAATACTTTCAAACAAAATTGTACTCATAGAATCAGAAACGGGCACACAATTCCGTCACCACACAAACCACATTAAGAAGTGAGTAACAAACAAGTCACCCCCTACACAGGACTAAATCATGAAATTATAGAAGGGAGCTGACCAAATGGCTGAAGAAGTAACCACACATGAGAGTAATCTTAAACCAAGGAAAGATAAACCTCAAAGAGTGCGGAAGCCTCCTGTCTACCTTAAAGATTACTTGTGTTAAAAAAGAAAAAAAGGGGGGAACCGTGGTTCTCTAAAGTAAAGGGGAGGAGTGCTATATATATATATAATTGGATTAAAATTATACGGGTTAAAAGATTCAAGAAATCCCTGGGGCAATTGATAACTTTTATCTAATAAGAATTTACTTACATTTATAAGTGGACCTTTCTGATTGGAGATAAGCTTTTGCTCTCAGAATGTAGATTTTATTGGTAAAAAATACTTTAGAGAACAATAGCCATATAGAGAGAAAAAACCCCTTCCCAGAAATCGCGAGACACACTTAAGTTCCACGATCAGGAAGAAGGAATAATTTACTCATCGGAGAAAATAATCTGGAAGGCATATAAGAGCCAACGGAGAAGGCAACAACTTCGGGAGATTTGATATCATAGTGCAGTGCAGCACTAAGATACATAGGGAGCCTCGATTAAGGCCAGATAATCCCCGCAGTGTTTATACTCCTGATCCGACCCATAGTGTAACTTCTGGACCACCCTCCACGGCGAACTTCAAGACATATCAATAATAAGTGGATAGATATTGCTAGAAAAAGTCATAAGATGTTATAAGCATTGGAAATAACAGAACTGGGATATTATGCCACTTTATTGCACTAAACCACACAATATACATAATTTATAATTTTTGTGTCAAGACAATGTTGATGAAACACTATGACCTGCCAAGTTGAGTATATTTTATCACATACATGCTGACTCAATACATTTGTTTGAATTTGGACCCTTATGTAAATTGTATATATAGTTTTCAAATGAAATTAATTATGAAATATGTTTTTAATAATTTTATTATTTTGAGAAATTCAAAAATGTTCATTTTATATTAAGCCAAACCTAGCATATTAATCATGTAAATCATAATGTAATAACTTGAATTGTGTATATTTTTCATGTAAATCACAATGTGATAATTTGAAATTTGCATAGTAATCAAAATCAGAAAACTGATATGTGCATAGCCTTATTCTAAAGACCTTAATATCATTTTTTATTGTTAATAAACTTATTCAATTATTAAAATTGTATTAAATCATCATTCCTTGGTCACATAACAGTAATGAGTTGGTGTTCTTCTTATGTAAATTCAATATCATTTTTTTATTGTTAATAAACTTATTCAGTTGTTAAAATTGTATTAAATCATTTCTTGATTATATAACAGTAATGCACTTGTGTTCTTCTTAAGTAAATTCATGTATAATGGCTGATATATAGATGGGATGTTTATTTAGTGCTTAAGGGGCATTCCAGTATGACATTGTATTGGTTTGTCACATAAGAGAATATTCTTTAAAGCCCCTGCACTACATTTCTTTTTAGTTTAGTCTATTACAATTTGTCATTGGTCAGTGCATTAATGACACTAAGTGACCAGAGCATTCATGGTGATCAGCATGTTTTAATATCCTATCATTACTGTTTAGATGTGTCTGGTTATATACTCTAATAGATGAGGACTTAGTTGGTGCATCCACGTTATGTTTAAATAATTGCTGAAACTGGCAAAGGCTCAATAGTTAACCTGGCTCTACAGAGACCCATTTGTAATCCAGTCACCAGATTGACTGTTGATATATATTTTTATTGTTCAAATTCAGCCACAAGATGAAGTGTTGATTTCATTTTGATATAGTTTGATTGATGAATTATTCATGATGATGAATGGTTATTATGAATATTACTTACTTTTATAATTGTTAATGCAAGTTGATGTCTATATAATCATATTTACTCTAAGGAGTTAACTGATCTAACTGGATGATCTCTCAAAGATCTCATGATCCCATGCTCTCTTGATATATAAAATTGCTTATACCTTTTTGGGTGTTAAACATTACTTTAACATTTATTTAATAGCATCATTAATATTTAATTTATATTTAATTTTAAATTGACTGAGAGTGATGATGGTTTTCCATCACTCCAAGTTCACCCCATCCCATTACAATATATATGTATATATTCAATCATAAACATGGCTTTAATACAAACCCATAATATCATAGTAAATATCCAACTAACAAATTGCATCATTCCTTTTTAGTTATATATATATTTCAAATAAAATTGGCTTAATCTGATAGGCCAAGTATATACCATTTAATATTTAGAAAAGCTACTTTCTCCTTTTAAAATGTGAAAGCAATCACATGTTAATAACTGTGTTTGTTATATTTTAATCATAGTTATGACATTAAATGCGTACATCCAAATAAAAGATTAAATTTCTTTTTTAGAATAAGTAAATATCGCAAAGACTAGAATAAATAATAAGTAATAGATGTGTTAAAAATCGGTTTACCCAATCATAAAAATACATTTTTAGTACAATCCTAAATAACAGTAAATCTGTAATAATTGTAAGCCAGCAGCAGTCAACTAATAAACTCTGTGATTCGACATATATTCCAGGAAATTTGATGAGGATGATTTTCCTGAAATACATTTATAAGGGTAGAAAAATGGGTCTATTTCTTTTAAACATCGTTCTCTTGTAATTTCATACGTTTAAATTTACTTAGACGAGTAATAATAATCCACATCTCTGCTCAGTGACTAAAATACTACATATATATACATACGTTTATATATGAGTTGTCATGGTAAAATTTTATAAACCTGATAATTTTGACCTATAAAGTACATATTTAAAAGACACTAACAAAGCTCGAATTGAAGCTCAAAGTGTTTGAATGGTCCTCAATTGCCAACCACACTAACCAATGAGCCATAAGAGAAAAAAAAAAGCTTTCTAAATGCATTTTTATTTAATCTGTTTCTGCCCCATTTAAAATAATGAAATATAAAATATAAAACAAAAAAATAATATTCTATTTTAGAATTTAACTTTCATATTTATTATTTTAAATATGACTGTTTTTTTTTTTTTTTGGGGGGGGGGGGTTGTTTGTTTCCTGAAAGAGAGAGAAAAAACTCATTTGAAAATGTTAATAGCATCTTGAAGAGCAAAGAGATGCAATTTCATAGAATTCTTGACAGCAACAAAAAATAAAGAAATTCTGATATGACTGTAATTTTTTTTACCAATCATCAATATTGTAAACTGAATCTTCTAAACGATACACAAGTGGATAGAAAGAAGATCGAAAACCACTTGCGAATGCAATCCGGGCAAAAAAATATGCTTGGAGGTAGCCAATTTTCAATTACAGACAGATTTAATTTAAATAAAAAATATATAAAGTTTGATAATATTTTTTTCTCTTAAAAAAAAAAAAACAACGACGACAAACAAGAGAAAGTAATCAGATATTTAAGTGTTGTCATTTACAATAAACAAGAGAAAACTTTGTATATTAGCACCAAAGAAGCGAAGATTAAAATAAAATAAAAGATGAAGTCCCAAAAGGAAGAAAATAAATGCATAGCTTCAACGAACTCTTTAAACACATTCATTTAAATTGGATAGCTAAATTTTGATTTTACAACTTAAATAACTTAAATATATATTTTAAATATAATTTATAGTGAGTTATAAAAAAAGTATTCTTGACAACAGTGAAAGAATTAAGAGAATGAAAAGAAGCTGAGCTACAAAAATTGCAAAAACAGATGATAATAGATGGAGAGACTTAAAAGACATAAATAGAGACCACATATAAGATAAATGGATAAAATAAGAAACGTTATTGATGTGGTGCAAAAAAGACAAACTCTGGACTACAGAAATTGAATTAAACCACGAAAGATTTCTGTCCTGTAGTGATTAAAAAATGAATAGTGTGACTATAAAGAGATCCAACGTAGTAGTACTTCTTATTTTTGAAATATATATAAAACTTCTTTAGATAGTCCACATCAGCTCTTCCACACACACATAAAAATTCATAACCTGTCAATTGCAATTTATTATTTGTTTTGGTTTATCCTTTCCTGTTTTAAACTTTAGCTAAAAATAACTAGATATCCATTTTCTAACCAATAATTGGATAGTTAATAACATGGCTACAGTACCACCTACTAGAAAATTCCACAGCTTGTTTGAAAATCATCAACTATCTGAAAAATATTCCCCAGATTTACCCAGGTTAGAATCTTAGGTTATAAACACAACTAATGGATCTAACAATTAGTCCATACATTTCTTCGTATTCACATATTAATATCATTTTTCTCAACAGCAGCATGGCTGTCAGATTTGGTGGCACACCAGTTACAAATATGATGGTAATGTGCTTGATACATAAAAATTTCCATAATCTAAATCAAAATTGCAATGTGGGTAGCTATAAATCACCTTTAGAGAAGAATAGACCTCACTTTTTAACAGAATGAAACTGCTATTGCATATATATGAATATGTGATTTTTACTTATACTGTCCTCTTTGTAATGACAGGCCATTAGTAAAAAAAACATCATGTAGCAATACATTCAATGTTTGAAGGACTTTTCAATACCAATTTTTGGTTCAATGGTTTTTATTCTAAAAGAAATTGATAACCATTGGCATAGTGTCTATATATTTATGGTATTGCTTTCATATAGTCATGAAAGCAGCTCCATGACTTTTCTTTCATGCTCAATGCGTTAACCATCCAAGATTATCCTTCAATGAATGACAACTAGTATTCAATTAATGACTAATAATTAATAGCTATCTAAACTAGCAAATGACTTCCCTATTAAAAAAAAATCTCCCCAACTTGATTGGTTTAGATATATTACCAGTATAATATGTTATAATTGCTATGTTGCAAGGTACAATATGTCTATCAGCCTAATTCAATCTAATAGCTCTAAACCCTATGATTATTTAATTGAAGCTTTAACCAATGGGGGCTATTAGATAGTGTCACATGACTTTTTTTTACACTCTATCTCTTTTGTATTATAAAGAAGTAAAAGTTATTTTTCTCAGTTTAGAATAAGGCAATTAACAATGAGTAGAAATTGCTTTAAATTATCATATAAATAAAAAAAACATCATACCATCACATAGTATCCAATTAAAAATTCTCTATGATGAATTTCTCCCTAAACAATGCCTGAAAAATAAACTAAGAATAAAGAGTCCTGGGATGATGTTGAAACCCTCTTCTAATTAAATGTTTAGTTATGAAACATTTACAAGATTAATAATTTCACTAATAAATACAATTTTGGAACTAATTTCATATCTTATTCCTTCTCTTCTTCTACCTCTTATACAATTATTATATTAGTAATATAACAAATAATACATCTTTTGTAAATGTAAAGCATATACACATACATATATATTATAAATCTGATGAATACTGCTAGATAGTCAAAACTGCTAAGCGCAAATAATAATAAAATTTGCATTTAAAGAGTATATAAAAAAGTTTTGTATTTATTATATAACTTTCATATCTCTAAAGTTTTGGTGACTTAGATTCATGTCTTAAAAGGAGGCAAATAATTTTAAGAGCAATAGGTATGTTTTTAGTTACAACAGCCATATAATATGTTGGTGATATATATATATATCACAAATTATCATACAACTTTTAAACTAATTTATCATAAACTTTTAAACTAATTAACTATTAAGAAGTTAAACAGATAAACCCATGATCTAGATTTCAAAGGTGTCCACATCCTTTCACAGTAGCTGAGCTATCTCAAATTTCATATTCCAAATTAACATTTTAATATATCTGCACTAACACCATCTAACATGAGGTTATCAATGATTATTACATGCATTCAAATTCTCATCCTTAAACTAGTTTCTGGCTTTGTCTTTATAAATGCTCAGAAATTCAAATATGTGAGAAAGGAAATTATGCATTCAGCATCAAGTATTACTTCATTTTACCTGTCAAGCTAAATATTCAATATATAAATCAAGCTAATGTTTAGAACATGAATTAGCCTGTTTGAACAATTACATAAATCTAAATACAGATTAGTAACTATACATTTTTAATACCTACAATACCATCATTAAGTGCAGGTACTTAATTCCCCTGGCTAGAAACGTTAATAATAATAACAAATCACAAAACTCTTCAACCCATGTCATATGACAAGAGCACTTCTCTCTATTGTAAGTTTGAGAAATCTATAATTATGAGACAGATTTACATTCTCATTCTCATATTGCTTTTTGAATTTTACCTTTATCAATTACATCTGGGATTCAAAATTGGCACAAATGCAGAAGCATAAGAAGAGAATTATATTGAATTGCATCAGGTAATTGATTACTCATCTTATGATAGATGGCACTAGAGTACAAATGTGCTCTTGTCATATTATGAAGCTAGAGAATTAGCAACTTATATAAATATATCCATTTATTTCAAAGTATAAAAGATTTTTAAAATATGCTTATTAAAAACTCAATAATCTTTTAATTTTTAAATTAGAGTAGCAGATAAAGATTCATTTATTTCATTGATTTAATGACTTATCTATTCATAGCATTTCTTCAGCACAAATGTAGTTTTGTTTACTATGCTTAAATTCATTCTCTTGATACTAATTACAGCATTTAATTATATGTTGGACTATTTCCATCATTTAATATTAAATATTGAATGTCTTTAGAAAAAAAATTAACTTTATTTAAACTTTTCAAATACATTCAACTGTTATTAATAGAACATAGGTTAATATATAACATAACATTCCATGCTCTACCTCAGGTCTTGCTGGCCAATCCAATGTTAGTACTAGCATGGGAACTGAATCAGAACCTTAAGGTTCATGAACCAACTGAGATATTGTTTAGGAGTGTTGCCTTAAAATTCAAAACTCATAAATCTAAAGATCATGGTTCACTTTCCACATTATTACTGTCACTGGTTAGACCAGAAACCCTTGAAGAAGATAGGAAAATGCCACTCGAAACACTGTGTTATGTACTAACATGTGTGTTATTACTAACAGGTTTTTTTTTTTTTTTGGAAAATTTTAATAAAGTTCAAAAATGTTTCTAACGATATTCAATATTTAATATTAGATGCTGGAAATAGTCCAACATCTAATTAAAACTAAAATATCATCATCGCTAATCTTCAAACAAAATAATGATTTATAAATTTAAAAAAAAAAAATCTCCAAATGTCATTGTTTCTTTGCTCTCAAAGTAGTCATGGTGCTTATGCAAATTATCTTTTATTCAAATCCTAGATTGTTTATATATTTATGACTATCTTTGCAAAACATTTATGAAATATTCATTTTTATTAATAAGAATATGATGTTTAGGCTCAGTTTTTATTCAAACACAGGAAAATGTGATTTGTGGGGAAAAAAAATCTTATAATCATTATAATTGTTACGTTTTATCATTTTTTGAATAATTATTAATAGAATTTTAAATTTTGAAATATAATTTCATCACTTTATGAATTCTTACAACATTCATTTTGGTGTTAGAAATGATTCAAATAAATTACATATTATTCCAACTACATTTTTATTGAAAGTGATGATATAGTAAAAATTTTTATTAAAACAGAGGATGTGATGTGATGTGATATGGCTTCTCCTTAAACGAAGTCAAGAATATCTCAGCAATTATGCCCAGATAAACCTGTTAGCCACTTTCTTTTACATTCCCCACTCTAAATTTACCCATAATCTGCTCTATCCCATTTCCACAACATAATTTTTGTCAACTCTATAACCTTTATATCTAAATCCCCCTTATCTTTTCCCAAACCCAGCATAAAAACCAATAATTCACTTTCTGTATAATCACTCTTTTCATATTTATTTTTCCACAACTTCATTATATGTACCCTTTCTGTTTTCAAACATTTACATTCAATTAACAAATGCCTAATATTTTCAATTCCTTCCTTACATAATTTACAAAATAAATCACCCATATTTTTCCATTTACATGTATATTCTTTTGTAGCTAAAGATCCCGTTCGAGCCTTAAACAATAAACTACTTTCCTTACTATTATCATAAATTAACTCACACCTAATATTCTGTTTATTTCTATATATATTTAAACTCTTTTTACTCTCCATACTATTTCTCCATCTCTCTAACTCCCTAGTCTTTATTAATAAATTTATTCTTTTATCCCATTCCTTACTACTATATCACTCAATAATCCTCTTAACACAATCATCCCATCTTTTGTACAAATATACTGATATAAATTCTTTATCCAAATCTTTTGCATAGCGCATTACCTTTCTCACCCATCTTGTTACCTGCCCTTTACTCATAACCCAATTAAATACTATTTTAGCTATTCTTTTATTATCCATAAACTGCAATCTACCAAAACACTTCATACAGTAGTGCCACCTGGTGCAAACCAGAGTAATTAATTGATGCAAGAAGATGTGTGTATAAAATTCCTATCTAGTGCCTACCCATGCAATATCTCAAGACGAGTTTTTAGCTTGTGACTTTCATCAGTGAGGAGCTTTGGATTCAAGAGCACAAAGCACCTAGATCTTAGGATCCAATCCAACCCTCTAGCATCTATCATTCACCTATTTAGTTAACTACAAAGCTATGAGTCCAAAATAAAAGCACAAAATGTTTCCAATCCAAGTTCATTCATTTATATAGTCATATAGACCTGAACCCTGCTAAGCATCTATACATTTTAGTGTCTTTGGTTCTTTAATAACCATAATCACCATCATCTCATTAGGAAGAATTGGTATTAAACCAGTAAATATCATAATCACCATTTCCTATGTGTGCACAAGTTGTTAAAACAAAGGCATATATAGTAGTGCCATTCAATGGTGGCACTCCTGTATAGAGAGTTTTGCCTCTATTTAAAAGATCTTATTGTGATTATATGTTTCGATTTATTACTTTTTTTCTCTACTTGCAAAATGAAACTTATATTTCTTAGTTATAACTTTAAAATGTGAATATATAATGCAAAGTAAAAATTTATTCATTAAAATAAAAAGTCGAAAGTTAATCCAAGTAGCTACTAGAAGCTTTCAAAAAATGTGTGCAGTTAAAACATAGTCATATACTTGAGTATTTGGAAAGGATCATGTGATGTATATATGACAAAAAAAAAAAGATTGACAAAATGTTTCCAATCAGTTGGATAAACTGATTCCCGTCCCATTTTCTCAGCTTGGAATTGATTAATAAAATCATTAGATTATTTTTTAATGGATAAAACAATATACATACTAACATTCCTTTTACCTTAAACTACCTTCATTATAAGTGAATTTATATTAGCATATTAGCCAAAATGTAATTTATAGAACATGGTTACGCACCATTTAATTATTTAAATTTAACACTTCTTATTCTACAATGTATTAAATAATAAACTTGCAATTTGAATATAGATGATAATGTGATATGAAGTAAAAGCCATTGTATGGTAAGATTCAAACACTGTACTGGCAAATTAGGCATTTAACACACATTCAGTTCATTTACACCAAAGATTTTGTTATATTAATAATGTTACTCTTCTGAGTATCAATCCTAAGTCTTTCAGGTTTGTCTTCAGTATTCCACTATTGCTTTAAACTGCACAGCCAGAAATTTCTACGTATACATACATGTGCATAAATCCTGCTGGCTCAGTTAAACATTTCCTTCCTATAAAATCATTATGTAACACACAAAACTTAATTTATTCTCTAATACTACATCATTGCTTCAGCACTGATAAAATCTGTTTCTTTTTCTATTTTAATAAAAGCTGAATCATTGACCTTTTTGCAATTCCTGAAGTTCATTATCATAGCAGTATTATATTATAGATGGTGCTGTCCAAAAAGCTTTGCACTGCCCTGTGATTACTAAAGATAGTTAACATTCATGAACATATTTAGTTAAACATTTGGACACTAGATAGAGCATTATGCATTTTTAAAAAACTGCATTTATGTGATAACAAAAACAATTATGTGAAGGAAAAAAACAATTTCTTCAATAGATCTCATTAGTGAGTCCAAAGTGCAAAAGAAGTTTAAAAAGTTATATAATTTGTTTATCTAAAATGATATATATATATTTAACCCATAATTAACCAATAACTAATTGATTTCCAAATGTAATTCACAGCACACAGATAAAATTTAATAAATCAATAGAATGTCCACAATCTTTTATCAAGACAGTTCCTATCCATGCTTTATTTATGAAGTTTGTCTTGATAGCAGACTGTAAATATAATGTATAAATAAAGGTTGCTGGTTTTTATACATAATTTGAAATCATATGCATAGATTCATTGTTTACTTTATTCAAATAATCTTTTTTTATTATTATTTACAATAATTTACATTATTTATTACTTTTAAAATTATCTTTTATTATTTACAGATTATATGTTTTATTAATGGTATATATTTATTGTTATAAAAAATATTTTTATCTATTTTCCACAAACATATGCAATACATTACTTTCTTGAAACGTCATACATGTAAAAAAAAAAAAAACCATATTTTAGACAAAATCATAAGGTGAGTTAATTCCAATATCTTATCCATATATATGCTGTTCTTGTCACAAAGATTTAGATGTTTAATACATAATAAAATATTAATGATACATTAATATCAATATTGGAAATCATTAGCAAACAGCTATAGTATTAATCACTGAAAAGGTAAAATAAATTCAAGAACCAATAGAGTACCAATAGCTTTGAAGCTCTAATCTTCTCATTGACTATGATAAAGATCGAGCCTTAGTATTCACATTTGTTTATAAATAAATATTGTAATTAATGTCTTGAGTGTGGTAGTATTATTATCACGCAATTATTTAAAATAATCATACCTAATCAGGTCCTGATTAAGTTTGTGCTCACAGCTATTTTGAAATCGAAAAATCACCACTGACACATCCAACTGATAAATGACATAAATATTGAATAAAAGTACTTTAAATTCATATTTTAGAAATTATAAGCTAGTAAAAATAATATACTTTATTTTATTAGGGATTTTTTTTTTAATTTAACTTCATAAAAGATTTAAAATAAGATCGTGCATAATGCTGGAATTTGTGGTCAGGGAGGAGGATGGTTTGGCCAATAGGAAGTATCGTCCATAAGTTGCAGAAGTCTGATCAAAACAAGCTTATCATTTCCAAATACTAAAAGATTATATTATATGCCCATATGAAATAAAAGATTATTTTTACTAGCTTATAATTTCTAAAATATGAATTTAAAGTACTTTTATTCAATATTTATGTCATTTATTGGTTGGATATGTCAGCGGTGTTTTTGGCTGGTCATTAGATTTCAAAATAGCCATGAACGCAAACTAAATCGCCACCAATAATCATTTGTTAGACATAATAACTCTGCAATGACTTAACATTAATAATACGAACTACCAATTTTACTGTCTATTTCGCCTCACATATACATATATACATACACATATTTATTTATACATAGTGATAAACATTTGCATGCACACACACACAAATTTATTTAAAGAGAGAATGAATAACAGGGTAGTTAAGATATTTATAAATTGTTATCTGATGAAATAACATTCAGAACAATGAACACACGATAATATTAGTAAAACAACTACAGATGAAAACAAATTTTAATGTTATCATTATTATTTTAACAATTATCAAAATTATGATTATCATGCTTAGAATCAATAGCTTTTTTTCTAGTCTTGTTTTTAATTTAAATAAATTAAACAAATTAATGCAAAAATGAATAAAATAATAATTATTTTAATTAATATGAAAATTTTAAACATATTATAAATTCCTAAGGGATGTGAAGTTGATCTTTTCTTGATCACCAAGAAAATTTTTGCATAGTAAATTTCATCCTATTTATTAATTTCAACCAATCACAAGCAGCTAAACAAATTAGTACTGATAAGTTTAATTACATTAATATAAAAAGTGATTTAAAAAAAAAAAAATGTTTACATACATCATTTTATTATTCACAAGTACAAAAGTAAGCATACACTAGTTTATACATGTATAATGTAGGTCACAGCTTTGGTTACCCCAAATGTAAGATACCTCATTCACTACTTATAATTGTTGCACCCCATTTCAATCACTAATACTCATTCCAGAAACTTGATAAAATTTCCTGTTCCTTTCAGAATCATGAGTGTCATATGCTAACACACTAACCATAGCATCAGAAGTTCTTATATATATATATAATTTTGCATAATCAAATAAAGCATAAATATGTATGTTGCAGTTAATTTATAAATAGAAGCAATATCAATTATTAAATCATAGTATACATTACTTTATCAGCAGATATTTAATAACATACAAAGCAAATACAATCTCTAATGGACATGTATTTCAGACCAATTGCTTTTTAGAAATGACCGATCCCCACATCATTATAGCACTTAAATATATATGGGAACTGATATATTTATTGTCAATTACAGCTCTGAAGAAGATTGCTACAAAGCAAAATAATAAAAGATAATAACAAGACATTATATTAAAAGAGGTGTAAAAAAAGTATATGGTAATACAGATTTGAAGTAGTGCAAAACTAGTAAATATGTAACAGAACCTCAAAAATGATAACAATGTTTTCATTTCTATATTATTTCCTGACCCTGAGTAATTAAGCAAATAATAAAATGTTGAATTCAAGAGCTAAAGGTATTTAAATCAAAGCTTGACTCTGATACTTTGGATGCTTGAATGTAATATGAGTTCACGAGTGATAATCTAATTGTAACTATTACTATGATCATGTGTATGTCGGGAGTAACAAGAAGAGATTGAAAATACAATGTATGGGTAAGAGAACAAATAGGTGTTACTGACCTCATTGAAAAAATTAAAAGACTGAAGTGGAGTTGGGATGGACATATTGATATAAGAGATGATAATAGATGGACAATTGAAATTTTAAACTGGATTCCAAGAGATTGTAAAAGACCCAGAAAGAGACCAGATGTGAGATGAATGGATGAAATAAGAAAGTGTGCAGGGGTGATGTGGAAAAGAGAAGCTAAAGATAGGAAAAGATGGATTGAACTTGGAGAGACCTTCATCCTGCAGTGGATTGATAATGGTTGATGATGATGATGATGATATGATCTATTGCAATTTGATTTACAAATTTCAAATCTTTCTGCAGTTACAAATTTGACAGCAAATAAATACAGAAATAATTATTACTAAACATTTATTAAACTAGAGATTGTAACCAATCCAGATATAAACTTTTGAAATTCAATATTTTGTTTATGTTTAAATATAAACATATAACATATTTCAATTTCAACTCTCTTTTTTCATGTTTATCTTTTCAGATATATTTATAACTTCCATTAATTAACAAAATATATGAATAAAGATATCTTTCAAGAATGTTAAATGGAGTGGAAGTTTTAAATATATCTAAATATATTAGGATGGGTATGCAAAAAAACCTATAAACAGCCTTTTTTGTAGAAGAAAACTTTCCTTGGCATCCTTCATAAAGAAACAATGAATAGAAAATCATCACTTACTAAGTAATCTCAAATGTTAGATGCTAAAAATTTATAAAAATTATTTCTATACCTTAAGTTAAGAATAGTTCTCATTTATAAACCATTTGTGTTAGTTATAGGCCAGATAACTGAAAAATTTCCTATGATTCATTAGTAATCAAATAAAAATCATTGGCATGAGAAGACATGTGTTAACCAATATACCATGAGGCTATACTGCATATGTGAATAAATATTAAAGCAAAAATGTTCACAAATGGAAAACATTCATATATTTTGCATTCTTTCAAGTATATATATATTTCTTGTTAATATTAGTATTATGTTGATGTTTCAATTGGATCACATGTGCCATCTTCTTAATACCAAAGGTCATTCAGATTCTGATTAGGAAAATCTATGGCATGTCCTTCAATAACCTCTTCTACTCCAATTATGGCAGATGAGATCCAGATAAAATGTCAGAGTAATACCAACAACAACAAATTATACAAGGAACAATCTAAAATATTTCTAATAAGTATCATCATCAAAGTCCTTTTTTTTTTATATAAAATCTTGAAAAATGCAAATGAAGAAGGATTCATTTTCATTCATTCATAGATTTGATAAAAGAAAACTTTGTATTGGTATAGTTACTGTTTTCAAAGGATATTAGTTCTCTTATTATATTTAATTGTGAGCATACATGTATATTTATAATTAATTTTCCTGTTGCACCATATAAATGAATTTGGTTATATAAAATGGTCCTACATTTGCACTCCATCGGACCTAAAGTGGTTCACTTGTTTGACAGTTTGATGTTGATTTCACAAGTAAAATTTGAACTTAAATGTATTTTAATAGCTAGATATCAGTACCATTCAAGAAAAAGTAAAATAAAGCCAAGAAGATGGGGTTTCAAGTTTAAGTGAAAGTCCACAGAGAATGCTAAGTAGCCATTGCATATGCATGACCCTAGTTTTTATTGAAAAGCTGAAAATTTAAAATCATAAGTTCACATATAATACATTTATTTGTTTATTTCGGCAAAATTAAATTCAATATATTTCTTGATAATTATACTGCTTACACTCATATTTTCTTTTCATACTTGTTTTTAGTAAAATAAGTCATATGCAAATGTTGTAACATAAAACTGGAAGTGCAAAGTGAAATTAATATTATCCAGATCATAATGATATTTTTTGTTAATTTTTTGTAATTATTAAATTTTAAAGATTGTTTTAAGAGTGTTATATTGACTGAAAAACATTTGTTTCACCTTGAAACAAGATGTATGGACCTTTGACTAACTGAATTTGAAAATCTTTACATTGATTACTCAGGCTTGCAATACATGGTTTAGAATAGAGCAAATAGAGTAAACTATTGCTATGCAGATATTGAAAATATCATATATTATGCTTTCTTTTATATATATATATCAATCTTATATAAATCCAATTTATCCAAATCACTGAACACTTTTTAACAAAAACCTTTTATTGTACATATATACACATACACCTATGTTTTGACTGACCTGCAGTCTTCTTCAGAACCAGTTTATTTTAATCTTTTTTTATTTCTAATTTTTTTAATCTTTTTTAAAAAAAGATTAAAATAAATTGACTCTGAAGAAGACTGCAGGACAGTTGAAACATAAGTGTATGTGTATATATATACAATAAAGGGTTTTTGCTAAAAAGTGTTCAAAGTGATTAGGATAAATTGGATTTATATAAGATATTATAGCAAAAATAAAGGAAAAGATGATTTTGTTAATATGTCTTGTTAAAAAGTTAAAGATACCTTCAGTAACCATATCATTAAAATTAAAAATATATAGTATGCAGCCTTTATAATTATATAAGGAAGTTACCCTTGGTTCAATATCTTGGTGTTTGAACTCAAATTATTATTTTCAGGAATGTGAGATAAAAATCTATATTGTTCATTGATGAAAGCTAATAATAAATTACTAAGCAGATTTGTATACAGTACTACTATCTTGGTATCCATTGATTACTTAAGTTTACAACAAAGCAGAACTGGAACAAATAAAGATAAAGAATTAGATAAGAAACCACATCATGCTTTGTTTATATCAGCATTGCTTTCATTTAACTGCAGGATATCTATCCAAGTTTAATCCAGTTTCTCAAATTCTTAGTCTTTCCATTCATTTTATATTTTTACAATATCTTTGAATCTAGTTTAAAATTTCAACTGTCTCATCTATTATCATCTCTTCTGCAATATTTCCAGCCTAAATCCATTTGTCCTTTAATTATTTTATTGATGTCAAAATATCTGTTTGTTCTGTCACCCATATATTTATTTCACTTTGAATTCTTGCTTATTAATCCCAACATACATGTCTCCAAATTTCATTGAGTGCTGTAAGGTTTTGCATTGGTATTCTATTAATTGTCCAAGTCTTATATTAGAATTGGTAAAGTGCATTTATTAAAAATCTTCTTTTGAAATCTCATAATCATATTTCCTCTCAATATTGATTATTTTGACTGAAAGTGTTTCACCCAGATTTAATTCTATGATTAATTTTATCAATTGTGTTTTCCACTATATTAATAATATGACCACATTTTGTTAGTAAAAGTGTCAATGAGCAAGTGCTATATATATTAAACAAGAATTATCAAATGTTATTTCTGCTACCTGAATATTTAGAATGGCTATCTGACTAATATCTTAAAAATAATATAATAATGAATGATCACATGTATGAAAAGTATAAAATCGAATATATAAACACGCAGATTTATGTTTAAATATAAGCAGATAAACAACATAAAAATGATTAATAGATAAAAGGAGAATGTGGATAATTAATCAGATGAGAAAGTGTTTTCGGTACATCCTTCTTTTAAGCAAAACAATGTGAATTATGTATAAGTTTATTTAATATAAATAGAATTTGATTGATGGCACAAATGGAAATTTAAACTAAAATAATAATAAAAAAGCAAAAGTTTTTCTTTAGAATGTAAATAAATAAGATTTAAGAGCTGTGATTTTTGAAATAATTTCTAAAAATGTTTTTTTTTTTTTTTTTTATCACTCGGGAGTGCCAATCATCCAAAGGAGAAATACTTCCCAATATCATCTCATCAGCTGCTTTGAAGACACTTATGTAAGACATCTGAAATGAAAATGACGACAGTATCTGAAGAAAGATCAGACCTTTCATAAAATAAAAAAATTGACAGAAGCAAACATAATCACAACAAAAACAGAGTTAAATCCTTTAAAATAGATTCACTTCTTCGAACATCCGATCTCAACACAATTTAAATTTCAAATAGATTTTCTTTCCTTTAATGTTGGAAAAAAAAAAATTGATGAAATTTTAAAAATTGATTTCATTCAAATTCTCTGATTACACACGCACCAGTCGACAACAAACTATTCAGAGTTTATAATAATAATAAAAAAACATAAGGATAAAATAAAATTAAAAGGAAATGAAATCAATTTACACGTTTTCATTTACTGACTATTTCTAAAGAAATACTATACGAAACAAATTTAATTCCAAGTACTTTTAATATGATATATATGTGTGTGTGTGTGTTACTTTTTTTTTAAAATCAGAAATCCAATTTAATTAAAAATAAAATTGAAACGAGGTATGACGAAAAATGGATCGAGGACAGCCATGATAGACAAAGATGGTCAGATGAATACCAATGTGCTGTGAAAAAACTAGCACCGTAACAAAATGGGACTCTCCCCTGGTCAAGAGTCATTAAACTATAGGTAATTGAGCGCTTGCATTTAAATCGCGGTTGTAGCACAGTTATAGATTGGTGACTTGTAAAGCCCAAGATTCATAAAAGCTTATTTCTGATACATCTGACGCCTGAACTTCATACAATTTCCTAATCAACAAATCAATTCATGATGATAATAGCGATAATGCATACTACTACTATTACTACTACTACTACTAGTAGTAGTAGTAGTATGAAAGCTACTAATTTATAGAATGCTTTTGTGCAAATAGCTTTTCACCATATCTTCAATGCTCTTGACTGGAATTTAAGCCCTAAGACCCAGGATAATAATAACCACTGACAATGAAGGTCAAAAAAAATATTAACATTACATACAAATAGCAATCTTTTAATACATATATGTTTTATAACAAAAATAATGAATAGATACAGACAATATTTTTATATTATGGTTACAATGATATTTCTAGCAAATGACTAAAAAAAATTTAATCATATTATTTAAAAGTAATGTTTCTATACGTAAAACAACACAATGTCAAATTTATGATTCCATGCCTTTTTTGAATTAGTGATTTTTTTTACTTTCAAAACCTTTTGCCACTAAATGTAACCCCAAATTCTGCTAATATAGAAAACAAAAAAAGTAGCTCTCAGCAAATAAAACTTCATAATACTGTATATAGATATTTATTGACTGCTTTTTAATTTAATTTGGTCTGTAAATATAAAACAAACTAGTCTCATTAAAATTTGTTTGGATATTAGTTTAATAATAGGTAATCAGATTAACCCAGTATTCCATATTCTAACTTTTTTTACTTTATTTTCTCTAGAAATTATTGATAAATTAAATAATCTCTCTTGAGATTTGAAGAAATAGATATATTTCAAACAAAAAAACAATGTTTGCATGATCTTAATATGCATAATAGTAGTTAGAGAACCTCTACTTTTCTCGAGATACTACACTACTATTAATAATTTTTATTAGCCATTCATTAGACTAGAAATTATGCAATAATGAATACTGTTCTGTAATGAGAGTAGTGTAATGAAACTACACTACAGAAATATTATTCATTAAGTGGATAATCTATACTCTAATAAATGTGTAATAAAAAGTATTAATATATTTCCATCAAATGGTTTGTGTCAATGTTATAAGGGTAGTAAGTTTGACATTTATCAACTAAACTAGAGTAATTTGCTATCTAATATGTACTGAGCAATGATAAACAGGTGTAAGAGATTGTGATCGGAACCAACCGATGAGTGCTGCTTAAGCATGAAATGTGCATCTTGGGGATCATACTTTTTTTTTCACTTGTCATAAGTTTAAATCAGGCAAAACTCTCCATACAGTAGTGCCATCCAGTGCAAATCAGAGTAATCAATGTATGCTAGAAGGCTTGTGCATAAAATCCCTATCTAGTGCCTACTCATCCAATATCTCCAGACCAGTTTCTAGCTTGTGGCTTTCATCAGTGAGGAGTGTTGGATCTGAATTTTTGTCTGTTTTAATAACAGTTATGAGCAAGCATAAGAAATGGTGATCATGTGATGTTTAGTTGTCATAAGTTTATGATTATACCCCTCCATATCACACTTAAAGTTGATAGAAACCAGTCTCTACTTTAGTGAAAGTGGTGGGGTGAAAATTACGCCACAATATTCATTATTGGATAATTTCTAGTCAAATTAATGACTAATAAAAATTATTAATATACTTTCATCAAGTGGTTTGTGTCAAAGTTATAAGGCAGTAAGTTTGACACTTATTAATTAAACTATAATAATAATAATAATAATAATAATAATAATAATAATA
Source organism: Epiperipatus broadwayi (assembly GCA_028023455.1). Classification (NCBI taxonomy): domain Eukaryota; kingdom Metazoa; phylum Onychophora; class Udeonychophora; order Euonychophora; family Peripatidae; genus Epiperipatus; species Epiperipatus broadwayi. The sequence continues at coordinate 6,311,830 of JAQFVV010000064.1, forward strand.
ATAATAATAATAATAATAATAATAATAATAATAATAATAATAATAATAATAATAATAATAATAATAATAATAATAATAATAATAATAATAATAATAATAATAATAATAATAATAATAATAATAATAATAATAATAATAATAATAATAATAATAATAATAATAATAATAATAATAATAATAATAATAATAATAATAATAATAATAATAATAATAATAATAATAATAATAATAATAATAATAATAATAATAATAATAATAATAATAATAATAATAATAATAATAATAATAATAATAATAATAATAATAATAATAATAATAATAATAATAATAATAATAATAATAATAATAATAATAATAATAATAATAATAATAATAATAATAATAATAATAATAATAATAATAATAATAATAATAATAATAATAATAATAATAATAATAATAATAATAATAATAATAATAATAATAATAATAATAATAATAATAATAATAATAATAATAATAATAATAATAATAATAATATATACTGAACAATGATTAAAATATGTGTAAGAGATTGTGGTCTGGGCCAAGTAATGAGTGCTGGTTCAGTATGAAATGTACATCATGAGATCATAGATCTTTTATACATATCTTTAGTCATATGTTTATGATTACATCCTTCCACAAGGTGTTAAAAGGAATAGAAACCAGTTTCTTCTACCTTGTGTGAGAACTGTGTAGTGAAAATACACTACAGAAATTTTACTACACTACCATTGTTATTAAAAGGATCTATAACATGTTTTAAAATACATTACTTTGAGATTATAATCCAATCTATTTTAATTAAATATACTCTATTAATTGTTTAACCTTCAAGTGCATCACTTGGGTTTGTGTGTTTAAATTAATAACTTATCTATTAAAAATACATTATATGTAATGACTTTAACATTATAACAATGATGTGAATAAATAAAATATAACTTTATGCATAAGTATTTTCAATTATTTAGGTTGTAATTAATTATCATTTGACATTGCGGAGACAAACCAGATTCCAATGACTTTTAAAAGTTATGAAGTCTTTAAATTGATATATAAAAATTGCATCTTTATTTTTTCCATTTTTACAGTGTCTTTCTTTGCATAATATTTTTGTGTGATCTGAAATGAATTTCATGATTTTTCATGGCAAAAATAGTGAAGCAGTATTATGACTGTTTATATGCAGCATATTTATATGCTTGTAAAATAGCAAGTATTCATTTAATTTCTTTTTCTTCCTAAAAGATCGTTTTAATATACCTATGTATGTTTTCCTATATTCGCATGCAAATTTTAATAATTAATATTACTTTCATTGAAAGGAACATAAAATAAAAATGTGTCCATCTTAAAATCTTTTTTAAAAAAAGATCCATTACTAGCCAACAAATCATAGGCAAATATCAGACAATAATTCTTTACACAATTTATTTTGTCAATAATCTAGATTTATTAAATTTAAGGATGAAATCTATTATATAAGTTCAACTTAATCCACTTTCTTTCATATATTATCCATAAATAAATATATTCTAAATTAATATTATTAAATACAATGTTTTGCATATAATAATTAAACATAATTAAATCAAGCCTTAATTTGTACAACTTTTCATGAAAGTGATTTTCAGTTTAAATAAAGTGTAATAAAGCAAAATTATTTTTTTAGCTTAATTATTAAAAAAATCTTTAGAAATAATGGAAATATATATATTTTTGAAAAGGATACCTTTATGCATTGTTAATGTTAACAATTCCAATTACAAAACTGAATATGAAATGGCTAAAATAATGAATATAAATGCTACAATATCATTGGCTGATATGTGACATGTAGGTGTGCAAAACATTTTAGAATGCTTCCTTCTGTTTGTTCACACAACATGTTAGGTTTTACAGTAGTCTTTTTAAATCAATTTAGTTCATTTATCTATTTATTTCTACCTTTAGCAATGAGAATGTTCTAAATACAATTTATCCAAACCACTTCAAACACTTTTTAGTGAAACTCTTTATTTGTACATATACATACACCTACGTTTTGAACTGGCTCTGAAGAAGACAGCAGGTTAGTCAAAATGTAGGTGTATGTATATGTACAAATAAAGAGTTTTGCTAAAAAGTGTTTGAAGTGTTTTGGATAAATTGTATTTATAGGATATTACAGCAAAATAAAGAAAAGTGTGATTTTGAGAATGTTCTAAGTTTATTATTTCATTACTCTATGTATATATTGCATAATAATTTTAACCATGAAGCAAAAAAAAAAAAATTTAAAAACTAATTTCAACACTAGGAAAAATTTGATTTCAAGCTGTAAAATGGTAAATCTATGAAAGATTTATACATTGAATGTGGCATGTCTTTTTACAAAATAAGAATGAAACAAAACTTTACAGGTCATTAAAAAAATTTGAACAAAATTAAGCAACTTACATTGTAATTTTATACTTTTAAAACTTCAATTTTAGTTCAAATTTACAATTATAATATAGAGTATAAAATTGAAATATATTAAATTCAATTCTATATGCATTTCTGTACTTATATCACTGATTTTGTATTATAGTTTTATGGTATAAATAATTGTGTTCAATGATATCTTTAATTTAGGTTATCAAGTTGCGAAAAAACTCTCTAAATATATGTATTTTAATGTACTTTTGGGCAGATTATTTAGAGAATGTGCTTATGAAACCAATTATATTTATTTATAGGACCTCACCTATGATACATAAAGCTTAAAAAGACAGTTTTTCAAAATAAACACACCACAACAAGTTATCCAAAATTGTTTATAATCTTAGAAAGTTCAACAACTTTGAGCAGATAAAAATTCTAAAGACAAATTACAGTGCTATTGTAGTCTTAAGTTGAACAAAAAAACCTCAAAATGTATACATAGTTCTTCAACGTGTACCCATTTTGTGAATCAATGAGTATCACTTTGAATATTAAGAATAAAGGCAAATAAGTTAATAGTTGTCAAACTCACTTTAGGGAGATTTTATGGGCACTTAGCCGAAAAGCAATTCAGACTTTAGACCACTTAAGAAAGTAAGAATAGATGTCTACCGGAGGTAACAAAAAGAGACTGAAGAGAACAAACAGGTATCACGGACATCAATGAAAAAATTATAAGACTAAAGCAAAGATGGGATGGACATATTTCTAAAATTGGTGATAATATATACAGTTGAAGTTTTATATTGGATCCAAAATGATTGTAAAAGACATATAAAAAGATCATATATGAGATGGATAGATAAAATAAAAAAATATATTGCTATGATACAGAGAAGAGAGTCTGAAATCAGAGAAACAAGATTTAAAAATAGAGACAACTTCATCCTACAAAGCATTGATAATAGTTGAAAATGATGATAATGATTCATAACAAGAGAAATGTCATTACTTATCCACAATAATGAGAATAAACATTATTTTCCGATTTCATATTATAAATGTGAATTATAAGAAATGTGTTCACATTTTTTAAGTTCAGAATAAGAATGCAAATCTAGTATAAGTTATTGATTATATTTGTATTTACAAAACTGGTGAATGCATATTTTTATAATTCAATGAATAATTATCAATTACAATAAAATTACAATGAATCAAAGTTGTCATTAATCTGATTTTTCATTCCCTATATAATGAGATAAATAACAATGACTATCCAATACTGCATTAGTCATTAATATAATATACTTCAACTTATTTTTAATAATCAGAATTGTTTAGTGCAGTGGTAGAATGACAAGTTCAAGAACTAAAAGTACCGAAACAGAAGTGCATCTTGAATATCATGTGACTCTTGAAAAAGTGATTGTTCATATAGTAGCAGCAGCAGTAGCAGAAGTAGTAGCAGTAACAGTAGCAGCAACAACAACAACAACAATAATAATAATAATAATAATAATAATAATAATAATAATAATAATAATAATAATAATAATAATAATAATAATAATAATAATAATAATAATAATAATAATAATAATAATAATAATAATAATAATAATAATAATAATAATAATAATAATAATAATAATAATGCGGTCCTGCTGTGTCTTTAGTTAGATGAATTAGATAAACGTTTCCAACAAGAGAATTGCCAAAAAACAGTTGCTTAAAACATCACCTGAAGATAATTAATATTCCCACATATCAGGGAAAACGGTCTTTTTACTCACAAAGTAAGTGATTTATTGCTTATAATTTTGTTTTTCTAAGCGCTATTCAGACGCTATATATTGTCAATATGGCGTCCACATCGGATTCCAAGATAAAGTTTGGCGCGAATCAGACTTCACGAATATATAGCAACATTAGAGCACAGACAACATACGCGAACATAGCTGAATTAAATTTTTCAAAATGCAAAACAAATCCCAAGATTTAGAAGGGCTAATCAGGATGACCTGAATGAAGTAAATGATATAAATATGAATCAATAGGATGCCGATGTGCCTTTACATAACGTTTGGTTAAAAGAAGAAGTGGAAAAAATAAATCGCCAATTTAATGAAACTATACCGAAAAAATTATTCATGTCATTTAAGAGATTTTTTTCAAAGAAGTCAATAGTCTTAGCAGCAACAGATAGAAATCTCTCTCTCTACAAGTTTCCAAAGGAAATACTATATAAAGAGTTATCTAACAAAAAAATGTGGAGCTCAGTTTCAACCATAGGAGAGCATACCAATTCAAGATATATGGCGATAGAATTCATTAATGAAATGCAATGTACAGATTTTCAAAACAAAATTAAGACTTTGGAAAATTATGCTCTTGTGATTGTAGATAGAGAGATGCAAAACTATCACACTGGCATTATTAAAAATACCTATTTTGGATATAATATACACGATTTCACAAAATTAATGAAACCCTTTGGGCAACCGATATACATGAAGCCAATATATCGCTCAGACACACCTACACTAGTTTATTCAAACAGGTTTTATTTCAAAATCAAAATGAATGAAAATCAAAATGAATGAAGGCATAAGACCTGAAGACATCCCCAAGCATAATAATGGATCAGGAAGCAATACTGACTATACAAATTAATGGGCTTAGGCCACAATGTTTTGTGTGTGGAAGTAGAGATCACCTGGCAATAGACTGTGGAAGAAAACACAACAGCAATGACCAGTCAACAGCTAAAACATAGCAAATATTAATTAAAGAATACACAACAGAGGAACCGGAAGATCAAGCAAACCCAGACAAGAAAATAGAAAATCCCAAACACCTAGAGACTGGCTGAGAAATAGATGACTTGCAAAAAATTTTAAAAAAAATGGGAAGAAAGGACAGATAAAGAATATACAAAGGAAGAAACAGGAAATCAGCCAAGACCAGATAAGAAGAGAAAATACACCAAACATGAAGAATGTGACCAAGAGATGGGTGACATGCAAAAAAATTATAAACAAATAGATGATATGCAAAGAAATAAGAAACAAAGTTTGCTGAAAGTTGCTGATCAGTCAGTACTATCACAGCTGGTTGAGTCAGACAAACTCACCACTGAAAAAGAAGGCAAAAGAATTGAAGTCAGTCCAAAACAGATAAAGCCTCATCAAAAAAAAACAATCAAAAAAAGGAAATCAAGATAACAATCAAAGACTGGAATCTGAGACTGGAATAGAAGATATACCTGATGAACACCAAAGATCAAAAATAGATATAGACATTATGCAAAAAAATAATAAAAAATGTGGAGAAATAAACCAACCGGATGAAGAAGATATAATTGAAGCCACAGAAAATAAAACAAGCACAGAAAAAAAACTAAATCACACCAAACACATTGAGGGTGACCCAGAAATAGATGACGTAAAAGGGAAAAATAAGGAACTGGATGGCATACAACATAATAAACAAAGTAAGCAAAAAACAGATAAAGAAGATACAATGGAAGCAATGGCAGACAAGAACATAAAACACATCAAACACATTAAAGCTGACCATGAACTAGTTGGCTTAAAAGTGGAATATAAGCCACTGGACAACATACAAGATAATAATAACCAAAGTAAGCTTAAAATGGCACAACAGGAAAGGCCAGCTCAGCTCTATGAGCAAGAGAGATTAAACAATGAAAAAGAGGATAAAAGAATTGCAGCAAATGTAAGCCATATGAAATGTGACCAACAAAATCAATCAAAGAGTGCAAATAAAGATTACATGCAAATTATGGCACTTGAGACTGAAACTGAAGATGTGATTCATGGAGATAGAAGATGCAAAATTTCAAACAAAGTCATACCATGGCCAACAATTATTAATAAAACATCTGCTGAAATGATGGAGGCTATTACTCCAGATCTGCCTACCCAAATAGAAATGCACACTGAATATAGGTGCAAACCAGGGTGTCCACCAAAACAAGATAGAAGATATAAAAAAGTGAGAATTGAACAAGAGAATCCTCACAGTGAGCAAGAAATATATAATTGGGTTGTAGCAGTGGATGAAGAGAGTGGCCTGGTGTTTCAAGATGCCGTGGAAATCGAGGAAGAAAAATAGGAAGACATGAATTCCTAAACTCAAAAGGAAAAAAAACTACTAATGAAACTTAAAATTGCTGTTTTAAATGTCAGAGGACTTAATGCAATCAATAAAAATTTCAAAGTCAGAAATTGGATAAATCAAATATGAGCGCATATAACAGGATTATTAGAAACGAAGATATATGCAGGCTCAGCAATAGACCCAGCTATCTACCTGAGGGGCCAGGGCTTCTCTGCATGTTCCAGAGATTCTTCCTCCCCATCTGCAGGAACTGGAATAGTAATTGCTCAAGATTGTCCTTTTGAAAATTTCAAAATACTTTACATTGATTCAAACCTTCTAATAATAACACTGACTCAAAAAATAATTACAATGAATATAGTGCTTGTATATATGCCAGTAGAAAAGCAAAAGATAGAATCTATAATTTATAATATAAATTCAATTCTTGCCATGAATGCAAGCCCCACTGTTCTGGTTGGGGACTGCAACTCATCTTATGAAGAATTTATACAGAAATCACTACATAAAATAGCCATACCATTGATTAGTGGACAAGGTTTTCTGCCAGAAGGGGCTATCTCCTTTCATAATGGTCGGTTTGCAACATTAATAGATCTTGTCTTTTACTCACCATCGCTGCATCACCTCATGGAAGTAAAATTGGTCCCGACCACTTTTTCTGATCATTCTGCCCAGCTAATCATGATCAATCTAGGAAAACTGCAAGCAGTTAATCACAACCTAACAAAAACAATAAGAGTACTTATCCCAACAAATGCGACAGAATTCCTCTTCTCAGAGACATATATTCTGTTGCAGAAGGTTAAAGGGATGAGCCTCAATCCTATACAGCAATACCTGACTTTTATAAATATCTTGTCTTTCAATGTTGATCATGTAACAAGAAATCAACCACCACCATCAAGGCTTCTGCAATATGCTGATCAGCTACATCAGAGACTAATGATGATGACTCCAACACACAACACCCAAATACACATAAGAAAGCTGACTGATGCTTATAACAAGGCCTGTGAATCACTGAAAGAATATCTGAAGATAAAGAAAAGTAAGCTTTGCATGGCACAACAGCACACATGGACCCGCAAGTTTATCAAGTGGGCTTTGGGTTATGTACCAGACATAAAAGTGCCAATGGCCATACAGACTGAGGATGGTATGTTCACTGGCCATAACATGATTATGCCATTGTTCAAATATTTTCAGGATAAGTTAAGTGCGGAGCCTCACCTTTTTTTTCAGCCAAAAATGTTTGGAGAGGTTGAGGGTGAATTACCAGTTAGTGAAAATGATATAATAGAGAAAATGAGAACTATCAGCAATGCTTGTCACCCAGGTGGCCATGGGATACCACTGTTCATTTTCAAGCATTTAAGATTTTTCCAGCTAAATACCTCAAGGATTTAGCAAACCATCTTGCTCAAGAAATTAAACCAACCACAGGGATATATCCCATGGCAATAGTGCCATATAATAAGAAAAAGAAAGGCATACCAATGCCAAATGAGCTTAGACCAATATCTATGGGCCCACTTCCTATTAAAATATTGGAAAAAATTATAAAAGATAAGATTGAGCCCTATATTTTACCAACCATCAGTGAATCACAATTTGCAAAGAAGACATCATCAACGGGGCAAGCAGCATTGTTATTCAAGACCATGATGATAGCCACCAGGGTTAGAAAAAAATACAGCACAGTAGTGGTGCAAATAGATATTGCTTCAGCTTTTGATTCAGTGAGAATCCCTGTGTTACTGGATATGCTCAAGCAGACTAAAATACCCAAAGGGTCTGCTATATTTGACTGCAAACTTGATACTGAGCAGAGAACTGTATGTTACTATGAATGGCCAAAATTTACCTTCATTCATCCCAACACAATCACTATCACAAGGGTCTCCTCTGAGTGCATTAATGTTTATTTATTATATCAATCCTCTTATTGAAAAAATCAATAGGACATTCATTGGAGTTCAAATACTTGGTACAACACAGAAGATTGCATGTCTCGCATACATGGACGATATCACAGTCTCCTTGACATCAAAGAAGCAAATACCACAGCTTCAGGCAGTGCTTGAAAAATTCTCAAAGCAATATGGATTGAGCATAAACCCAGAAAAGTCTGCGGCCTGGACGCTACTCACTGGAAAGCCATGTGGACCAATGTATCGAGCAAAACCAGCTCCATTCCTAGGCTTTCCTTTTTTTCTAGGAGCCACTGGAATGAGATGTCAGATCCAAGCCAAGCTCAAAGAGGAAGTCAAAAGCATAGCTGAATCACTCTCAAAGGCATATTTGTCCATATATGCAAAGGTGCAACTGATTAACAAACTTATAATAACCAAGATAACATATTACATGCCTGTAGTTGAATTTTCAAAAAAATTTATGGCATGCATTAATTCCATATGTTGCAAGCTCATCTGGGGGAAAAAGACACTGGCAATTTCAATGGCAAAACTGAATCGCCCTCTTATAGCAAATGGACTGTGGTTGCATACCTTACAAACATTTCAAACATTCAAAACAAGGAATGCTATAATTGCTATACTCACTCAATTTCCTAAATTAAGACACCTAGAGCAGAAAACACCTACAGATAGACCTCCTCCAAAAGATTTTTTTTTGGCAATCAACATCTACCAATGTAGGAGAGAAAGAACAATTCCAGATCAATTGGACCAAAAATATAAATATTGGGAAATATATAAGTTTATACATCAAAATAATTATAATGAGGAGATGCCATCACTACTAGAAATAGGAAACAAATATCTGATCAAGCAATACAAAAAATGACAACTAGAACCTAAGTTCCTAGATTTTATAATCAAGATGAATTTGAACTCTCTACCTACTAAGTATTTTTTAAATCACAGAAGAATGTACAGGTCAGTTGATCCATTCTGTGGCCTTTGCCATATGGCTGAGGAGACTTTACAGCTTATAATTTTCAACTGCAAGGCCTTGGAGCAGACTAGATGCATTTTGCAGGCCAAATACAGGAAAAAAAATACTACAATGTTGTAAATTATATCAAATTACAAAGGTAGGTCTATACCAGCCATAAGGGCCTCAACATTTGTTTTATATGCACTTTGGTGCACTAGATGTGTATTCATATTGGGTAATAACCCCAGAAGGCATCCAGCCACATTTGAATAAGTTGAATAAAATTCAAGTTAGAGACAAGCAGATCACCAGCCTGGATATTTATGCAGCTACTTGGTCCCTGCTCAGGCAAATAGCAAAGCTATAAAAAACAAAATTAAAGAAAGCATGGTCCTGATTATGCTCCTATTGGACAATAATATGATTAATTAACATTGATAAAGTGGATAGAATCATGTAAAATTACCCGTACAGATATGTACTTTTAAAAAAATGAATATTGTAGACTTGAAATTGAACTAACAATAATAAGATTCAACATGTATCTTGCTATGGCATTATAATACTATGTAACTATTGGATCAATAAAGTTTACTATTGTTGAAACTTAATAATAATAATAATAATCAATACTATAATTCATAAAAAACAGTAAAAAATTCAATTTCATTGAAAGGAACATAAAAAAAGCAGTGGGGACATGAATGTATAGTGTATTATCACTGTGACTATCTTTTACTACAAACTTATTATCTTGACTATTGATAAATAAATGAATTGCTTTACTGCTCAGGAATTCTAAAAAGCACCAAAATTGGCAGAACTAGGCATCCCAATTTGTCTCTCAACCACTGCACCAAATCGTCCAGAACATCTGTATCTATTTAAATATATATATAACGCATACACTTAGCAAAATAAAAAACAAATCAGTCTAAAGTGATCCATTGCAAAGCATAGCTATTTTACATCTCACCATTGAGGACTATAAAGAAGATAATTTTACAGGACCAATCAACTGTTGATTAGTAATTTAGTTTTTCTGAATATCCTTCTAAGTAAGATTAATAAAATATATCATTTATTATTCATTAATTGCATGGCCTGTTTGCTTACCGTAAACTTGCAAAAAATTTTCAGCCATACTTAAATCTTTTTATGTTTTACCTCAATGTGGGGTAGCAAAAAAATAATAAATACATTATGAGGTTATTATCACGTATATATATATATATATATGTGGATAGATATGCATAATGGTCTGAATATCATGTCTACAATGTCACAAAACAAACAAACAAAATAACATAGATATATGTTCAACATACAATTTTTTTTATCACAAAGAAAAACTATAAATTATAAACAAAACTGTTATCAAAAGCTTTCTTTAACAGTGATAAAAATTTCCTAGGATGACAATCCAATTTAATAAGCTATTTTTTGTCTCAACTCTGCTCGGTTGCGAGACTCTTGCCAAAGATGTACATGAAAATTTGATAACTTATTATAGCTATAAAAACACTGTAATTTGTTGAGCGGAATGATGAAGGAAGACTATGTGCAAGGGATGGAGAGAGCAAACTACCTACTTCTCTTCGAAACATTTCCAGCCTAGTTTTCTTGAACCATAATAACAGCTATTAGAAAAACAAGACGGAATAATATGGAGGGGGGAGATTTAATGCGCATGCTCTGTTAAATAAATGGATTATGGGATATTGTATTTTTTTAAAAAAAGAGTAGTAAATAAACTAACTGAAATTTGAATGACTTTACCATACAAAACTTATTTAAAACTTTCAAACAGTCAAAAGAAATGCAATTAAAGATTGAATAAAAGAAGTTATAGATTGAATAAAAGAATTTATATTTGCCTAATTGTTAAATAAATTATATAAATATAGATACATCGAAAATGATAAGAACTCATACAAAACACAGAAAGATCATAATTATGTGTAACATAAATTTCACTAACGTAAATATAGAAAATATTTCCCTTGACTGCTTTTAAAATGCTAGAAATCGGCTATCACAAAATGTACTTGGTATGAAAATGGCCTTTCAATAGCTCACAGCAAGGGCCTTTAATTGGCCCAATGCAAGTCAAAAATAAGAAACAATAAAAAAAATAGAGGGATTTTTAGTCAGTTCAACGTTCACTCTATTTCAAAGAACCGATACATATGAGCACACACAAGTAGAAAAGTTAAATGTTCCCCAATATATGCATTTCATGCCAAGCAAGTACTCATCAGTTCGGCCAGATCATAATTTCCCACACATATATGCAATCAGTCCTTGGCTTATATTAAGATAGCAATTCTTTAAACTTGAATGGACATGTTTCAATCTTCTTACCATCCAACAATTCAAACATTCATTTCATTGAAAACCAATGATGGAATTCTCAAAGCCCTTAGTTAATTTGATATTGTAGTCATACCCATGTGAACATTATACCAATCTATCCACTCATATTATCTGACAAACAAGAATTTAAACATTCCATTGTTGTTTTTTCAATGAAATGGATGTTTGAATTGTTGGAAGGATAAAAGGATTGAAGTAAGCCAAGAATATATGAGGAAGATTATAATTGACCTAGCTGATGAATACTGGTTTCATTTATCTTTTTCACATGTGTGTGGTAATATGTATCAGTTATTTGAGCTGGAGTGGAGGATGCAAATAGATTAAAAATCCTAAGTTCAAATCCCTCTCTTTACTTTAAAAAACATTCAGTATACTGAATGAATAGTTAATAAAAGAGGAAGTAGTTCATGTCAGGCTTGCCAGTTGCCACATGAACAGGATTTGGCCAGTTTTCTATCTTCATTTTATCTTCTATCTATAAATACTTGAATACTCATGTACTGATCAATATTGGACGACGAAAGGGCTGGTTATAACTTAGAAATTAGTTTTACTTAAATGCACATGCATAAAAACATTGTTATTATTCAATTTACCTTCAATTAACAGATTTGTCTAGATTCAATATACTACTGATTGGGCTGATGGTTCATTGCTAAAGAGCAATGAATGTATGAATAGATAAGATATATCCAATACCAGAACCAGACCACTAGATGATGATTTTCAATGAATCGCTCTCATTATGAAAGGGGATCTGGCTATAAATAGACAATGCAGGTAAAGTCAGATAACATCAAATAACTAACAGAGCTAAATGGCAGTACGCACTTTCAGTGTACTGTTAAGGCATTAAGATAAGTTTACATTGAGCGGAAAGTTGCTAGAATTAAAACCTAACATGAGGTAAATAGCAAAAAATGTTACTTTACCTACATGTGAGGCAAACTGTCACAGTATAACTGAAGATGTTAGATAAATTAGAAGAGCAACAGAGTTTCTTCTCAATAGTTGCACAGCAGCTAGACACTATATCTAGCCAATGCTATCAGTGGAAGGTATATCAGTTGTATATATTGTAAACATATATGATATATATATATATACATTAGTAAATAGTATCAGTTGAATATGTATCAGTTATATATATATATATATATATATATATATATATATATATATACATATATATATTTGAATTAAATGTTTCTATGGATTGTTATTATAATAATGAATAGAAATGAGGAGATAATAACCATTAAATAGAAATAAACATTAATCTTTAAAATGTTACCAAGAAATTATCAATCACTACTAATTAACAATTCCTGAGGACAAACAAATTTCTCTGATAAACCCATAATAGCTCTATTGTTGAGGATATTTTGTTAAAGTAAAAGGTGTCCTCTTTTACTTCAAATACAAGTTGGCTGAGCTTCATTTTGACAACGTACTATTTTTGTTATCAGTGTTCTTCTGTGAAAAACCCCAATTGACAATGCAGAGATAGTGCTTCAATCTCAATATATAAGGGGAAGGGGTGAAAGCAAGAGATTATGTTGCTAAGCTCAGGAAGCTTTCATTTAGCAGTGAATATGAGGATTTCCTAATTTACATTTGCAAAATATGTAATAAGCTCAAGACCAAATTGTTTCTGGATCCAAATACTACTGTTGAGTCTGCAATATTACAAGAGACTCTGGATGATATTAAATAAAAATAGTCCCAGCATTAAAGCTGTGGATCAAAAGACTGAATTATCTAAAAACATTTCTGATCAGAATGAGCTTAAGGGATCTACTACTAATGATAATATTGTGAAAATTCATTAAAGATGTGACACATCAAAACATGAAAAAAAACAAAAACAAATGTCTACACTGATATACAGTGTAGATTTTGTAAGCATGACAGTCACATAGAAGACATTTGCTTTTTAAAAAAAAACAAGTAATTCAGAAAAAAAAATTAGAGTTCATTCTAAAGAGCCAGAAGAGCAATGTAATCAAATAAAGTCACTGCACATATAAATAATGTGAGAGACACTGATTCAGCTTTTAAAGACACAATTTTTATTACTGATACACCAATAACACAACTGGATACTGGGTATGTGTCAAAAAATGCATGAGCTATCTATCATTAATAATAAAAAAATCATTGCTTGGATCCTAGTAGTAATAAAATTGTTGACTGGATAGCATTTTATCTAGAAGGAAGGGGGGGATCAAAATATTTAGCAAAATAACGTCATTTGGAAAAAGCATGTGAATAATTGTTTTTGTTACAGAATTTGGGTTTTATTCAGAATGTAGATTAATTTCTGCATGTAGGATCTTAGACTAAGTTTAATTTACTGTTTTCCATCACTATGCTCTTTTGTGTCTATCAATAAAAAAAATCTGACATTCTGTCTAGTTATAAGAAAGGTTAATAGAGCTCCAATTAATCATTTAGATTTTCATCAAATCAAATGTTCAAGAATTCAATAATTTTTAAAATGCGCAAAAGGATTCTTATTCATTGAATCCATTAAGGGAGTGATAAAAAATTGTCTAGATGTCATAAGTTCAAACTGTTAAATCAAAATGCTGAGACTCAAACCAACCTAAAAATAAGAACCTCTCAACATGCCTATTTATATAATAGAGCAAAAACAAATTTATCATACAGCTGTGTTTTTGGAGCACAATGGTGTTGCCAGACAATCTTTTAAACCTGCATCTGCCAGGATTGTATGTCTCAAGTGTAAAGAAAAATGTGAGATTAAAAAGGTTTGGCATGTAATTAATTCCACCCATGCAATAATTCCCCTCAATAGACATTAGTTGTTTAATCTGACATTGTAGGCAATGCTTTGAAATCATGCAAATCTTTCAAACACCACAAGTTTAATCTTTCATAGTTAGAATTACTATCAGACTCTGCTAATTATTTACCAGTTATGTCGAAAGCTAGCAGATTACTAAAGAAATTTATTTTAAGGCTTATTTTAATAGTACTTCTTACTTATTTCTCTATTACATATTTTCTATGGTTTTAAACTTCTGTTTTACAATAGCAAATATGTTAAAACATTTTTTGCTAAAAAATGCTTAACTATAGATACAAAACTTTAAAGAAATATGTTAAATTCTAATATCAACTGAAGAAGGAAAAATTAATACCAACAATTGTTATTCAAGTATTTCATTATTATACATTTTCACAAATTGTGGAAAAGAATTGTTTGAAGAATACCAAAATCAAAATTACATTGATATCATTTATTAAGAACAATAAATATGCATGTTCTATATACTTTAGTTTGATAGATAGAATTATATATATATATATATTCTAATAAGTTCTTTACCTATATAGATGAAATGCCCTTTCTGTTGAACAAATTCACTTTGAGCAATATATATATATATATATATTGTAACAATATAAATAATATTTTTAAATAAATCACTTATCAAATAGCCCATAATTTTGAACACCCAAAATCTATGATGGTATAATGATGTAAGCTCTGCGAATTGGGCAAGTCAAAACTTGTAAAAGAAAATTGAATTAATCAACTATTACTAGGGAATCTTTAATGAAATAAAGTGAAATATACTGTAATTAATTTACTAAATAGCCATCATGTTGTAGTAGTATAAAAGAGCAGTATAATTCAATTAATAATTTTATTAAACTCTATTAAAATACCAAATGGTACTGTCATAAAATATTTCTAAATTAGTATTTAAAGAATATAATTTATAAAAGTACCAATACTGTTGAACACCAGTTTATTAATTTAAAACAAATATAGTAAAGTAACCAATTAATGGTTATTGAGACACTAACCTAACTTCTGTATCAATAAAATATAAATTAAAAAACTATTAAAATAAGATAACAAATTATTAAGGTATATAAATGTATATTTATACTTCAGCTGAATATAAAATAGAATAATATACTCTTTAAATTGAAACCAAAGTATAATGCGATCAATAAACTAGGAATAATTACAAGATTCAAATTTAAATAATAAAAATAAAATTTATTAACAAAATAAATAAATAAATAATGATATAAAAATGATGACTCGATAAAATAATTTAATGGTATGTGTTGTCAATATTTCTAACTTATATACCTGTGAGATGATGTAAAAAATGCTCTAATAAACCAGTAAAAAAAATATTCATCTATATAAGTAATGATAAATAAATCTTTAAAATATTTTTTTTTAAAAAAAAAAAAAAGTTTGTTTTAGTTTGTTTCTTAATTTTTCTTACTATTATAAATGGAAGATAACCAATTTAAATACAAACTTACACTTATACAATAAGTACATGAATTATACATTATTCTAAATATAATTTGTTTATACTTATGTTTAAACTATTGCTTTTCAAATATATAAATAATAAAATAAATAAAACATAACATTACGTAAAATTCAATATTAATATTAAGAATGATATTTAAATTTTGTATTCAAATTTCTAATTTTCTTTTCGGTCAGTTTATATTTATGTAACATAGACAATCATGTATATTCTACATTAAACAAATATATAAGTAGGTAAATATATATTATGAAAGCATACGACCTGATTAACTTTTCCAAGGATCATTGGATATTCATTTAACACATTATTCAGTTAAAATATGTATTAATATATAATAAACATAAATAATACAAAAAAATACTATGAAAAATTATAGTTCATAAGTTCTGAAACTTCTTAATAATCCACATACATGAAAAAGATCCTTTAAATAAACATTATATTTGAAGTTCATCCATATTCCAATGATATAGTTCAAAAACAGAATTTTATCCAATTAATGAAGTAAGAATTTTTTTAATAACACATTCCTTAATGAATATAATTATATAATTAAAATACCTCCTCTTTTCTTTACAAAAACTTTATTTGTTGTATATATATATCCACTTGTTCCAGCGTTTCAACTATTTTTACTTTATAGTCATTTTCAAGGATTTGATTCCCTTCTCAAAAAACTTTCCCTTTTTACATTTTTTTTATCCAAAACAATTGTAAAAAGGAAAATTTTTTTGAGAAGGGAGTCAAATCCTTGAAAATGACTATAAAATAAAAATAGTTGAAACGTTGGAACAAGTGGATATATATATATATATATACAACAAATAAAGTTTTTGTAAAGAAAAGAGGAAGTGTTTTAATTATAGAATTATATGGTTATATGTAATGTATATTTTGAAAAGACAAAAGGATTGAGTGGTGATTAGAAACAGAAGTAAATGGATTTGTCCTTAATGAATCCTTATAGTATTAATATTTCCATTTTTATATAAATATTAGCACTATTTAATCTTTTGATAACTGAATTCTTTGATAAATATAATCAACAATGCATTTCAATTTGTATCCTTTTAGTTATTTTATGACAAATATATATACTGATGCTAAGAGCATTCCACATTTACTCCCAAGATGTTTTTGGATCTCTCAAAAGACAATGACTTTTGGAGCAAATTTTTTTATTTATTTAGCCATTCATTTTTATTTTGCAATTCAATTATTAATTTTGATATAAAACACAATGACTTGCTTACTAAAAAGACAGGTTAAGAGAGAGTTTGATCTCAAAACATAGATTTTTTTTTAATGTCTTTGCTAATGATAAAACATTGAGATTATTATCTTGAGTATTATTCCCATAGTTTCATTTGAAAACAACTAGTTGCTACCATCTCTGTTACAAAGAGTCAAAATTTCACTCAATAAACAGTTTTTGAAATATTTCAGTGTTTTGTGAACTAAAAATATCTTTTAATTTTTAAATAACTAAACAGTTTGTAAAATAATACTAAAAAAAATAATAATACAACAAATTTGTAACTTAAAATACATCTTTTAAAATCATAATTTGGATAAAATAAATAAATATTCTTTATGCATCTATTTATTTAATATAAAATATTCCATAAATCTTTAAAATACTATTAAAATAATTGCATATAAATAATATTTGAAAATACATAAGATTTCATATTATTTTAATCGTATTCACAACACACACACACACACATTTGTTTATTTATTTTTATGTATTACCTGTTAAATGTACGCAGCAAATCAAAAAAAAAGGTAAATAAATAAAATAATAAATGAATATCAATACGTATTTTAATCTAACCAATCTTTCTAATAAAAAAATATTACAATATATGATTTAATTCACAATCTGTTAAGAAAATTAAATCATGAATGTCGTATTTTATATTATGCTGTATTATCAATAATCATTTATCAATAGCGAGAATAATTTGATATTTTAAGCCAATTGAAAAATAAATAAACTAACGTTTTATTTGTCTGAAGGTTTGTGATGATGGTGCATTATTAAATGTGATATGTTGAACTATTTACATCATCTATGAGTGAATGTTGAATGTATAGAAAATTTTAAACTTTATTTAACCTTTCCATAAACAACTTGTTAGTAATAACACACAAATAGACAACACAGGTTAGTAATTACATAACATTTTGAGTAGTATTATTCTCCACTCTTCTTCAGGTGTTGATGGCCTAATATACACATATGCACAGTGACAATTGTCAATGTGCATACTCAAAACGATGTGTTGCTGTGCATATAGGCTAGCAACACCTGAAGAAGAGTGGAGAATAATGCTACTCAAAACACTGTGTAATTACTAACCTGTATTGTCTATTTGTGTGATATTACTAACAAGTTGTTTGTATTTGGGAAGTTTAAATAAAGTTTAAAATTTTCTATACATTCAACATTCACTCATAGATGATGGAAATAGTCTAACATATCACATCTAAACTAACATTTTTTTAAGAAATATAATAATACCAGGTGCAAATCTAAACTAAGATGGCACAATATATATTATGATCAGATCATCTAGATTTTGCAGATGATATGGTTGATTTTGCAAGTAATGCTTCAGAGTTTCAGAGATGTTGTAAGAGTTATCACATGAAAGTGAGAAAATAGAACTCGAGGTAAATGCTATAAAGGCTAAAATAATGTTCAATGGACTTTATCAGAAACAAAAAAGATTAATAATTATAAGCTACAAGAAGTTAACAATTACAAATATCTTGGTTAGATTACCAATACAGATAGTCAAAATAATGAATGAAATTAAACTTTGATGGCATGCTTTTGATAGAAATAACTTAGTATTAAAAGAAAATATGTTATTTGTTTAGAAAAGATTTTTAACATATGTGATTTGAGAATTGAATGCTTAATAAAAAAGCAATACAGAGATCTTAGATTATTCAATGAAGCAAGGATAGATGTATATTAGAAATAACAAGAAAAGATTGAAAACAAATAAGTATAACCGATGTCATTGAAACAATTAAGAAACTGGAATGGAGAAAGGCTGGAAATTATGCTAAAAAAGGTGATAATATATGGACAGTTGAAGTTTAAAATTGGATTGGATCCTAAAAGACTGCAAAAGAACTAGTAAGAGATTTCCTATGAGATAGATAAATAAAGTAAGGAAGTTTTCAGGAGTAATGTGCAAAAGAAAAAATAAGAATTAAAGGACAAAAATGAGCAAAACTCTCTATACAGTAGTGCCACTCAGTGCAAGCCAGAGTAATCAATGGATGTAAGAAGGTGTGTGCATAAAATTCCTATCTAGTGCCTAATCATCCAATATCCCCAGATTAGTTTCTAGCTTGTGACTTTCATCAGTGAGGAACATTGAATCTGAGAGCACTGCACTTAGAATTTAAAATCTAATGCAATCCTCCAGCAGCCACCTTTTATCTCTACTTAATATATTGTTCACTATAAAATACCATTATTCACCAATAACAAATTAAAATACCACTTTTCTTTTGAAATATTTTATTATGAGTCAGAAATTTAAAACATATTTTCAATCCAAGCTCATTAGCTTATAGTCATATAGGTCTATACTCAGTTCAGTACCCATACATTTTGGTGTGTTTGGCTCTTTAATAATCATAGCCACTTTTAACCTATTAGGCAGGATTGGTAGTAAACCACTGGACATCACATGATCACCATTTCTTATGCTTGCTCCAGCTGTCAAAACAGGAAAAACTCTCCACACAGTAGCACCACTCAGTACAAGCCAGAGTACGCCTGCTTTAACAAACATAAAAAATATGGTGATCATGTGATGTTTAATGGTTTAAGAATTAGAGGAACTGGATTAATAAAGTCGGAGAGACTTTCATCTTGCACCATAATAATAACGATTGAAAATGATGATGAAGAAGAATAGTCAGAAAACCTGATATGATGAAAATAAATTAAATTAAAAAACATTTAATCTAAAAAATAAATCATTAAAAAATATTATTTACATATATAATAAGGCATCACTAAATTGTTACCTTTAGCATGTGGGATTTAGAAAAAGATGGTTTTTAGACCATAATTTTTTAAAAGATCAAAAAAATTATTAGGCCATGAAATATAAGTTACAAATTAAACTGATATTTTTGTTTTATGCTAAATATTGTAATTTCAAACAAATGTTATTATATATTAAAAAATAAACAATATGTATCTTTTAATAAGCTCTGGTTAAAAGCCCCACCAAAGAATGTGTAACTGACATACATATATTTATAATTTTTAAACAAAAGGTTTAATCACAGCTCAGTTTCACATGTGAAAATTGCCTTCCTTCATTAATCTGAAATCCCCAGCTAATAAAATCAATTAAAAATTTATAATATAATTAAGGAGACAAAGAGGTGGTAAAATCGAAAATTCTGCTTTGAATCACATATTTCTTAAAATATCCCATAACTCACTTCATGATATCCCACAAGGGTGTGGAGGAAAGAACCTCTCCGTCATGATGCATGCTTATTGGTGTCAAACAAAAACTAAAAACTGACAGATTGATTAATTTTATTGACGAAAAATGCATGCAATATCAAAATACTTAAAAGAAAATTAAAAAGAAAATAGCTTCTTCTCTAAAAACAAATCACAGGTAATCAAGTCATTTAATTCATTTAGATGCGGCATTTGGAGAAAAAAAAGTAGACATGACAAAATTTATTTAAAAACATATAGATGCATAAAATTATTGCATAAAATGAAAACCATCAAACATGTGTGTGCGTATATATTTATATACACCTAGTACAAACTATTAAAAAAAACCATTTCAGGAAGCAGCTCTTCACTCTATTCTAAAGCAACCTATGATAAACTTAACTCATGAGTCGAAACTAGATTGTAGTGCAATTATATAGAAACCTAAAGCATTTACTGCTTTATGGTTACGTCATTCGAGACTTTGGATTTAAAGTTGGAACTGGTGCACTTATCTAAAAGCCATTGTTAATTCATTTATATTATTAAATTGACAGCCTGACAAACATGTTAAAAATAAGCTGAAAAAGTTCTGTTTGTCGGTGAGAGGAAACTTTATGACGAAATACTTAAAATATTAGTATAAAATACAAAGATTTGGGTTTAAATCTGGGAAGAATATTATGTTGTTGTTTTTTTTTTTCAGAAGGTTTTCTCAACTAAACTTACTTAGATGACCCATAGTGAAACCATAGTTGTTGTATAGATTACTCTTAGCCATAGAATAATGATCGAAGAATAATCAGGGTTTAACAGATTAGTGGTGATGGTTAGATTGTAAGAAAGCAACAAAACAGCCTTTCCATTGATGAAATCGATAATCTATATTTACAACCACAATTTTAAAACAAAACTTATAATATTTTAATTCCATACTGACAATTTGAGATTGACTACAGAAAATCAAATATTACTGATGCATGATCATTATTTTTTAAAACCTAAATAACTCCATTATATTAATAAAATTATATTCAAAGAAAACAATTGAAAAATTGCATATACTCTTAATGCATTTCAGGTACTGAGTACCCTTGTCAAAGGCAATTATTATATTCAAAATAGCAGCAAATAGAAATACAAAATTGCACATTATGTGTATATATCATAAAGGCATTTAACTTAATGCTAACAGATTTTCTGTTTATTATCAAATCTACATTATTAATAATCCAGTCTTCTTTAATTTTATCTTTCCTATCATTGTGTTCAGTGCAAAACACAGTGAACTGACAGAAAACATTAATATAAGATCAAATGCATAAAATTATAATAAAGTTAGTATAAATCCTATAATAATATCAGTATTTTTAAATCCTGAAAAAACAATTGTTCATGTTTTTTAATCTTAAAGAAGTACAAATGGGTTGCATTGAACATAATATCAGTAAAGAAAATAAAAATAGTTGGGCTTAAATAAAATAATCAGTGATGAACAGAAAAATAGTTTCACTTGAGTGCATTTAGGAATATATACTCTTAAATTGTCTGTTTGTTGCTGCTTTGAATACAATGTGTGACTTTCATAACACACTGAAGTTGTATTTAATATTGACAATGTTTTCTCTGAATATATGATATTAATACTATCTTTAATTTATTAGAAAAGACAAAGTTAAAAATCACTATGCTCCAATTTATTATTTACATTGCTATATGTGAAACAAAGGTTGAAGACAGGAAATATGTAAACAATAATAAATATGGCTGAAATAATATGTTTAATAATCTATTAAATCAACTTTCTACATGGTATCAAAGCATAACTGAGAGATAATTGGTAGATAGTAACAGTGTTTCCAATTATAGAAGTTGAACTAGAGGGTGTTATATGTGGTATTTTTACTGCAGAGGTAATTTGATTAAATCAAAATTGTAAATATTTCTAGCTCAAGGATAAACTTAATGATGAAGTGATTTTGACATTTAAAAGATTTATGACTTTTACCAGTTCTCCAATAAAATTCACACAATAAAACCAATCTTAATTTGGTGTGTAAATGGAAAAACATTGTTATCATTGAATCATGGTTAATGTGAATGGAGTTATGAAATTTGGATATTGGTCAACCTATATTCATTTTCTGAACTTATTTACTAATGCTTGTATTTGTATATGGATATAAAAATATGCTAATTCCAGATTTAACACTGTCATGATGAATATGTATGCATGATTATGCTTGCTACTTCCATTTCCACATGCATTGTATATATATAAATTCACATTCAAACTTTAATATTAAATTTTTATCTCTAGGCTATTTAAATAAAAACCAAATTGCTACATTTGATGTAATTGCACTTGATCTACTGAGCAGATACGCCAGGTTTTGATTGGCAAATGATTTGTTGATTTTTCATTAAATGTTGTCATATATAAAATTGCACATTTCTAAAAATTTCTATATTGGCTATGAATAAATAACTTAATATATATATAATTAAAAGAGGCATCTACTAGTACTATGTAGAAGTCTTTAAAAAAAAAAAAAAATTCATAATCAGAACAAAATAAATTAGGCTGTCATAAGATTTAAAAAAGATTCATTCACTGGCAGATAAAATTCTCTTTAGAACTAAGTAGCTGTCTTTAAGAGTTTTGAAATAATGGTAACACTGTGAGTGTGTGAATGTTGTAATCTTTTTGGTGTGGGGTTTCATGTTATTAAAGTTTTGACTAATAATATACAATGAATGTTGGAAACAAACTCATAAACTTCTTGGGACTGGTGAATGATTGTAAAATCAGATGATGATGACACACTGATAAAACAAAGATTGAAAATGTTTTTGCAATGCAATGAAAAGTGGTGTAGTGAAAGAATACCAAGTGACCATAATGTGGATATGGAGATTTGGATGTTGTTATACAGTGGAATTAATGAGGAATGCCTGTTGAATATCAAGAAGGTTTATGTGTGTGTGTGTGTCTTTAAATTCATTTTACTATTCACGATCATCTATGTAATAAAAAGGGTACCAACATTTTGGCGAAAGAATATTTGCCTCCAACAAAATAGCAGTGATGCTTAACACAATGACAAGTAAACATTAATTGCTGAAAATTAAAAGATATTATGTTACAACTTTTTCCCACAAAAATGTTTGCTTCAATAAATATGCATAAGCATGTATTTTGGGTTCATTTGTTTATACAGTTTGATTACTGTAATATCAACCATATATCAATATTTCAACCATATCATAGTACCCATTATTCGGGCAATGGAGATCATTCAAACAGATATGGCAAAGATGCAAAATATCTGAAAACAAGTATGTGTGTATATATAGGTCAATATAAAACTGACATTTTGATTGGATAATACTTGTTAATATTCAGATAAACAAATATCATTCAAGTACGACCCAAAATCAAAAGCTGAGCATCTCCATGATATCTAGTAGTCATGCAATGGATGTGCCACCAAAAAATGTCTTTATAATACTAATATCACTACAAACCAATGTATACATAGATGAATTCAAAATATATATTTACATAAAAAAACTATATTCCACAAGGCTGTATGATCAATTAATAATTAAGATGATGCTAGAATTTAAAATTTCAGTGCAATGCATGATTATTAAAGTTATTAATTATTAATTGTTCACATATTCTTGTGAAATATAATTTTATATTTCACTAGAATTTAATAATTCTGTTATTTATATATAAAACATAACTTTAAATAATATATTTTAGCTTGACATTAGTGAAAAAAAAGTATTTACAGAAAACTAAATAAGCAAAATTATAAGATAATTAACTAATTCCACTGTGAATTCTTTATAGATTAATAAATAATAGCAATAAAAATAATATTTATAACCAAATAAATAAATGTTTTATGTACATAAAATAAAAATTATGATTTAGGTTACTTATCATCTGGGAGGGAGGAAGTAATCTTTTGCCAACACAGAAATAGAAAATAATTAAACTCCATTTTGGATTGATTTATAAGCAAACAAACTGTTTATTAGAAAATGAATCATTGATTTACTCTAACATCACAATATAATTAAGAATGTGTACATGAGTATTTAAAACATACAATAAATTAATTTATTCATTTATAAATGAGTAAAAAAAATTAATTTATTTATTTATACATGAATAAATAATGCACACTTTTTAAAGTTCAAAAACAAATAAAAATCTAAAATATTCACTACTTCAACTGTAAAATGTTTAAATATTTGCCTTTCTGATTCACTCTTCAATTTTGTTTCACTTCTGTGAGTAAATATTTAATTTTGTGATGCAATGGTGATCTTATCATTATTTTATATTATTCTCTTCTTATCTAATTTGTACTAAGAGATTTGCTGTTAATACTTAAAGGCAACTACTTTAAAATTGGTCACTTATAAGATAGAATGAATATTTTATTATTATTTGAAAACTCACAAAATCTGAATTACATATGTAAATTTTTTATTTAAACAAGGCTCACTTCATTATTTTCAAATTTGGAAAATTATCTTGGCCCTGCAAATTTTAGCCTTTGACAGAATAGCCTACTTACTTGGAACCATTAAAATTCAATATTCACTAATCTAAAGGCCCCAATTCAATTTCCATGCTAGTACAACCACTGGGCAGGGCAGGGCAGCAAAATTATTTGAAACGTTATGTTATAGCCCAGTCAAAAGTTTAAATATAATTTGAATTTTTCTAAAGACATTTTAACAATTCATATTAGATGATGGAATTAATCCAACATATAATTACGACTAAAATATCACCATCACAAACTTTCATATAAATATTTATTAAAAGGGTTCATTAATCAAAAAGATACATTTGCAAACCTTTTCTAGATTTTTGACAGCACATTATACATGAGCGAGAATAGAAGAGAATTTTGTATGTGTTTACTTTGAAAATAATAATTTAATAAGTAAACTGCATCTATAGAAATACTGTACACAAAACTCATATAAGCACAATTACATAAAATACAGACATCTGCTTAAATACTTTCAAGTAATCAAAGCGCTCTGTCTTATTTTAAATTCATTTTCTCTCTCATCGAACTCCAAAGCATAAGAAATTGGATCTACCATTAAAACTCTCAGCTGCTTTTCCCAAGAACTAGAGATTTTTGATTAATAGAAAGAATTGTTACAAAATTAAATTTTTCAAGAGGATAATTTATTTTTTCAGATTTAAATTAACCCTATTATTGCCTTTATATTAAAAAAAAAAAACTATTCTTGGCATCTTTAAATTTGAAGTTGTGTTTTCTTAATTAGATATTCACATCAAAGGTTGGAATAAAAAAACTGTTGATTATCCCTATTCTTCGTAACAATACAAGTTTAAGATTTTTCTAAAGCGGACATTTTGTTAATTTGAAGCTCTTCAAATGTTAGTTTAATTTAAACACGCTGCTCTCTTTCTTTTAATATTATTATTATCTTTTTTTTTTTTTTAAAGGCAATTTATAAAAGCTAAAATTTAAAAAAAAAAAATAGTGAAGAATTAATTTGGGATTAATACATACTACGAATTATAGCTATAACAATGAAATCGCAAACACAGACCGATCCTCGGGAGAAAGTCAATATAAAACAGAGATTTTATTTATTTAGCAAATGGATTTAGATAGCTTAACTATTAACAAGATATCATAGAGAAAACAGCATAAATTCCAATCAGGAGAGAAATTCACTAATGGCTTTGTTAAGTCCTTTATTTCTGCCATTGTAGCGAAATCTGACAGAGATTAATGCTGTTCATAGTTTGGATTTGCCATATTTGTAAAAATCAGTGACTGATAAATTCCCTGTATAAATCAGATGAGCACAATGACCATAAGTTGTCCTGAATTTATTGATGAAATTTCAATTGCTTATATGAAGGTCAAATCCAGCCAGCTTTATTGTTTGTAAGATCTGGTAAAAAAGAAATTTATTAGGAATGTCATAGGTATTCCATGATTTACACTATAATTCTTTGATTATAGGTAAAACAAATATGAATTACTAGAACATGCAATTATGGAATTATATAATTGATGTAAACAAAGAGACAATCTTTATGTAGTTACATGTATGTTAAAGGTAGGTTGGCATAACTAAGCAATAATGACTAATCATAATATAGGTTTCGGTGAATATTTGCTATCACTGTATCATTTTCCCGATTAATATACATTTGGAACAATAACATAAAATAATAAATCCCTTATATCATTAAGGTGCAATATATAAATAATAAATATAATTATCATATTGTGGACACATATTTAGGAATAAATATATTAAACATCTCAACTTACTCTTGAATGCAAGAAGGATAGAAAAATAGAATGAAAACAAGAATGGCATTTTAAAATGCAAATATTAATATCTGAGGTAATACCTGATTGCAAACTTTGAAATTTGCAGGCAGCATTTAAAACAAAGTTCTAGTTAAACCCAGATATGACTTAAAGATATATAGAACTTATTAAAATCTATGATTTAACTCCAAATATTGACATATATAATTGAGGTGCAAGCCATGGCAACCTACCAATGGCATAGTAATAACTGTTGTCTAATAACTTTACGAGCTTTAGACAATTTAACACATAATCACCCAAAGATATATATGTGTATGTAAATTTAATATATATATACAAATTAAAGACTCCTAATAATTTGAATAATTTAGCCAATCATTTTGATGGTAGTTTTTACTCTCACAAATTAAAATATCACATTTAAAAAATCAGCTCTCCAGAATAGCACCGATTGTCAACTATGAATTTATTTTCCAGTTACTCTAATTTATATATATAATGTTCCTTAATTAAAAACTACTGTAATAACAATAAAAATAATAAATATCGCAGCAATTAACAATTATTGGCAGTCTTTCAATCAACAGAAGTATTTTTGGTTAATTTCTTAACCCTCCTCAACTTCCATCAAATTCAAAAAACATAAGGGAAGCAAACATCATCAACTCAAATCTCATGACTCCTGAATTTTAACATCCAAAAATAACTAAAGTTATTATTAAATCATTATTATTGTTACTTTTCTCATGCTTCTATAACAATTCATGCTCCTTAAAAAAAATTTCAATACTATAACTTAATTCATCTATATATGATAATGCGCATCCACAAAAAATTTGATAAACAATATTACCTGTTAAGCAGAAAAATGTTGGGTATCAATTTTTTGTGGATGTATGTTATTATACATAGGTGAATCAAGGTACAGTATTGAAAAAAGATTACAGGAGATTGAATTGTTCTACAAGCATGTGAAAAGTAAAAATCATAAAGATTTAATTAACTGTTCCAGTTTTCTTGCAGATGAAAGAACAAATAAATATAAATTTAAGTTTGTTATTAAAACTGTTAAGACTCTCCATGAAGAGAGAAACTATAATAAAAGAAAAATTAAGGAGGCAATGTTAATAAATAGAAATAAAATAAATATAATTAATAGACAAGCTGTTAACGTTAAAATTCCTGAGTCATGAGATTTTTTGCTTCTGTTGTGTTTTTTGAAAGTAATGGCAGCTGAGGAGGATTAGGAATTAACTGAATTTACTTTTGCAGATTGAAAAACTGTATATAATAGTTAATTACAGTGATATTTATTATTTTTATTGTTATATCTATATATATTTCTGAAGCACTGTCATATTTCATTTTATATAATTGTTATTTAAATAAAATTGTGTATTTATTTAATTAAATGATGAAGTTTCATTAAATATAATGACACATTATTTTTTATTCATTTATATAGCTAAAGTTTCATTGTTTTATGTATATTGACAGTCTGTGAAACCATTTTCTATATAAATATTGAATGAAACATAATCATATTATCAGTTACTTGGGGGAGGGGGTGTTTACTATTTGAACAATCATATGAGCAAACTAAGATTTGGTTTTTTTGTTTCTTCAGCTGGGAATCAATTCAGAAGCAATTAAATCCTTGAATGTATTCCTTATTACTGAGCTGATTTACATAAAGCAAAAGTGAATTTAGATAATACATGATATGCAACATTTCATAGGCTATGAAACATTTTGAAATTTGCATTAAAACACTTTTTAAATTTTCAGATTCAACCCACCATATGACAACTTTTGTTAGACCTTGTAAATTTAAATAATTGAGATGGTTATTAATGCTACAAAAAATGTCCCATCCACCAACACTATTACTTAATTAGACAATCACATTTGTTTCTTTTAAGCTTAGTAAAATGTGTTTTGTTTAGCTTTAAGCATTCTACAAAGGTTTCCGGAATTCATATCCATTGGAATATTAACCTTTATAAGTGAATTCATCATTTTAGTGTAGATATTCATTATTCATTCCTTTATTTAAAATTCAATAGCTAAAGACTTTCTGATACAGTGTAAATTCATAAAATTAGAAAAATGTTTATTTTTGCACACATACAGTAATATCAAAATTCATGGATAATAGTGAACCATATAATATACACTTTAATTCATACACATACATAATTGTGTGTGCATATATACATACATGTTTAAAATGTGTTAAAATAAACAAACACAACATGGTACTCACTGTATCGTCATTTACTTCTTTTTGATAAATATTAGAAGTTGTTTAGTCTTGTAATTTCTAGATTCATTTCAGCTGGAGTTATGCAAAGTATCATTCAAAAGTGTTCCAGATTAGATCTAGCTAACTGTTAAGAGATAGAATTCCTCCTTTTTATTCACAAAGACTAAGTGAATATCCTGTGGGATTTGAATGAAGTAATATCCCAGTCTGATTAAAACAAAAGAAAAATGGACTTTTTATATTCAAAACTTAGTTCCTTTCTTAAACCTCATTTCAGTTTCCTTTTTTTTTTAAAAAAAAAAAAAAAACAAATTTGCATATCACTTTGCTTAGAAGGGGGAAAAAATCTTTTTTTTTTTTATTGAAATGAATAATAGATTGTTCATTTCAATATAAATTTTATTAATTATTTTTTACTTTTTTTTCAATCGCAAACAATTAAAACTGTATACACCTGGGTCTCGTTTTATACGATAGATAGGTTCCTCAGAAAACACGTGCAAACGAAATCGCGCAAAAATAGATGGAACTTACATTGAAAAAGGGGGGATGCGGTCTGTGATTTTTTAAAATTCACATAAAACCAAAGCACCAACGTAAAATTACTTTAAAATTCGTGAAAAAAAAAAATAAGGAAATAAAGTATGACTAATAAAAAATTTCAAATTTGAAAAAAATTGATACAAGACAAGCTTTTTTTAACTATAATATTTAATTTTATTCAAATAATATATTTTTATGCATAATTTACAGTACAGTAATTTACATTTTTATATACGTTTTAATTATTATTGCTATTTGCGAAAAACACATTCGTTTGCACTCTCATGTTGTGTTAATAGTTTTCGGTTGACAACGTAATTAATCTTTGAGGCGATGATTTTATTAATTGTTTATGAACTTAGACTTATGATAATAAAAAGACATTTATTCACCACTGCTGGGAAAAATTTAATTAAAACTAACAACTAAAAATTAAATTCTTATTTTTGTCTTTCATTTTTTGATTTTCAATTCGTTTAAAAATCAAGTTTCGTTTTACATCACATTAATTTCAAGTCGCCGTAGTAATTTTTAAATTGTTAATTACAATTAAAAATCAGATTTTAATTTTTAATTGTCAAATTTAATTGTGCCCACTGCTATTACTTACCTTTTAAAAATAAACTTGCGGATACTAAATGATTAATAATTGATTACATTCTTTTTTAAAAAGCAAAAACAATGTGATTTAAAATGCAAAATTAACACGCACAATGTTTGAACAAATTTACATTATAATCTTGTAAAATTTAATGTGTGTATACATAAAATGTGGAAATCATGATTTTAATTTCATTATTGCATAAAATCTTACTATTATAAAGCACTGAAAATATTAAAATTACTAAGATGAAAGTCGAATTCCAATAATGTGCTATTACTTTCAATATAATGTAAGTGCGCGAAATTTATTATTTAAAGTAATAGCATAATATCGGAGTTCGACTTCTGGTGAAACATGAATCGCGTAATTTCAAAATCGTGTTAAATAAGTCCGCGTAAAAAGAGAGCCAGGTGTATATGGAAATCATGGATATGTAAGATTCCTATACATAAAAACCTCCACATGACCAGTTTTAAATTCATGATAAATAATATAGCATAGATCTAGTGTCTGAACCTACCCTGATACTTCTCTGAGGAGTGCCAAAGCACGAAACCATGGTCAGGGGTTTGGGGGGGGTCCTGACAGAGATATTTTAAATTCTGCCTCTGGCTAAGCATTTATCATAGAGCTTGTTGAGGAATTGGCAATCCTCATTGTTTATAACTTACAAGCTTAAGAGAATAGGGTCATGTGATCTATGACTCTTATTGTGACTATAATATAGCATAGAGTCTTGTAATAAATTTTTTTAATGTGCTTACATATTTAATTTTGGAAAAAAATAAAATAAAATATAATATTAAAAAGCAAAGTTGCTCAAATTTTTAATTCTATTAAAAAATTGAATTCAGCAGAACAAATTTAATCACAGAACTTTTTAATTATTTTATTAAATGCATCACCTTTTGAATTAAAATCATTCTCATCATACATGCCTCCTTAATCATAATATATATATATATATATATATATATATATATATATATATATATATATATATATATATATATATATATATATATATATATAAAGAGAAGTGTAAACAATGTGTTTTAAGATTCAAAATTATGAGACATTGGAGAAAAAAAATAAACCAGTTAGAAAAAAATATTAATATAAATAGATTTATAGAAGAATAGAAAAAATATATAAAGCATATAAAAATATATGATAATACTAAAGGAACTTATCATAGTGTCAAGGAAAGAAGCTTTGGATATCAAGAAAAGGAAGCAAAAATAGCTTTAAAACAGGAATTGTAAATGTTGTTTATATGGAGATGAGAGAGGGAATATTTGCCCATTTATTTTTTGGAATATTAAATGACAATAGGATGATTTTTGGAAAAAAACATAAAAAGATGAAATGAGCTAAAAAGATTTTAAAAAAATGTTATAGTTACTAAAATGCTTATAACAAAAATGTAAAAATACCAAATTAGAGTATTGAAAATAAAAGATAGAATTTTATTAAAATAGTATTAAAAAATGAAAGATAATATATTAGTTCTATCAGAATAATGTAGTAATTATAGATTAGAAAAGGAAATGAGGCAAAAGGAAATGGGTTTAGGATGGTATAAAAACAAGTTTTAGATTCTAATATAAAAAAAAAAGATACCAGAAATAATTTAGAATTACAACATTTGTATAAAATATATAAATACCAATTTTGCTAAATGCCATAAACATTCAGATAGAAATTAATTTTAGGAAAAAATGTACATTAGAGGAATTCAGTGCAGTGGTAAAAAGTCATATTCTGGGCATAGAAAGTCTTAGGATCGATTCTATTTCTCTGCTCCCAGCATTCAAATGTCATATGAGCTCTCAAACAATAATGCTATTTGATTATAATGTTTAACATTACTATGATATCATTTTAAAAATTTATATAGTTATTAAAATAAGCTATATAATTTATGAAAAATGATATCTTCCATCATTTATAACTTACTGCAATGGAAAGTTATTTCCTTAATGTTGTTATTACTATTTAGAGCAAAATTAATTACTATTCTTTCTCTCATACTCTTTCTACTTTCTTCTATTTTACAGGCTTCTAGTACCAACAACTGTATATAGAAAAGGGCCTGATATCATATTCATATAATTATGCAAGCAAGATATTGTGGATTCATTATCTTAGGGTTTTCCTAAATTCAAGATATTAGCTCCAATAATATAAATTAAAATATGGTTCTCAATGCATGAGTGCATGATGAAGGCAAATACTTGAAACTAGTGTCAGAGATGTTGATTTTATGGTGCTATAGATTCTGATGTCTATTAGAAATTCAAATTTCAGTAAACGATTCTATAGTATGATGAAAATAACAGTTCTTTGGTAATTTATTCATGAAGATTTCATATCATGGATAATGGGATTACATGGTTATGCAATCATGTTCTACCTTTTAATTATATGCAATCTTTTTTTTTAAATTTTAAGATATATTAAGCTCTTGATGACATAAAATAACAAAACCTTATCAGCAGAAACTTTTAATGTAATGTGCTAAGAATGTTTTCATCATCTTTCTTTGAATTGCTATTATAATCATAGTGAAATTGTTGGTAAAGGGTGTGATATAAATATCATGTAAATTGTATTCAAATTGAATGCAAATATGCCTACATGACCCACTTTTTAAAGAGAGGCAGTAGGATTCCTTTTTGCTTATAGTATTACAATTTACATGATATTTATATCATATCCTTTTTCACTCATTCATTGCTATGAATATGATATCAATACAAAGATATTGAAAGCATGTTTAGCATATCAAATTAAAAGTTTTTGCTGATAAACTTTCCTTACCTTGCATTGCCAAGCATTTAATATACCTATTACAATCGTTTTAAGAAAAGTAAAAAGAACATAATACAGAAGTTTTTAATTTTGTATTTTTGCCTTGTTATCTTTATTTATTTTTCTTCTTAAGTTAAAATGACCATACATCTTTGTGAGTGGCAATCTGCCTTTTCTTGTGGTTGCAATAAGAGCACAATGCTTTGATAGTTGATTTAGGTATTGCTGGTAAGTAAAATATTCTTAAACTGATTCTGGGTTTGTCTAATTAAATTGAGAATGTTGTGGTTTATCTCATACAACTACATTATACATTAAGTGAATAAATTTATCTGTATTTATCATTGAATATAACAAATACTATTATACATAAATTTTCTTTATTTAAAAATTTATTCATGGAGCGACTGTAGAGATTATTTATTTTTCAATGGACCCAAGTATAATATAGTTATATATTTAATACATTATTCATAAATATATATTATGCAAAGAAAATCTCATGACATACACAGTGCGCCACACTGAAGACAACTGGTTCTCTCCCAAGCTATCTTCAGTACCATATCTGAACTAATATGTTACATAGTGACACATTTTTGCTTCTAATCACAAACATTTTAAAGTACTATGTTTCATACTTTCATAGATAAATATTTTCTTCACCATCACAGAATCTTACAAGAAAATTGAAAATGATTTTATGACTGATGGATTACTGGCATACACAATTCAAATCATTTCAAACATTTCAGCAATTAACACATCTATATGCTAATGTTCATAACTTAGGGTTTGAATTGAGACAGAATGAAATTTTGAATTCTATTCAGATTCTAAACAGGATTTTAGGTCTATCTTTCAAATAGCTTCATCATAGTCAACATAGATAATCATTCAATATTGGTTAGGGTGTTGAGCTATTCTTAGCTAGAAGATAAAACCAGAACAGAGAACTGCTACAATCTACTGTATGTGAACGCCCTCTGTTTCACAATTCTCTTTTAAGAGTTTTCTCAGTAGTAAATTTTACGATTCAAAAACAGCAAAATGCACAACAAAGACCTTCAATACCTTATTATACAGAACACAAAACAATTCATTTAAAATTAATTAATTGCTGCATAAAAGCAACTTACAGTTTTCATTTGTTTTATTCTCTAGCTAAGATTGGCTAGATACCAACTTATACTTGAATGCTATTTGTTTTGTTTATGATTCAGACATATAAAGCAAAAACCAAAGCCTGCTTAGAAGATGAAAAAAAAAATTAGAGAATATCAGTAGAATTAATTTGTTACAGAAATAAATACTTGCTATATTTAATGTTCATTAATTAAAATCGAATAGAACTATGGTATTCAATTTTAATAAAATGAATATTTCATATGTAGAGAGATAATAAAAAAAAATAACAAGAAAGTTATTTTTATTAATAAACAAACAAATTTTATGCAAGAATATAACATAAGATAATGCCCAAAGTAGTTTACAACAGTTGATAATGATTATGTTTAAACATTGGAAATATGCTTCTGTAATAATATATATTAACTGGGGATATGGTAAAATGCACTTTTAATCCACAAACCTTAATTTCAGAGCTTTTTCTGATTTGTAAGTTTGTGGATTTTCAATAATAGATTTTTTACCTTCACATTATAAAACCAAATTTTTTGAGACAGAGAAAAATCAGCATGCAATTAAGAGTAACTGATGAAGGCCACAAGCCAGAAACTAGTCTGGGAATATTGGATGAGTAGGCACTAGATGGGAATTTTATTCACAAGCCTTCTGACATCCATTGATTACTCTGGCCTGTACTGAGTGACAATATGTATAAAGAGTTTTGCCTGTTTTAGTAACAGTTAAGAGCAAGCATAAGAAATAGTGATCATGTGGTGTTAATTAGGCTTCACTGTATGTGTTTGTTTTATAATTATTATTTATAAAGTTTTGTGTAAATGGGTCCAAAGAATAGTAGAAGTTTTTGAATAATATGTTCATGGTTTAATGATATTCTACCTGTATAAAATTTGAATTTTTATTACATATATGTATGCATTTATGAACTATTATACATGTATACAATATGCAAAGAATTGATAATGATATGGTATATATCAATTATTGTGCCTGGATAAATAAGATAAGTCAGAATATATGTTATATATATTTTACATTCTGAATGTATGTATATGTATATAATAATAACAAAAGGAAAATAAAGGAAGCTATGTTATTATATAAATGCAAGCATGACTTAATAAGCAAACAGGCAGCAAATATAAAAATCAATGAATTGTGGGAAAGTTAGATTATGAAAATGTGTTTGAAAGAGTTAATTGACAAAGACTAAGAAGCTAGTTGAAAGCGCTCATAGATGGATAAAAGTTTTTAAAGTTGTACTTTATATATATTTATGTTACCGTATTTATTAATACGCCTGGATCTTTTTTTACACGGACTTATTTAACACGATTTTGAAGTTATGTGATTCGTGTTTCACTGGAAATCAAACTTCGATAATGCGCTATTACTTTAAATAATAAATTTCGAGCACTTACGTTATATTGAAAGTAATAGCACATTATTGGAATTCGAC
Source organism: Epiperipatus broadwayi (assembly GCA_028023455.1). Taxonomy (NCBI): domain Eukaryota; kingdom Metazoa; phylum Onychophora; class Udeonychophora; order Euonychophora; family Peripatidae; genus Epiperipatus; species Epiperipatus broadwayi. The sequence goes on from JAQFVV010000064.1 coordinate 6,347,709, forward strand.
TTTCATCTTAGTAATTTCAATATTTTCAGTGCTTTATAATAGTAAGATTTTATGCAATAATGAAATTAAAATCATGATTTCCACATTTTATGTTTACCCACATTAAATTTTACAAGATTATAATGTAAATTTGTTCAAACATTGTGCGTGTTAATTTTACATTTTAATCACATTCTGTTTTTGCTTTTTAAAAAATAATGTAATCAATTATTAATCATTTAGTATCCGCAAGTTGATTTTTAAAAGGTGAGTAATAAGTAGTGAAACGACATTTGATTTTAAACGGAATTGAAAATTAAAAAATTAAAGACAAAAATAAAAGTTTAGATACAGAAGAAAATGTAGAAATAGATAATGAAACAGAAGTGGAACCTGTTCCTTTCACTGCAAAAATGATTAGAGGTCTTCAACTTTCTAATCAGTTGGCAAATTATTTTCTTATAAAAGACACTAATCACGAACGTGCTCTTAAATTCCAACAAGAGATAAATGATTGTATGTCTGGATATTGAGTTCATAAACAATTAATAAAATCATCATCTCAAAGATTAATTACTAATTACGTTGCCACCAAAAAAACAATTAACACAAAATGAGAGTGACATTGGCGCTAGTTGTATTTTCTCTTGTGGAGAATCTGTTTTTTTACAAGTTTGCAAACGTCGCGATAATAATTAAAACGTGTATAAGAAAATGTAAATTACTGTAAATTATGCATAAAAATATATTGTTTGAATAAAATTAAATATTATAGTTAAAAAAAGTTTGTCTTGTATCAATTTTTTTCAAATTTGAAATTTTTTATTACTCATATTTTATTTCCTTATTTTTTTTTGCGTGAATTTTAAAGTAATTTTACGTTGGTGCTTTGCTTTTATGCGAATTTTAAAAAATCACAGACCGCATCCCCCCTTTTTCAATGTAAGTTACGTCTATTTTTGTGCGATTTCATTTGCACGTGTTTTCTGAGGAACCTATCTATCGCATAAAATGAGACCCAGGTGTATTTAATTACAAGATTAATCAAATGCATATGCATCACTACACAATACTAATATTTACTACATATAAATCCATGTTCATTGCAATGCACTTGATTATTCATGAAATAATAGAATTCTAATTTTTATCACCGAGTTGACTGAAGATAGAACAACGGCATAGTAAGATTTACATAATATTCATGGAATGCCTATATATATGAGAGTGTGCACACATGTCTATCAGCAAATATTTTACACATTGAAATATTCTTATATTGAATTAGAGATGGTTAATAAATTGAAAGAATAATAAACAGATGTCTACCAATACTCATACAGCTGATGCAGAGCAAATTCAATGTTGCTAAAAAATCTTTTGGCAAAAGCACTGACAAAAAAATGATCAAAAACAATAATAAATAAGTTGATTCATCATCAATAAAAACTTGTATTTATTATCTCCATAGATGGTTTATTCATTTAAAGACATTCTGTAAGCTAATATCTGGAAAACTGCTAATCTATAATTCCCTGGAAACAACTAGTGCCACTCTTCAGCAGTAACCAGTTTGGATCTTGGATCGTATTTATTGTGATTGAAACTTCTATCAAAAAAAAAAATCATCTTAATAACCATATTTTTAATATAGAAAGCTGAGAATCTGTATTTTAAAGAATAAGTACTTCTTTTTTGAAAGTGACCATCATGTTTTATTTATTTAAAAATCAATCTGATCCCTGATCATATCAAACTTAATCAAAATCAATTGCACTTCATGCTATTTGGTACACACCACTATTTCAAATCCAGACAGCAAATTATCTTCCATTCATTGTTATTTCCTACTCTATGGCGGACACAAATGCCACATCATGTCTATATTTCATCTAAAAGAAAATCAACTTAGCATGTGCACACAGAAATTGCAAAACTAGCTGAGAATGGCAGCTATCTTTCATTACTATTCATGTTGGACCAAATAAATGCTTAACCAATTTAAAATAAACTCAGGATTAGTGCATAATCTTAGCCATCCAATTACTAATTAACAAACAGCATCTAGTTTTTATCTTAACCCTCAAAATATATTTTACATTTTATAAGCATATCAGTCTATGCAGCAACAAAAACTTAGAAAATAATAAAAAAGTTATTTGTTCAGGAAGTCATGTTTGAGTAATGAATTTTTAGACCTCAATAACCTCCAACTATACTACATTACGAAAAGCAGGGAAAAACAATTTTAATTGTTTTTGTTTGAAATAAAACAATGTTAAATTTTCGTAAGTACTATTTACTACAATGCTTTCATTCTTTACGCTGTAAGATGATAAAAAAATATTTCAATCTTCCCAGATCATGTGTCTAATCGCCGCCACACGCTTCTATCAACATTGTGATAACATGCCCCCATTTGACGTTAAAGTTCGAATTTATAATCTAACAATACTATTTATTAAAATCTATTGACATTGGTTTATTGATATACAATCCTGTAATAATTTCTTCTTTTTTTTTTCATCATTTAGCGATATATAGAATGAAACAGACGATTAAAGTAGATAGCGCTTCAAAAACTTAAAATTCAACATCGTTTTGATTTATTTCAAATAATTAACAGATCAGTTAATTGCTTTTTAATTTTCTTTGTAACTTTGCATCAGTTTATTTAACAAGCTCAGTTACAATAAGAAAATAACATAAACTGATAAACAAAGATAACTTAACAGTCAGATTGAAAGAATGATGCATGGATTTACATCAATACACAAACAAAGGATTTATAAGGGTTAGATAAAAAAAAAATTTCTACTGCAGCAAATATCAGAAAAGATTTTTTTTCTTTTCTTTTTTAGTAAGTCATCAGTAAAAACAGATGGAATAAAACTGAATGGTGATAAGATCAGAGTAAAAGGGAAAATTTGGTTGCCATCTGCCACCATCAGGGGCCATTACTTATGACATTTGAAAGTGGCACCTGTAAGGAGTAAGAAAAAAAATAGAAACTGAAAAATGCCAAGAATAGAGCATTACAATTCCTTTCTTTATGATACATTAGCAAAATTAATGAATCATTAATTATTCATAAAATCTTTAAATTAATGGATCATTTAATTTCTCTAACACGGATTTAAAGAGAGAAAAAAGAAAAGAACAGAAAAAGAAATCAGATAAAAAAGAAAACATGTTTTAAAAAAAGGTGAAAAAATAATTTTAGAACAAATAAAATATTAATACTCTTTATTTTGAAAAAACTGTTTAACATAATTAATTAATGCATTTGCCTTGTTCAGCAGCTATTTATCTAAAATAGAAATGTTTGAATGTATATATAAACCTGTTAAATATATATCTTATATACTTTCCAGCATTTTATATTCATAAAAAAGGATTGCAGTTGTTTTCATTACTAATAAAGAAACTCGTAAGTATACAAAAAAAAAATTATCTCATCATTATCTATCTAAAAACATTTTAATTCTTAAAAATATTTTTTACTTTACTAAATGTATTATCATCATCATAATTTTAACCACTAGTGAATGGTAATATTTCCATATTTAATTCATGTTTCCAATTCAATAACTTCTTTTCTCCACATTACTCCAACAAACTTTTAACTCCATTTGACACACAATTTTCTGGATCTTTTTAAATCCTTTTGATATCTACTTTAAGATTTAAAATATCCATTTATTTTCACGTCATTTATAACATCTAACTTCCTCATTTTATTCACTCTTTTCGCGTCTCCTTGTAAGTTTTTTTGCAATCTCTTGGGATCCATTTTAAAACTTTAACTATCCAACCCAGCTCCATTTTCAATCTCTTAATTCTTTTGATGATAGTGATAGTTAGTTGTTGTCTCATCTATGTATTTGACTTTCAATATCTTCTTATCACTTTTATCATATATCTAACCATACTTTGTTGAGTAGTCTGAAGTTTCTGTATAGTTCATATATTAAAAATCTTTTTTTTTTCCAAACACGTGGGCACATTTGCTATTAAAACCAAGTTATATCTACCAATAATTCTTTATCTCCTAAAAATTACTTACTAATTGATATTGTTTAATTGTGTCGTTACATTTTTTAATATAAATTGGAAATTCAACAAAAATATTAAAATGAATAGTTAGAGATTCTATCTTGTGAATATTACAAAATAAAAATGGTGCTGAATCCTGCATATATCATTCGCATTTGCTTGTCTAATAAATAACTCACGTTGGAGATAAAATAGTTCCCATTTTTGTCTGCCTTATAATTGCACGATGAAATGAGCAAGATAATTTTATTAAATTTAAGAGATGGCAATTTGAGATTTTGTTGATTCTTAAAAATTATATATGAATTTTTCAAAGCAAAATGATATCAATATTGTAAGTTCATCATAAAATAATAAACTGGGATATAAGCAATCATGTCTTCAACTTTAAACTTTAGAACTGACAGTGCTTAAAATGAGGCCCAAATCAGATAACATGTCAATCAATAAAGCAATTCAATGCTTTTTCATTCAGAAAGTCATATAATGCTAGATCACCAGGCAACAGAGTTGAGCTGTGATCCATACACTCTTAATTCTTGATTTCACTGCTTTACCATTGAACTAAACCATGCAGGGCTAATATCACATAAATAATCAAAATTTAATTTGCATATTTATTTGTAATAACTGCATTTCATTACTATTCATCAAATAAATAACCAAACAGCTTTATTTCTCAAGAGTTCATAAGAAATTTGAGCACTAAAAGTGCCAGCACTCGTATCAATCTGAGGATATCCTATCCATAGTCCAAAACTCTACTAAATCATGTGAGGTATTGTTATTTCTGTGGAAATGTAATTTTAAAATGTGGATATATATGGTATTTGCAAAATTTCTTTCTATTCTTCTATACTGGAAATATCCTAGCCTGCATTAAATGCAGTCCACAGTTTCTTCCAATATAGAAAAATACAAAGTGATTTGCAAATACCATATATTCCAACTGATCAAACTGTTTATAGCATAGAAAATTTTGCACTTTTCTGATAAGCCATTTTCCAAAAGTACTCATAGACATATTGATTAGTCTGTTGCCTAAAAGGTCATGTGATATTTGAGCATCAAAATGATGACCTGAGAACAACAATTCAATCTTACCTTAGCTAAAAATGCACCCATAAACTTTAAACTTAGAATCTGGTTATTCTACTGCAGTGCTAAATCACACAAGGCAAACTTACAAAGTATTTATAAAATTTGAAACATAGCTATTTAAGTTAAAAATTCTATTTTAATAAGTAATAAGCCTTGAAGCTTAATTATATGTAATAAATCCATTTATAAAGAAATAGTCTAAGAACATGCCAACAAGATCACATAACTCATATGTTTATTTATATATACCTTTTTCGTTTTACATAATAGATTGGTTACTGCAAATTATATGTAAGAAATTCATGTAAAAACATACAGTGTATATATTAAAAATAAGGAAATTGGTTGCAGACCTAAGAAATCAACAAAAAAAATTAAATAAACCATACGAAAAATTTCATTACTAGGTTATATTTTTTTATATGCTATCAAATTATACTTCATATACATTGCATATAAATAAAAAAATGAATTGTAGGAACATAAATTTCATTTGAAAAATAAAATAAAATTGATAGTGATAACACTTATGATTTTTTTCTCTAGACATGCCACCAAAAACTTTAAAGTCAGAGCATATTGTCACTTCCACGTTATAAGTAAAAAAAAATTGAAATATAAATTAAAAATGTAATTTATCAGAATTTATTACTTTTATTTCATCTAACTTTTTTATTTATTTAACAACTAATACATTTGAAAAAAGAAATTGTAGATCCCACAACTGTACCTTTATCAACAATATGGGCACCATCTCGTTTGCCTGTAAAACAGAAAAGGACTCAAGATTTTATTCGCTGTCGCTTTCAGACAATAAATGCATATGTTTGTGTATGATTGGAATACCATTACTATCACTAAAACTTGCAATGTATAATTTACCATTTATTGATTTTTAGCAAAATTAATAAATCAAATTTAAACAAATTAATCAATTAAATTTAAACAAAATTAAAAACATCAACATCAACAGGAAATTTTTAAAAAAAAAAGATAAATGTCAAAATGCAAACAAAGCATCAATACCAAAAAGGTACTTCGGATTCAAAAAGCATCAATACCAAAAAGGTACTTCGGATTCAAAACAAAACATCAAAAACATTATAAGGCAGATAAATTTCTCCTTTTGCAGGGAATATCGCCAAAAAAGGGATTTTTATTTTTGAAATAATGGGAAATAAAGAGACGTAACTTTAAAAAAAAGGTGATAACAATAGACATTTTTTTTTTAGTTTTGTAACATAATCATGATGAACTTGACCTCAGAAACGAATATGTAAATAAACACCAAATTAAAAACATTTACAATCTTCTAAAAAGGAAAATAAATTATTTTATATTACTTATATGAAATTATTTAGAATTTTATAAAAATGTTTAATAACAACATAAGACAATCTTTAGAATTACTTTGAGAATGTAAGATGACTTTTTAAAGCCTTCCAGATAATATTTGTTTCTTCTTTCCAATCATGAATACATCACAGCAGCTCTAATCCCAAAGTACCATTTTTTTTTTTTTTACCAATTGTGTTATCTTAAAATAACTTGCGTAGAAAGAGAAATATATATACTTTTTTTAACTCGTGTTATTTCAAAAATCATGCAAAAAAAATGTGTAAAAAGAGAAATAGATATACTTCTAGAAACAGATTCATTCACTCTATTCCTGGATCATCTGCTATAAATGTGAATAATTAATGAACCAATAGAAGAACTGGCTTTATAATAGACTGAAATGATTTGTTTTTGGTAGACCAAATGTAAGTATACATAATATTTTAGTAAGTGTGTGGCATATTATCCAAACCACTATAATTACAATTAGAGATCAAAAACAAATAATTTTTTTTGTATTGACTATTCGCAGGTAGAGTTCAGATTTCACAGGTATAAAATACTTTTAAAAAATGTATATTGCATCATATTATAATTGCCCTGTTTTGTGTTTTTTTGTTTTTTTACAATCAAAAAATTAACTAATATTTCAACAACTCTGTGATTATAATCTTCTAGCTAAAAATAAGTAGATATCCATTTACTGAACAGCACTGTATGAAAATATAGGTTGACTATGTACCAGTAATTTAAAAAATCATTTTGAACCCACATGTCTTCAAACTCTAGATTACAATCACCACAAAGAAAACGGTATATTATGACTAATGAATCTCATTTTGTGACTACAAAAAAATTCCAAGATTTTTCAATTCGAAGTCTAATCTGAGACAGTGTGTGTTAACCGCCACAAGGCCTTATACAATGAATGATATTAAAAATGAATATGTATCTCATATAAAATATGAAATTAGAGATAGTAAAATAATTTTATAAAATTATTAATTGTAATTTTAAAAATAAATATTTTTTTATTACTAAGAATCTTATAATTTAATAAAAATTACTTCATTATTTTAAATTTGCATTCTTGTATTTTTATAATCACGGTAAAATTACATCGTTTAGAGATCTTATTTTTCACTCAGACTTAAAACGATTGGAACTGAATTTAAGCATTAGTTATTTAAATGCGAAATAATTATTATAAATAATATATCTTCAAATGTGGAGTGGTAATTGAGCAATATTAGCAACCAAGCAGTTTTCACTATTATATACTAAAACATCATATAAAAATTTGATACTAAAATATTTGTTTAAAGAATAGAACAGAGTGAACCATCAAAGAAAATCCTTTGGGTGAATTTCATTTAAATCTAATTATTTCTTCATTTTCTTTAAATGTTTCTTGCTGATTTAATAATGGTGTTTAGAGAAAGGCTTTGTGTTTTAAATACATTTCGTTGTTGTTGTTTTTTTACTTATTTATTTTTTATTTCATTTTGTTCCCTCTTCATGTAAAGCGATTGTTAAAAAGTCTTCCATTATTTCACTCCGAACAGATTTCTTATTGACAATTGGAAATTTCACGCCTAAATATAGCAGTAAAAAAAAAAAATAAACATTACTATTATACAACATTTTAAAATCATTAGACAAAAGCAAACGTTTCAGAAATTATTATAATCGTAAACTTTCACAACTATCGAAATATTCTTCACCATCTCTATTTATTTTTTTCTCAAATTAAAATAATCCTATTTATAATTTTTTAATATATATTTTCGAGTTGTCTATCATCAAATATTTTTGGTAGTGTGGTATTAGAGCTGCGACATGAAGAATTATAATCGTTTAATCATTAAATTAATTAGGTTATTAAATCAAAAACATATTTTAAAATCTACATTAAAAAAAAAAATTTAACAAAAAAAATAGGAAAAGCATTAATGTGAAGAATAGTTAAAATGCGTGTTTAAATCAAATTGAGCGTGTGTTTGCACATGCATATTCTGCATAATCTATTTTAATACATTGTACAAGCTTACACCTGCATTTATATATGCGGGATTCGAACTCAGACTTTCACATGACCTAAAACTCTCAGTGCCATCTTATATTTCTGACTCACCTGATCACACACATGTTGAAAAGATAAATATTCACCAATATACGTATTTCGTGCTAAACCAGCACCCATTAAAGTATGAAGATTGGTTATCTTAATATAAAGCTAAGTACTAATTGTATATATGTGTGGAGATGGTAATCTGAACCAACTGATGAGTGCTGATTTAGCACGAAATACGTATATTGGTGATTATTTATCTTTTTAACATGTGTGTGGTCAATATGGCACTGAGAGTTGTTGGTCGTGTGAAAGTCTGAGTTCGAATCCCGCATATATTACATATGTAAATACAGGTGTAAGCCTGTACAATGTATTAAAATAAATTATGCAGAATATGCACGTGCAAACACACACTCAATTTGATTTAAACACGCATTTGAACTATTCTACACATTAATGCTTTTCGTAGTTTTTTTTGTTAAATTGTTTTTTATTTAAATGTAGATTTTAAAATATGTTTTTGATTTAATAACCTAATTAATTTAATGATTAAACTATTATAATTCTTCATGTCGCAGCTGTAATACCACAGTACCATATTTTTTTTTATAATTACTTAAAGTTTGGCCTCTTTCGTGGCATATTTATAGTTATCAAATTTAAGAGGAAGGTTTTTGGGTATTTCGGCTGAGTAATTACTAATTTCTGCAAAAGTTTATAAAAGATATTTTATTATTTTTAATTTATTTTTTTTTCCTTACGCAATTATACGAGATTCTTTCGCACTTTTTAAACTTAAACCCGCAAAAGAGAAATTGTATTATTATCCTAAAATTGAGCAACTGATACTGGAAATATTTAAATAGTTTATAACTAACAAGGAATGACAAAATTTGCAAATTTATATAAGAAAACTAGAAAGGTGCGAAATTTCAATAAACGAATATGTAAACAGATACATTCAAATCTGTAAGCTAAAATCTTCCCTTAAAACAATAACATTCTTATTTAGAAAAAATGATAAATAGCAAAATTAGTTCTTAGGTTCATTAAGCAGTGAGTTCTGACTCAACCATTTGGCATCCCCAGATCATGAGGTAATCGCTCTTTTTTTTAAAAAAAAATATAAATTATTATAATTACATGTTACTCCATAAGTGATTAGTTTAATCTCAGAGTAAAAGCAACCACTTTAATGACAACTGTTCGCTGACATTGTCTCATGTTTTTTTTTTCCAACATTATACTAAATCTAAATTTTTCACCGACTATGGAAGTAAAAAAAAATACATTTCCTTTTTTTTTCCTTGCGATATTAATCTGCAAAAGTAGTTACTCACAATACGTAGATATCTTGATTATATTTTTTGCTCTTTTATTACATAACATCTCTTTAATACAATTTATTTTGGCATGTTATTTATTCATGCACACAAACATATATGTATGAATGAATCAGGTCGAAGGGTAATGTCGGCCTAATTATTTGATGTGCTCTCAACTTATGCACCAAATCTAGGTGAAACATCGGTTTGTATTCCAGGTAATAAAAAATATCAATCAAAGATTATGATTTATTTAGGTTAATCAAAATAGAAAGCTAACGAAGTATTGGTCAATAAAGGGTTATTTACTATACCTACTAGCTAAAACATAAAACTGCAAAAAAATTATTATCACACTCATAAACTGAGGAAATATTAGGCTGTCTTTGCCCTTGGGTAATAGTTATTGAAGAGACTTTTGTCTGCAAAGGACTAGTTAAGGTTTTTTTTACTATAACACTAGTTCCTACTTTGCATGAGAGAGGTGTGACAGATGGAGTATCAAACTGTAAACATGAGTATGAAAATTCAAATGTTTGGTACTTCGAACTCACATGATGGTTGATGGTTGTTTGTGAAATACATACATTGTAAGAAAAAGTAATTTGAATTCCTGTGCTAGAGGATTTTGTGATATGATGGAGTCAAGATGAAGAAGATGCTGATAAAAAAATCCAAAAATTTGAAAACACCTCTAAAGTATGACCATTATTCAAGCTTCAATGAAATGTTTGCATAGAAATCAGTCCATACATTCTATGATATGGTATGATGGATGAGTTTTGCACTGTTAACTAGGTGGAAATTCAGATGTTTAATACCTCTAACTCAACTGCTAAGCAAAGTTTATCCAAAAAATGCATACATGGTGAAAATTACTGTGCTAATGGACAATTACTATATAGCAAACTTGAGATGAGAAATACATTGTTAAAGACCAATTTCCATGATCTAAGGTTTGAGTCCAGAACTGTTCTGGAAACAATTTCAGGAAATAATTCTCAAATATAATCAGGGTCATTTTAAAATAAAAAATGTAAACTATATTCTATTCATTATGTTACCTAGCCAATATTCATCAGATAACAGGTATCCAAGATAACAGGTATCCAATGTTGACTGGAGATACAAGCCTATCTATTTCATAAACATACACAAATATACCTATACTTCCTTGAAAGAAATTAATAGGGTCAAAAGATAAATTGTCTATGTATATGGTGCACTGTTATCATATGTATGTCTTAAAAAAATGAAAAATGTTATTCACATATCTTTTTGTTAAAAAAATTAAAACTATAAATATATGATAAAAATAATTGTCAAAATAAGTTCAACAGCTATAAAATTATGATACCTTACCACTAGTAATAAAAGCATATCACATCACAATAATATATTTTATTTTTGAAGGGAGTGTATCAACAATTATTAAAAGCATTATCATCAGTTAAAGGTAATTAAACACCTATTTTCTGACCGCTATTGGATGTCTCACTGGCTATTCATGGACTAACTATCTGAAATAATAAACCTCAAGCCTTTTTGTGATCTGGGAAAATTTCAAAGTTCATTTGGCTTGAACACAAATTTTAGTTTTATAGATTATAGCAAATGTTCCAATCATTATATCTCTATTTTTGTTGAATAAATGTAACTAAATTATTCAGAAATATTACCAAATTCACCAATTCCTTTATTTTGCTGTAATATCTTACATAAGTAAAATTTATTTATTACTTTGAACACTTTTTAGCAAACATCTTTTATTGATCTATATTCATGCCCAATATGATGTTTCAACTGTCCAACAGTCTTCTTCAGAGCCATTTTTATTTTTATTTTTTTAAAGGAAAAAAAGAGTTTATTTTACTTTTAAGAAAATTAAAATAAAAGTGGCTCTGAAAAAGATTGCAAGACAGTCGAAACATAAGATTGTGCATGAATATAGCTCAATAAAAGATTTTTGTTCAAAGTAGTGGATAAATTGCATTTATCTAAATTATTCTTTGTATTGCTTTTTCTTTTGTGGATATAAATAAATAAATAGTATTAATTTAAAATACAGCTTTTTAATAATGCTTAATTATCAGTTTTAATGAGGGTAAATATATATGTACCTAGCGTGTCCAAATAAAAAGATGACTGATTCTTTCTCCAAGCTATTTGCAGTACAATCTCTGAATGTATGCATGTGTTATGTAGTAGTAGCATTTAACTATACACCATAAAAAATTTAAACCATTAGCATGTCTGAATCACTAAGTTATGTCATGAAATACATGTTTTATACTCTTGTAAAAAACCAACAGAAAATCTTCAGTACTCTCTCTACTATCATTTATTCTTACAAATGTGACTCATGCATTCATTGTCATACAAAATATTAATTACTTCAAGCATTACCATAGCTGTTTTTGACCATTTTTTTTTAAATTAATGTTGGTGTATTGTTTCTTCACAGGTTTTCCACAAAAAAAAAATGTCACTACATAGCATATGTGATGATTCAGATAGCCATACAGGCAGCTTGGACCACTCCTTTCCACTGAAACACACTATGTATACATATACACATACAATATTAATTAATTTATATTTATACTAAAGAATGTAATAAAACACTATAGAAAGGTCTTTTTGTATTACTACAATAACTAATGTAAAATACCATATGCAGACATTACCTATTTTTATGTATAGTAAAATCAACTTTTATTATTTTTGAGAGAATGGAAAACAAAAAGACAGCAACATCTGGAATAATTAGAAATTATAGAGAAAACAATGGCTATCATCGATTCACACCTGCACACCGCCTGATGTCACTGTTGCTAGTCAAAAACCAATAGATATAACGTTACAGGGCTGATTTACAGTTTACTTTTTTTTACACTGCTGTATGTCAGCTTGTAATGCTGGAATTCACAGGGAGGGGAATCCGATGTCTTTGCCAATCTGAAGAATCATCTGTCACATGCGAGACAATTTTTAAAATATTATCCATCTCTGCGTGTAGTGCTAGAATTGGCAGGGAGGGGGATCCGATGTCTTTGACGATCTGAAAAATTGTCCATCACAACATTTTTAAAAAAAAAATTATTTAATAAAATCTAATATTTCTTTTTTCAATTAACGTCTGATCAAAAAAAAAAAAAATTTCATCACTATTTTAAAACAATTTACAAAACACAATTTGATTTGAAAATTCCCCTCTGATCAAGCTTAAGCTTATGCTTTGAAAGTCTCATAGCTGTCCCTGCACAAAATACATTTTATGCATGATTTCTATATAATGCTGGAACATATATTTTTGAAATTCATTTAACCTTAAAGATATGTGTATGGAAGCACGTCTTTTGTCTTACAATTAATACTATCTAAAACTACATTAGGTCATATAAAAAATAAGTACTTCGAATGCACAAAGACTTAGGACAATTTGAATTCCACACACCCTCACATCATACTGTAGTAATCTGTAAAGTTTGTGATAGTACCGCAAAGCACAAAAGCTGCTTAGTGGCCAATATGAACAGAACTGTTCTATAGGCCGTGTGACCAGTATATTTCTGTGCTTTTGCATGGAAACAGCGACATCAGGCGGTGTGCAGGGGATAATCGATGACAACTAAAACAATTTATGATTTATTATTTTTTGAAATACATGCAAGATATAAGTCAGATTTTATAATTTAAAATATTTCATTTGCAAAATGTGTGTGTGTAATTTTAATATTTCAGTTATTTCATACAATGATTACAAAGATTCAAGATGCAACACTGTTTTTAATAACAATAATTTCAATCCTTCACTTAATCAAAAGTTTTAAATAAAAATTTTCCACTACGAAAATCTAACAATAGGACTATCATTATAAACAGTGATGGGATAAAATAAAAATTAGAGAAATGATGAAACTGGGAAATTTTTCTCATAGCAAATGCAGATAAATATGCTAGAAAATAAATACTTTATTTATATGAATTTAAAAAGAATGGTGAAGTATGAAGGTGTTTATTATATCTATAAAGATATTACATATGGGAAAGAGAAAGATGAATAACTCCATGTGTGTAAAATTTAAAAAAAATAGATACATTCATTTTTAACTGAGGTTTAAAGTTTATATCTGTGCTAGAGATATTTATATCTGTGCTAGAGATATATCTAGCTTCGATAGTGATTATTAATAATCATTGTTGTATTTATCTGAAATGGATGGCGTCAAAGTTGTGAGTGGAGGGAAGTTTGACAATGGTAAATGAAAATGTAACAAAATAAATACAATGAGAATGATCACATGGCACAAAGTACAAATATTTTAAAAAAATAATTTGCCAAGTGGATTTTCAGTACTTTTTAAGTATATTCAACTATGAGCAAAAACCAGCTTGGCAAATTATTTACACTTTTTGAAAATACTTTTACTCGGATATATATTCTCTGCCACACGTGGTTTCTCATATTACATAGGTATAATAAATAGTGCATATAAAGGTAATGATTGACCCCTGATTATTATTATATATAAACATGAGATATCAAAAATGAAAAGAATTTTAATCCATTATGCTGCTTTTACATAGATTTAAATAAAATACCAATATAATAGCAATAATTGTATATATATATAATCATACATAAAAGTTCTTTTCAGCAAATATTTATTTTTGCCATATTCAATGTGTTGGGACTATTTTACAATTACAATCTATATTGCCTACATAGCGATATCTATCTCTTTTATATATTAGTTATAAGTGATTTTAGTTAATTTTATATAAAAGAAACAGATGTCGCTATGTACACAATGTAAAATGTAAACTGCAAAATAGTTCCAACACATTGAAAAGAGAAAATATCAATATGTGCCGAAAAAAGTTTTTAAGTATTATTATGGTTACTATATATACACAATTATTGTTGTTATTTGAAGATATTTTATTTTATATTATATTGTATGATTTATTTAAATACATGAGATAAAATAATAAAACAAGAAACTGAAACTGTACAATTTTATATATACCAAAATATGAATAAATAATACCTTGCTAGTTTATTATAGTAAGACTGCTATCTTGAATACCATTTCATAAATTATAAGTTTTATTTATGAATTGATTAAATGATGCATTGAAAATTTAAAGTTAATTCTTTATGTTTTATTATATATATTATAGCCTTTACCTTTGGCAAAAGCTAACTGTCAAGTCAAATTTTATGCCAAGGCATATAAAAAAATATATAGTTCAATTATAACATAGATTTTTATTAATGCTTTACAAAGTCACAATTTTTATATAAAAAAAGTTATTCTGGCAATATTTTATAAATTGTACAGCTATAAAATAATTTTTACACAGCTTAAATTATAAGTTTTAAGCTTAAGTAAGTGTTTATCATACTAAAGACTTTAAATTTTTAAATAGATAATATAAATGATAAATAATATATTTTAAGTTGATGATGCTAATTAGTTCTTATTTAACTGTTAAAATGTTTTGAAGGGTGATATTAACTTTAAGATTAAGAAATCAGGTTCAAATCCTATATTTTGGTTTGCTGGTAACTTAAATTAAAACAATAATATTTTAATTCATTTTAATTTTAACACATAATATTATAGTTAAATATTTTACATGTATAACTTAAAAAAAGTTTAATAAAGCTAGTAATTAACATAGGATTTTTAAATGCACTATATAAATAAATAATGAATGAATCCATAAATATAATATTTATTTTAACATTATTTATTTTAAAATATTTTAAAGATAGTTTTAAATTTATATTCTGAGACTTGTCTAAATTTAAATAATGGAAAATAAATGTATTAAATATTATCTGTAATATTTATTTCATTTTAATAATGTAAATTTCATTATGTAATATTTTCATTTTATCCAGGTGTTTGCAATTTTTAATTAATTATTTTTATTTGCAAACAGGATGTTTTTAATTAATTTGTAATTGTCTACCCAAAAAAATTGATTTATTTTAAAATTGAATATTACTAAAGCAAATTTTTATCTAACAACTTTCTCCAGTTACAATAGATCAGGATTTGAACTAATAAGGGAAGGGTGCAAAAGTTAAAAAGTTAATTACAAGTCCTGTAAAATGGTCAAATGACTAGTAGTATAAATATATGAGTTTGTCACCAGCTCAAGATCCTCAATAAATTTTAAGTTAGTTTGCAGCAGTTGAATTTTTAAAAACTCCAGTTAAATTTTAGTTTTCAAAATGAATTTTATTAAGCTTAATAACAGAATAAAAAACCAGCAATTCCAATATATATATATATATCATGACAACTTGACATTTACATGAAAAATTGTGAAGAAAAAACACAAATATATAAACAAATTTATACAGGAAAAAATTATATCTTTACCATTAGAAATATTAATAACAAGGAGCCCCAAAAATGTATATTATTGTCCACCACTAAAGGATTTCAAGTTTTTATTAGATTTCTTTGTCCAATTTTTCCCTTTCCTTTATTTATAGGCTTGAGCATAGTCACATTAGTGACCACATGAATGTGTGTTTGTTGATGAAATTTTTTCATCCCTTAGCCTTATTATTTCTATTTTGTTCCAAAAGATATTTGGATGCTTCCTTGTGTTTGCATTATATGTAAATGTGCATCTGCTACTCCATAATGAGAATAATGTAAATGTATAGAATCTAATGTGCATAAAGTAACCTTTCACATAGGATTGAAGAAGGGTTTGTATAGTACACTTTCTATTTTTGAATAAATTGGGAATTACAGCCCAAATATTATCTAATATAGGACAAGAAAAATATATGTGACTGAGTTACTGTTTCTCTTTTCTAAAGCCTGTACGCATCATCAATGTTAATGCAGTTCCTTTTATAATGAAAGAAATTTAGAGTCAATAATGCTTCCATGTTTAGTTTAAGTAGGAAGTCATAGTATTTCAGTTACAGTGACCAGTATTTAAATTTTTATTGTGTGTTGTTTACATTTAAAAAAAGTTTATTATCATTTGAAGATGGAAGATAGATTAGTATGTATATTTCTCAAATACCTATACTTAGTGTCCATATCACTGAACTTGTGATATTTAGCAATGTGATGTGAAGACTCCAGTTAAATTTTAAAGTGCAATTTTCTTTAAATTTTATTATTTTAAGCTAACTATGCCAGTCTAAATTAAAACTATCTAGACACACTTATCTGAACCAAAACACCAAAGAAATTAAAATCTTTATGCCTTTCAGTTTTAGTGGTAATATTATTTCATTAATACAATTTTTAGAATATGATCACTTTAAATTTTCTGCATTGGATAATTTCAACAGTTATTATTATTGCATTATACTGACTCAAGAACTCTTTTCAATTTTAAAATCCATTTGAACATCTTCATTATAAATAATAGTGCCACAAAAGTCAGAATATCACAGAAAGTATTAACAATTTCTTGAGGTTTTCTTTAAAACATTCATTTATGTCAAATATTGTCCAAAATTTATTTACCTTGAGTAAAATAATTTTAATTTATTGGATAAGAATTACATTTTGATATAATGTATGTTTATCACATATTTACAAATTATTAAATCTACAAAAGAAAGATTTAAATTAATAATAATTTATACTTCACATCATCACTATTTCATATGCTTACACATGCTGTCAGTAAGAGTAATGAACTCTCCATATAGTAATGCCACCAAGTGCAAGCCTTTGCAATCAATGGATGCAGAAAGATTTGTGGAGATGTTGGATGACTAAGCACTAGATAGGAATTTTATGCATAAACCTTCCTGCATCCATTGATCACAAAGGCTTCCACTTGGTGGCACTACTGTATGGAGACTTTGGTATTCTTACTAATTTATACTTCAATAAAACAATTTATTTGTGCTGTAATATAATAAAGTACATTCAATTATTATCTGAAAATGTATGAAAGACTATTTATTATAACTGTTTCTGTTTTTCTTCCCTGTACAAGAAAGAAATCATTTTATCCAATTAGGGTAATAAAAAAATCAACTTGCAATTAACTATTTCATAAATATTATGAAGAATTAAGTTATCATTTAATAAAACAACTGTAAAATATACCTGAAAAAATACAATTCAAATCATGATACTATATTTAATTATTTTATAATGCCTGCAATAATGTTTTAAAGCCTGCAAGCATAATTTCTCCTCTCTGAACATTGGTATGTATATATTTTTTTCCTATAAATATTTGATAATGTTGGATAAATATTATTTACCAGAAGTACTTTATTATAAAATATTCACATTACTATTACAAATTTAGAATAAGTTGTATAATGAATTAAGTTGGGAACCTGAATTCAAGTACTTGTGATCTATTTATTTCATTTAATAAATATATATAATTTATATTCATGAATACTTGTTTGAATGGACATAAATTTATTCTGTACTTGCTAGCATAATTATTTGAAATTTTACTAAGGATATCCAAAAGAAACACATTCTATATTTCATAGTTATGTTATAGATTTTGATATCATAGTTATATTATATGATGAATATGTTTGCTGTCCACAAAATTTTGTTGCCAACATTCCTCTTCAGTGTGTTTCAAGAAGAAAAGTAGGACTGTTCTTTAATTTATTTATGTGGTGTTAAAAGGGTTAAATTTATTTGTATTATGATTTTGCATACCATGTTTTATTTATATGCATATTATTTTCATATTGTATATATGCTATACTTTGAAATATTATAGATTAAAGTTCTCAGAATAGTATTTTATTATACTTGCATATTTTAAAATAGAATACATCTTCCTTTTTATATATGAATTATTTATTTATGAAGGCATATAGTTACGCTGTAAGCTGAATACATAGATGTATGTTACTATTACTTATTTTATAATTACTTATTGCCTAATGTTAATAGAGCCATATTTCACATTAATTATTATCATTTTCACATTTGTTAGCTGTAGCATTTTCTTACAATAATTTATTCTCTCTATTTTTGGAGTAATTTTATATGCTAGTATATTTCAAGTTGGCAATGTTAGTTTCTATCATTATTTTGCTAGCTTATTTTTCAAGAGATGGTAGCATTTGTATCTCTTATTTTTTATTGTCTTGCTATCATCTATATGCTCATAACATATATTTTGGAAATTGAGTTTAGATTCTCTCACTATTTTAAGGCAATTCCTATTTAATATTTTTGTCTGTGATGTGAAGTCTCATTATTTTTCCGACTAGTGTCAAAGTCCTTGATCTTTTATTAGCCCTCAAATGTAGGTGCATTCTTATGAGCTATGCCATCATACTTTTACTTTGCTCTATTTAAATTATTTGAAGATGAATTTTGTTCGTAGTTTGTAGTATGTGTAATAAAGCAAGTGTAATATTTTTATTACGGTTTTATCTGGCATTTTAGTAGTTTTGTCAAGGTATTGAGGAATTCTACCTTACCTCTATAGCATACTTAGCTGAATAATTCATTATAAATGGGTAAGTCCTATATCTGAGCTTTGCCAATAATGAGGACTAAATATAATAAATAATTAATTTTAACAGTTTATTTAAATATAAATAGACAATATACATCTCTCCTATCACTCCATCACACTAGATTGGTAAGCTATTATTATTATTGAGTATGTTAAATATTCATAAAAGGGACACTACTTATATGAAGGTTACTATCATTGTATGAATGCATTGAAAAATGCAATTTTTTTTATAAATAAGCAATATTATAGACTTTACTTTAATTGCTGGATCACTTTTGTTTAATCCAACTGAATTTATTTTTATAAAATATGATGTAAATTTTTAAATCCTTCTATCATAATTTTTGAGAAGTAAAGTTGTGAAAGCCTTTGGTTCTGTGAATTCATAATTTCATATTTGTTTTCTTTGTAGAATAAATATTTGTTGTTGTTATTTAAGAAATTTCTCATAGCTGTTTGTTCACATGATTCCACTTATCAACCAGAAATCATTCCACATATTGAATAAAAATTTAAATGCTTATAAATATTATAAATTATCTTAAGTATATTTGCTAAAAGAGTATATGAATACTGAAGTCAAGTCACTTTATTGAATTATTTAAACATAAAGTAATGTTTAATCGATTTGCTCAAAATATGAAAATAAAGATTGATTATGATGAATTAGAAGAAGTTAACAGTTACAAATAGCTTGGTCAGATTATTAATACAGATGGAAACATAATGGAAGAAATTAATCATAGAATTAAACTTGGTTGGAGTGCTTTTGATAGAAATAACTTGATACTAAAAGGGAATATGCTTATGTGTTTGAAAAGGAAGGTTTTTAACAAATTGTTTTACCAGTTCTTACTTATGGATCTGAGACTTGGACACTTAATAGAAGAGCAATACAAGGACTTCAGACCACTCAAAGAAGTATGGAGAGATGCATGTTGGGAGTAACAAGAAGAGATCGAAAACACAATGTATGGGTAAGAGAACAAACAGGTGTTACTGACCTCATTGAAAAAATTAAAAGATTGAAGTGGAGTTGGGCTGGACATATTGCTAGAAGAGATGATAATAGATGGACAATTGAAATTTTAAACTGGATTCCAAGAGATTGTAAAAGACCCAGAAAGAGACCATATGTGAGATGGATGGATGAAATAAAAAAGTGTGCAGGGGTGATGTGGAGAAGAGAAGTTAAAGATCGGAAAAGATGGATTAAACTTGGAGAGACCTTCATTCTGCAGTGGATTGATAATGGTTGATGATGATGATGATGATGAGAACACCTGAAAAAGATATATTTTGCTTAATAAAGAATTCCAATTAGATTTGTTATTTTTAGATCATTTAACTAATTCAATTTGCTTATTTCAAATCACTGTGCATATTTATTTTAAAATCACTTTCATGTTTGAATATCATATTTATTATTTTATGATAAAATTAATTTTACAAGAACCTAGTTCATATTTATAAGATGTTTAAGTAGGTTTATTTTAAGATAGTTAGAATAGCTATTAAATCCCTTACTCATTCTTAATAACTGAGTGTAATCCTAGATTATTAATTATCTTATTCTAAAATTAATAGATCATGTTTTGTTTTATTTAAGTTAGTAATAATATTTATCATATCATAATTATGATAAGACATTAACTTAGGAGAAGTGTATATTTTATTTATTTTATTAACTAGAATTTCATTCAATGTAGAGTGAATCTGAAGAGTTAAAAAGAATTTATTTTGTAATTTAAATGAGATCATATTATACTGAGATACCCTGATTTGTTTAACGAACCATATTATTCAAATTTATTTTGATAATGAAGAAATTACATCCAAAAATGTTAAGTGGCATAGATTTTCAAAAACATTCTAAATTTTATAAGAAAAATAATGTTTTATCTGATCAAAGCAATGAGATACTTAGAAAATACTGAAGAGATAGATTAAGTGATAGTTGTAGTAGATATTTGTGGAAGAAATTTAAATATAATCTCAATGGCATATGCTCACAATATTAAGTTTTTTATATGTGTTAGAATCAATTGTTATTTCTTCTCCTCTTGATTTATTAATAATGTTGCTTCATATTTTCATATTCTCCTGTATATCTTCTCATTGAAGCATAAGACATTTGTTTTATAAACTTACTGAGCTTAGCTATATCTTGTAAAATATTTTAGCCTATACATATAAACATTTCTTAATTATGATTTGGTTCATACAATGCTGGCATCGGTTAAATGAAAGGACCTCTCCTTCTTCATAGGTTACAATATATATATATACACACAAACAGTACATATATAGATACCTAAATAGTTGCTATTATAATTTTAAAATGTTATGTAGACCGTGGATACCATATCCCTGTTTATATCTCTATCTTTATCCATTCTTTGCATTAATAATGCATTTAAAATTACATATGTTCATAAGAATATCATCAAATTACTAACTTTTATTTCATAAAAAAGTAATAAGAAGAAGAAACAAGTAAAGCCACACTTTGCCATTTCTATAAATATTTATAATTTTCATTTTATAATGTACCTTTGAATTTTAATAATATAAAAGACCAATAATTATGATTGAGATCTAAATAAAATGTTAAAATAATTTACATAGCAGTCAACAATTAATTACTTTTAACAATAATCCAGGAATTTCATTTGACCATAATATTCATTTGCTCATTACTTTCACCAGCCTTGGAACACAGAAGTTAACCCCATGCAAAAAAACTGTCAAAATAATGACATCACTAAACATACAAATTTTGAAATAATAATTCTATATATCACATGATTACTACTCATTTTAAAAACAAATACTTTATCAATCTTATGAACTACACTACTGTTTTAAACATCATTTTTAAACTAATTGTATACTTAGTTATTCAAGAGTTTATGCACTGTCATGGCAGTTTCATTCAAAATGACAAGTAAAAAACTGTTTTAGTCATGTTTTAGTAAATTCGCACAAATAGTATAAAGCAGTATTCAATCATCAGCATTATTGTACTAAAACACAGTGTTTATTTTTCTATATTCAAAATTGTCATCATAACTTCTTACTTAGCATCATTACTTTTAAATTATATATATATATATTAAAATAATATTTAAATATAAGTATATTGTCTATACTGAACTTAATTTAATTAGAAGGGATTTGAACTCAGACTTTCAAGCTCCCTGCAGCTATCCATTTCATCTTATACAATCGATACACATGACCATATACTGTGTGAAATAAATAAATGGTCTCCAATATATGTATTTCACACTGAACCAGCACTCACCACTTTGTCCAAATCATCAGCTCCCACACAAATATATAATCACTGCTCAATTTATATTAAGATAACAAATCTTCAAACTTTAATGAACAGACTTCAATCTTCTCTACCTCTTTAGATATCCATATCATTAAAAATCTGATGATGGAATGCTCCAAGCCCTTGTGATATCAATCTTATTGTCTTACCCATGTTGACTTTAAGTCACTCTGACCCCTCACATATAAAACCTTAAATAAGTCCATTAAAATACATAGAAGAGGGGTGAGCAGAATACAGGCTGAATATGTAATATTTAATTACAAGTATATTGTCTATACTGAACTTAGTGTAATTAGAAGAGATTTGAATTCAAATTTTCAAATTCTCTACAGCCATTCATTCTGTAGGGAGCTTGAAAGTCTGGATTCAAATCCCTTCTAATTATATATTAAAATATTTTTTTAGGTATTTAAGAAAAAAATATAATGGTACACTCAATTTGTGGCAAAAGTAACATTATTTAAATAATCAATTGCACATTAATCTATTTCTTATGCATACACACCGTTAGTGGAAAAATTGACTTGGAATAGCTTATTTATAAGCAAAAGTTCACAACTCAATTCCTGATTCAAGAAATAAAAAAACTCTGACAATTGGAACTATTGGACTATACTCACCATGCTATCAGTACCTAGTTTAAAATAGTTATCTAAACTGAATACAACTTAGTGTTCTACACAGTTTGATGCAGAGGTAAAATGGCATATCTGTAGTTCAAGGTCTATAGATCACACTCTAGGTCTGTTGCTTCCAGCACAAAAGCCTAATAAATTTGTGAGTTATATATTTACTTATTTATAATACTTTCATAATCAGAACAGTTATTTCATCCCTCCAAAGTAAGGCTATCAATGATGGCCTTGGCTGGATTTGGTACCATAAAAATAAGAAAATATCAATAATTGTTTCTATTTTAATGCAGAAGAAATGCTAATGCATTACACACATGCATAAATCTCTAGTGCGGCAATGCATTGTCAAAACCTATAAGCAATCCTATTAAAAAAATTGAATTACTAACAACAAATCTATCAGATATATATTTAATAGAATCTCAAATACACAGTGGATTAAAGTACCCATAGTTAAACATAATAAATTTATATACTAATCAACTATTAAAAAGATATCAGTA
Organism: Epiperipatus broadwayi; assembly: GCA_028023455.1. Lineage (NCBI taxonomy): Eukaryota > Metazoa > Onychophora > Udeonychophora > Euonychophora > Peripatidae > Epiperipatus > Epiperipatus broadwayi. Next base: position 6,371,576 of record JAQFVV010000064.1, read on the forward strand.
AAAAAAATAAGGCTGACAGTACTGTAATTTTTTAAAAAAATATCTAAATCATCTATACCATCTACATAGCATGACTACACACACGTACATAATGAACATGTTAATATAATTAAGTTATTCATTACTTTGATTTTCTTTTAGATGTTCTTATACTGATAGTAAATATCTGTACAATGCAATCACAATATTTTTAATACAGTACTATATAGGTGACTAGTATATAAATTTATGATGTTCCATATTGATAATTATGAATTAGAAGATAAAAAATTCTCTAAACACTATGATCAAATTATTAAGTACTTGGGAGTTTTCAAGTAAATCAAAATGGCAGTCCCTATTATTGATAAATGTACAGTTTCAATGGCCTATAATCTACCAAAGATGTGTTAGTTGTTAAATTAAAATAAAATTAGTAAATCAATCATTAAATTTAAAAAAGGAATAAATTCCGATAAATTTCATTAAGAAACTTTATTTCATTTTTTTTTATGTATATTATGGCATGGGAAATGATAAGATGCTCTTAACATTGTCGTATGTTGGCTCAATTCAATGTTTCTTTTGGTCAGCAGTTTTTTTGGTACATTGTCATAATAATAAAAATTTGGAATCTTCCTGTCACAGAACATTATGCAGTGTACTATTTCCAATGGTACGGAATCCTGCCCTCCTGAAAAGTCTGCATTAATGGTCATGATATAATTGTATGCTGCCGACATAAATAAAATGTAAATACTGTAATTAATTTTTCCACAATTATTTCTTTTTTTTTAAATAACAGTGTCTAAGTACTTTAGACTGGCTTGGATATATAGAAAGACAAGTAAAGAATAGGGTGGACCGCCCTATTCTTGTTAAATTCTCTGTCTTGTATTTACGATCTGATTGGCTGTTATAGTAATGAGCGTGAGAGGTTTTGCAGTCTCTCAATTTAATTTCAATACTGTTTGTGCTTTATAAAATAAATATTATTTAAATAACAGTAATAAAAAATAAAATGTAATTATTAAATATGGCAGACATTTCCTAGCAGGCATTATTCTGTAAACATTTTTTTAGGACCCTAAAAGTGTACATTTATCAAGAATATGCACTGCTATCTTGGTTTATCTAAAAACTAATAAGTACTGATTATTAATATAAATGAAAGCATAATGTAAATTAATTAATTACAGAATTAAACTTAGATGGAATGCTTTTGGTAGAATATTAAAAGAAAATATGCCTATACATTTAAAAAGGAATATTTTTGACAGATGTGTTTTCTTAAGTCTTATTTATGGATCTAAAACTTGGACACTTAATAAAAAAGCAATCTAAAGATTTCAGGTAACTCAACAAATTATGGAGAGATTCATGTTAGAAATAACAAGAAAAGACCAAAAATGAAATGCATAAGTGAACTAAAAAAATTAAGAGATGGAAATTGAGCTAGGCTAAATATGTTGCTAGAAATGATAAGAAAAAGATAGTTAAAGTTTTAAATTAGATCCTGTGAGATTATTAAGGATCTACAAAGAGACCTGATAAGAGAAAAATGGATGAAATAAGAAAGTTTGTTTGTAAGATGTGGAGAGACTAGAGAAAAGAGAATATGAATTATTCTTGAATAGAAGTTCACCTTGCAGTGGATCGATAATGCTTTATAATAATAATATTGCAATTTATGGAGACTGATTCTTATTATATATAAATAAAGGCTAAATTTTGAAAAATAATCATTGTAGCCATTTCAATATGTTGGTATACATATTTAAAGTCTACAGCTTCAAATGATGTCATGAAAATTCATTTAGCCTTTAAATATGTTATTTATTAAACTGAGTGTTTTTACTACTTAGTTCTTTTTTGATTCAAGTATAATCCCTGTCCAGGTCAAGCTTGGTGGTCTAGTGGTTAGCATAGCTGCCTTCCAAGCAGCTGGCCCGGTTCGCTTCCCGGTCAACGCATTTGATATATGAAATGAAAAAAAGTATAATCCCTGTACAGCTCTTGAAAACAGAATTTTAATCAATACGATAAACTAAAGCGTCATATATCTTCAGGAATATACATTGTATGAATCATCAGCAATGGGAAACGAATTCTGTAAAAGTTTTAAATAAATTGTTTTATCAAAGTGAATAAATTGTTTTATCAAAGTGATTTCCCTTCGACAATTAAAGCTTAAAGTAAAGCAAATGCATATTTAATAGTTTCTTTTTTTAAAAAATAATATTTAATAAACTGGAAATGCTCAAAACATGATACTACAGATTTAGATTTATTTTTAAAAAATCTGGAAGTGTAATGACTCACAAGGAAGAACAGACACATGTTTAATTTCCCATTAGTTCCCTTACTTAATTATTAGAAACTCCAGAACATTAATAACTCAAACAGCTCTGGAAAACAGTTTTCAGTTGCAATATCCCTAATCCTGCTGGGACATGAGTCAAGAGAAATTGTTTACAACCAAGTATTTTTTCAATATATATATACGTTTAAGACGTATTGCTCTTCAAATTCGAAATTAACTTTTAATTTATTTACTTTATAATGCCTTAATGTTTTATATACATAAGATAAGCTCAATGAAGTAACTAAATGTTTACGATTAAATTTTTTTTTTTTTTAATTAGCCAAAAAGATTAACTTATAATCTCATATTTTTTAAATCATGTCACTGAATAAGTAAATATTCAACCTTTACAAATGTATTTAAATAATGATTTAAAATATATATATACAAGTTTAATACTTATATTTTTAATCTTGCTTTTTTGGCATTATTTACGTGTAGTCATTTTTATTTACTTAAGGAATGTTTTTCTTCTGGAAGAAATTTATCATATTTTTGTTACGTTTGAAAAATTGAACATTACTTTCTATGTGTATCATATAAGACACATTTTTCTCATACCGGAAAATGTGCAAATCTATCTAATACATATAGGTCATAGATATAAGTGTCAGTAAATATTTTGCAGCAACTAAAAATAATTAGGATAAAAATTTGAAAAGTCAAAGACCTTCTTACATATATGTATATTCATAAAATTCGTTGAGACAAAAATCTGGCACGTGTCCAAAAAAGAGGGTGTTAAGGAACTGTAAGCTAATTTTTCCTTAATTAGAAAATGGCACTTATTCTTTCTTTGTATAAAGGATAAAACAATCTTTTCCAATGCAAAAGTTTATCACATCATTGTCTGTAAAAAGAACAGGGAAGAAAGCAATTAACTCACCAGGCTGGCCAATTGTCAGATGAGTAGATTTTGACCACTAACCCATCCTTGTTTAATCTACTATCTAAGAATATTTAGATATATGTTTACTGATAAAAACTGTATGATTAGTTGGCTTGGCAAAAGATCAGATACCTGACAGAAAAATTCTAAGATTTTGAGAATTTCACTTTGCCAGATTTAAACTTTAAGGTGTAGGCATGATAGACAGATGTTTTATCTACCTCTGTGCCATAATGTCTTTCATATTGTTTGTATAAATTCAATACTAAATATATACATAAAAGTAGTCAGGAGAACACTTGATGTTTGAGCACCAAATGATAAGTAAACACGTGTATTATCCAAATAGATTCTTTTTCACTTCCATCACTAGAAGTGGATTTGACAAAATTCAACTCATCACACCACACTCTACTATTCAGCTAAACTCAAAATTTAGCAGTTGAGGCTAGGAGATATAAAATTCTGAAGAAAATTGCTGGGGCAATCGAAACTGTAAACTATGAAAAAGAGTGGTAAATAAAGCATTGTGTAACAGTAGTAAAGTGCATGGACAATTTAATATTACATGGTAAACTCAAAATAATAAATTCAATAAAAGTATCTAAAAATGTGAACTGTTTATGATGAATCCTATTTTATAATTAGTGAGTATGGTAGAGTATTGAGTACTTTTGTAAAAGCTGTATGATGGAAGTTTGCCAGCAATGTTTTTTTTAGGTATCCATTTTCAAGGACCTCAACTATTTATTTCTTTTCTCAAAAATATTTTGCCAAAGATGTGTTATTTATTAAAATTAAACAATATTAAAAAAATAAATTATAAGTTACTGTTAAATTTAAAAAATATTACTAAATGGCTAATAAATTCTATTTCACAACATATAATTAATATTTTTTTAGCATATGATAGCATAAATGTAAACATGTTGCAAATATTGTCATTATTTAGTAGCATTTTATTAGGTTTAGTATAATATTACTTTTGAGCTTTTACTTTACTTGGGTTTTTTCCCCCATGGAAATGATTAAAATTTGGGATCTTCCAATGACAAAAGAAACAAAAAGCACAGGGGAACTGCGAGACAACACATTGATTCCTATTTATCAGAATTTATATTGCACCAACTGCATAAAGATGAAGATGCATTTGTGGCCATGATATACACTATTAAGGATTTCTGCTCACCAACATGAAAAACCCAAGTTTGTAGCACACTTTTGTTATACTTTCTTTGATCAGCTTTTTAATTTCTCATAATCTTAAATTTCCTTTGCTTACAATCATTTGTAGTTCTGTGTATTTTCTTTCATTTTTTTAGAATTATATTAAAAAATAATATTAAGTATAGTTGCTTATATTCAACCATATTGTTTGCAAGAATTTTTTGATGCCTCTGTGAATGGATAATTAAAATAAACATGGGTGGCAAACTTCTGTCATACATCTACAAAAGTACCGACTATTTGATAGTACATTTAAGCCTAGTTTTGGGTAGAACTGTTATGTTAAATATTTTGGTTTTTCTTTTTCATATGCCATAGCATCGTCCAGGAAGAAAACCCACAACAACTATCTGCACGCAACTGCTTGCAAGCAGGTGCGCTGATCTCTCAGCTACCAATGCGACAATCATATTTATTGTGTATAGATTTCAAAGCCCAAAAAATGCTGCTTTCTTTCTGGACATAAGTACAGTAGATATCATATTATTTTCTTATTATTTTTGTCTGAAATAAATTGATATCTGTAAATTATTAAATAATTTATTTGACATATACATTACACAAATGGTAATACCAGGGGAAACAAATATGGGCTGAATTTTCTCAAGTCCTGTATACTTTTAAATTATGGTCTTGCCTTTTTAAAGATTTCCAATCTGCTAGTGATCAATAAATAGTGCTGCTTAAATATACATTTATACATATATCACATGATAACAGCTACAGCTTAAATAAAATCATATAACCTATAAGATGATGTCCAGGCACTCTCTAAAGATACACATAGAGGTTGCCTTGACATCAAGATAGTAGATTTTATAGTTCATTTAAGCTTCAGCTGTTATGTGATTTTACATTTACAAATCATATAGCTATTAACAATTTATGGTTTATTAACTAAAAGTAATGAATATATATATACACTTAATAAGTCACTCAAAATAGTAGACAACTGGTTTGTATGCAATTTATTTTAATATCATCAAATCAATTTTCATTCACAAATGAACCTTCTCAAGATGCCATTTTTAAAATTAATCATATGACAATAAGCCTTCTACAGCTTAAATATAGTCACTGGTTTGATAAAATTGGAAGAAATGGTTACTCTTAGATAATTGGAAGCTGTAATATATAAGGATGTAGAGGTAGGTAAAAAAAGATGAATAAGAGAATGTATAATGGATATATATATATATATATATATATATATAATGGATGTATATATATATTAACATAGTCAATGGTTTGATAAAATTGGGAGGTAAATTGTCAATGTTAGAAAATAAGAGGCTATAATATGTATGAATGTATATGTATTGATGGTATAAGAGAGGAATTGTTTATTTGATGATAGATAGAGTATAAGAAAGAAAAACAAGGATAAGAAAATGTATAATAAATGTATACATATGTGTAAATTTATAAAAATAATAAATATTTTTTATTTTTTCATGGGATTATTTCTAGTGATAGCCACGAGAGTGTGTAAAGCTATAGAATGTTTATTGTCTCATGAATAATTTTAAATATGGCATCTTGAGAAGGTTCATTTGTGAATAAAAATTGGTTTGATTATATTAAATTAAACTGTATACAAACCAGTTGTCTATTACTTCAAGGTATATAGAATTTGATTGATTAAGGGTTTATAAGTTTTTGACAACATTATGGTCATATAAGTTACTAGAAAATGACTATAAGAAATGATATATATATATATAACACAAATATGCATAAGCATACAAGTTCATGTGTAAACTATCTAACAATTGTAATCCTAAAGCACAAAGGTTTTACCACTTACGTAAAATAATATTCTTCTACAAATATAAGTATTATGTGACCATAAAAGCTCATTTTTCTTCACTGGATAGTGATAATAAGCCATAATCTTCAGTACTATTTTGATAAATATATTCCATATAATATTACCAGATGGTCCCATAACAGGTTATTGCTAATTAGTCTTCATTCACAGGAAAAATAATTAACAATGCCCTCTATAAAAATGGAATATTCATCATTTTATCAGAAGCAAATTAACAAGTTGGTGTATTGTCTTTGCAAGAAATATTTCATTAAAAAATTCACTACTTGATTTTCAAAAAATATGTTTCCTTAACTATTTTCTTACAATTATACACTTCAATCAAAAGGACAAATATAAAAAATGCAAGCAGTAACCCAAATGCTAATGAATTTTGATTCTGGAATAATATTGACCATATGATTTAATGGTCAGGAATTCATAAAACTTTTACGTACTAAAAATGGTCAAGAGATGAAGCTGAAATTCTATGGACATTGAGTTAAAGAACCTACTATTCTACTATTACCATAATCTACACATGGTAAAAATAATCAAATGATTTATTGGTTTAAGGTCATTAAGAAGTTTGAGAATACCTAAGAAGTTCAAGTAATGAAAGTAAGAATTGACCCCTGATCTATGCACATTTGAGCTCCAAAATATGCCACTCTATGATTTCACCAAATGACACAGAGTAATAATTCATTGACTACTAGTTACTGCTTCTTTTCAAAATATAAAGACAAAATAAAAGTTCTCACTTATATTCCATTTTCCCCTTCCTATAATTATCTCACTGCTTTACACTCACATATCTACATTGTTAGTTTTCTTAATTAGCCATCATGCAGACAACCCTTTTTAATGTTGATAGTGCTGAGTATAAAAGCTGGATGCTTCTGAATTGATGGGAAAATATATTTCAAAGTAAACATAATCAGTTTTTGCCAGTTGGTTTTCAACTGCATACACTATAAGTAGCATATATTTGCATGTGAAACCTAAAATGTCCTCTGCAAATTGACATAAACATTAAATTACACAACAGATCTTTAAACACTAATTCTGATGCAAATACATGGGATAATCAGGCCAAAACCACATGATAAAAAATAACTATTGTGTTAGCAACTACAGAATATCTCAAGTGCTAGATATCCTCTTCAGCGAGTAGTTTCCCTAACTAGGAAATAAAATAAAATCACTTTAAATAATTTTCCAGTATATCAAAACCAAATACAGAGAACTAAGAATACTAATACAATAATAGGCTAATATAATTATTCTTCATAAGAGTCATCATTTATCTGCCTTGTATAATTTAATACATGAATAGAATGGCAACCTTGAAAGCTAAAGGTCGATGGATTGTAATTCAGTTCTGTAGTTCCCATATGTATATATATAATCTCCTGGAAAAAAAATCATTTGATTATTTATTATCATTGCACTATTAACTTTCATCATTTTACAATATTTGACTCCCCTAGGAAAGGCTACTTTTGTTTTCCAGTATTAGAAATGCAAACAGCTTCTATTAAAATAAATCAAATAAAAAACACTTAAACATAATTATGAGGGGATCACATTAGCATATTTAAATTCATAAACTCTGTGTAGTTGTGATTCTTCCTTTCATGTATTTCATCTATTTCATAGAAAATGTGTAAAAAATAAAATTAAATTGAAACAGCATAATTTCTAATTCCCTGTCTCAAATCAAGATCACTTTTCTGGAAGTTCATTCAAGAAACATTTCAAACTATTGTAAGAATTATTCCATAACTAAATTGCTTTTATTCAAAATTCCAAATGATTTTTTTAAAATAATGCATGTCACAGTAATGCTTGAAAGTTTATGCATCAAATATCCCTATTTAGTGTCTATCCATCCAATATCCCAATTAGTTTCTAGCTTCTGGTCGTCATCAGTAAGGAGTCTTGGATCTGAAAGCATTGTATCTAGATCTTTGTATTTAATGCAACATTCCAGCAGTCTCAGCATAAATTGAAAAAATTACTGTGTTTTCATTTTAGATGCATACCTTTATAGTTTACTAAAAAGATAAAAGATGGTTGCTGGACGGTTGCATTACATGCAAAGATCTAAGTGCAGTGCTCTTAGATCCAAGACTGCTCAATGACAAATGCCACAAGCTAAACTAGATTGGGATATTAACCATCATTAGCATCAATTGATTACTATGGCTTGCACAGGATAGCCCTAATCTATAGAGTTTGCCACTGTTTTAACAGCTTGTGAAGGCATAAAAAATGATGATCATGTGATTTTTTTCTACATTCAGAAAGAAAAGCTAATTAGATTTAGTTTTTCTAGATACTACAGAATTGTCTGCAATCAATTAAAGATTCCCTTTAGAAATGAACTTTTACAGTCTATGATATGTGCAACAATGATCAAACATTGAACATAAAATGCATAATAATGGTTGTCAAATCTAAGCATGCAAAATGAGTATGTTGAATGCCATGAATTAAATTACTTTTATATTAGAATTTCTTTTACCATGTTATGAAAAGTTTTATCCCTTTTGTTTTAAATTTTTTAAAAGAATTCCCTGGTGTCAGGTTTGATTACATTCTCAACATTTGTCATCAACTTACCTTTATTCTTTATTATATTTTCAGAAATTTTGAATTATTCAATTGAAATATGTCTATAAATGAAAATTATTCTGAAAAATATTTTCATTTTTTAAATATAGAAAATCACATTAAAGTGAAATATAAGAAAACTACTATCCATACAGTAGTGCAAGTAAAAGCCTTTGTAATCAATTTATGCAGGAAGATTTGTGCATTAATCTCTATCTAGTGCTTACTCATTCAACATCCCCAGACTAGTTTCTAGCTTGTGACACTACTGTATAAAGTTTGGTGATCCCGTGATGTTTTGATGGCTTTAAAGTGAAATATATAATAAGATTAGTAAGACCAAAAAGTTTTTCTTATTGAACACAATTGCTAAAATAATATTAAATTTTAAAAAATTAGACTTGTTTTAACTGTTTCAAAAGCCTGAATGAACTATTATTTAGATTACTTAAAGATAACAAAATCCTATTTAAAAGTTAGTTTTATTTATAATTTTACAAATATTCCAAAAATTAATTGGCTGCAGTAAAGATAAAAGCATTACTTTCTAGCCAATTACAAGTTGTGGACAAACATTATTAATTTCTCTTGACCTGTCTTCTTCTAAAGTATTTTTTTTCCAATGAATCATACTAATTATAATTTTTTAAAAAAGCAAATGTTTTTGGAAAAATCATCATAAACATGTAACAATCTATAGGAAATATATGTTTTCATTTTCAAAATCTAACGACAGAATGTAAATGCTCAAAATCTATCACAAACACTCTCATATGGAGACTAGAAACTAAATCACTAAACATATGGGGAGTTTTGCCTGTTTTTGACTAGAAACTAAGAATTAATAATGTTATGAGCATTTCATTTGCATATTTATAATATGTGATGTGATGTATTTGGCTTCTCCTTAAACGAAGTCAAGAATATCTCAGCAACTATGCCCAGATAAACCTGTTAGCCACTTTATTTTCCATTCCCCACTCTAAGTCTTCCCATATTCTGCCCCATCCCATTTCCACAACATAATCTTTGTGCAGTGCTCTCAGATCCAAGGCTCATTACTGGTGAAGGCCACAAGCCAGAAACTAGTCTGAGGATATTGGATGAGTAGGCACTAGATAGGGATTTTATGCACAGGCCTTCTGGCATCCATTGATTACTCTGGTTGGCACAGGATGGCACTGCTGTATGGAGAGTTTTGCCTTGTTTAATAACAATCATGTGCTAGTATAAGAGATAGTGATCATGTGAAAAATCTAATATAAAAGTTCAGTTATGTTTGTAAAGCACTTTCTTTAGAAGTGTGTTATAACTACTGTCATTCTCTTAAAATTATTCAGTGATATCAATGGCACATTTGTGTGTGCTTAATGCTGTGGTAGTGTAGTGGATTTGAGAGTTAATCACGCATCACAACATATTTTTGTCAATTGCTATGCAAATGACCTCCTGAGTAACAAATTGATTATATTCCTTCATTTTAATTCTAACATACATCTGACACATTTTGTCATGCATATACATATATACACGTGATTATCAGTCTCAATCCTTAACAAAATCTACTCGACCTGTTGCTCATGAATATAAAATAGATGAAGTGATTAACTACAAAGATTAAAAAAAAAAAAAAATTGATTTTCTAAGAAGACGGTTTTCTATTAAATTTCATTTTTTAGCATTTGGAAGACTGTTAACTGCTAATTACATATATTAAGAAAGCCTTTTTTTTTTAAAAAAAAAAAAAAAGGATGCATTGATGTTCACATATGATTAATGGACTCTTTTTTTTTTTTCACCCATGACTACTTCTAATAATACGATCAGCACACTTCTATTAAAACATGTAAATGCTCTTATTATTATAAGAACATTTTAATACCGAATTTTTCTGATTAATGGATATAATTTTAAACTCATAACTGCTAGAAGAAATGTTTTAAAAAATAATCTTTTTAATCGTTTGGGTAGAAAAGATTTGTTTGCTTGAAATTCTGTAATATAAGTAAATATGCTTAAAATAAAACCGACGATATTATTTTTGGTAATTGATATATATTCAACAATCACAAATAAATGTAAATTTGTGATTCAATTTTCTCTACCATGGAAAGAAGGGGAAGAAAAATATTCGTCCCGATTGATATAAAATTAATTACTCCAACTTATAAGAATGAATAGCCTTCTTTCTACTAAGAACCCGAAAGCTGGATAAATCTCAAATTCCCAACAAAGTGTTCAAAAAAGAAAACTGAAACACAGATTTAAGCAATGGTTCTATTAATGAACAGAGGTACTTACGAATTGCAATCGTTTAATTTAGTCCATGAAGGTAATATTAGATTGAGTATGAAAATATAAAAGATTTACCTCAACCGGTCAGATTTAGTTTCTCTTTCTCTCTGTTTTTTTTTAGCTTTTCCTGTTTCTCAAATCTTCATATCTGCTTTGTGAAAAATAGTATGATAACACACACGATCTACTTTTTTTTTCTCTCTTTAATCTTTGTATATAATGTTTTTCATTTCTTCATATCTACTTTGTGATTCGTAGTTCGATCTTTATTATTATCACTAATTTTCAAATTCTCTACTAGACAGAGTTAGAACAGCAAAGTCATCAAAAACTTTTAGATTGAATGGCTATTATTTTAAAAGTAAAATATGAATTTCGGTAGGCTTTTAAGTATGACAGCAGATTTAGATGTTTAGACGCAATATAGAATCAAATCGATTGCTGCTGCATTTATCAAGTTATGAAGTATGGCTCTGAAATGATAAAATTAATGCAACTAAATTAGCTTTCTATGAAATTATATTTTGCTCCTAGAAAAATAAAAGTAAGATAAGGACTCATTATTGATTTAGCACAAAAATACTATAACACTCATTTAATAATGATTTGTAAGGTTCTAAAAATACAATAGTAAGACAGTAAAATCAATCAGTTACATCGTATACTTTGCTGGTTGTCATTATACTGATTTCACAAATTCTAACAGAACATCTTTATTGGATTGATTGAATAAAGAAATAACAATTTGTTTTACATTTATAGTGAATTTAAATAGAGGTTTTGTGGGGGGTGCTGTCTTGATTTATGTTTAGAAGTGAATTCTCTTCATTTTACTATGGTTCTGCTATTGTAGACTTGAGTAATCAATACATGGTAATGTTTATTAAACCCCTATAATGCTCTGAACTATATACCTTTCCTAAACTAAATTCTGGTTGATGGGGTTCATCAATTAGACTTTGAATCTAAATCTCAATCACTGATAAACCATAAACCAAAAACTAGTCTGAGAATATGAATTAGGTCTGCAATGGATAGGATTGAATAAACACTACTATCTAGATTCTGTTGATTATTCATGCTTACAATAACTAATAAATCCAGTGAAGAATAAAAAGAATTTACTCTTGAAAAAAATTGTGTAAAGTAGAAGGTTGTTTTTTTATCCCATATATTATAATAACTGCATCAAGTGTATTATTAAACATATACTATTGATTCCTTTCATATGGAAAATATGAACTGAAGAGAGAAAATAATGCATTTTAATTTTGGAGATTTTTTGAAGACTTTCAAGAAGTAAAGTCTTCTGCATAAGAGGATAAAATACAACATTACAAAATATCAACCAAACAATTTAAAGAGCCAACATGTCACATTTATGAATAAATATTTGTTTCACAATATTGTTATACAGTCATCATTTTTAGTTTTTGAATCGCCTCTTTTTTCTTCAGAATTTGAATAATCATACTGAATTATGAGTGGCTGATAATAGTAATGATGAAGCTGATATATGCAAGTATATATAATGAAACATTCTTATACAAGATTTTAATTAATTTATACCATTATTTAAAAAATTAGCTTTAGCTAATTTCAGTGTAGAACACTATAATCACAATTTATAGATTACAGACTATTAACTGCCAATTAATGTCAACATGTTAAAGAGATCAAACTGACATTCCATTGTGCACTTATTTGAACATTACTGTTTCAGTAGTTTTTGAATGGATAATGTGCCAGGTCTGTTTGACTTCTCTTTTTTTGACAATCATTTCCATGGAAAACAGTTTTGATATATGAAGTATCATGATATGGCCCGTTATGATTTCAGTCATGAACTATCATTGTTTTCAAACATTATCAATTCATTTCAGAATGATCTATCAAATTTAATCCAATTCTCTGATCCATAGTTTTTCCCCACATCACAGCTAGAACCACCCCACCCCCATTTCTTCTACCCATCTCACATGTGATCTATTTCTAAGTCTTATAATCTGTCAGGATCCAGTTTAAATATTCTACTGTTCATCTATTATCATTTCTACTAAGAATATATTCAGTCCAGATCCATTTAATTAAATAATATTTGGCAGTTCTTTAATCCAAGTATTTTACTTTTGTTATTTTCTTATAACATGAAATTAGAATACATTGCACCCATCTTGTGGACAAATTTGACCAGGCCTCATTAAAATAAATAAAGTGAAAAAGGAAATTTGGAAATCTAATAGCACAAACCGTTTGTGTTTTTCCATCATTTGATATTTTATCTTTAGAATTAGTAATAATTTTAAGTTATATGGAGTTTTTAGTTTGATATATATATACTGTGTGAGTTGATGATTATAAATTAGTTTTTCTTAAGAAGAGATTCTTTATTTAAAGCAAATTAAACTTTGTTAGCAATGTTTTATTGTTATTTGTGAATTCTACAGAAATCATCTGTTTGTTCTCCGCTTATGGTCTCCGGGAACTAATATTAACAATCAATGTTTTATTGAGCCAGCAGATGTTCCAATCTTTTCTGAATCACATCATTTGCCTTTAATTAACTTTTAATATTTTTATTTACAAAAGTGATCTAATATAAAATATAGCTGTAACATTTCTCTATTAGTTATCTGTAGCTATATGCGGATTAAAAATAAGCACAGTTGCTTATCATTTAATATAGGAGTTATTATCAATTTTACTGCTTCCTTTTGTTAAATACAATAAGAATTTTGATTTCAAACAAGAATATACAAAATATTTAAAAATACAAGTATACTTTAGAATAACCTGTTGAATTGATAATATATAGGATTGTTTCATTTAAATACTTCATTCTAATTATCCTACTTCAGAGCCACCTACTGCACATTTGAATAATCAATAAACATTTGTTGGAAGTGTTATATCCACATCTGTAGCTTCGTTTCAGGTTATTAGTCGCCATCAGTTAGAAGAGTTGGATTTACACTTTCATATCCACTATTCACCTTTGTGTTTATTATTTGCTCAAGATTATAATAGGTGGGTCTTGAATAAACATGAAAAGAATAATACATAAATAGAAATACTATTCTTAATGTACATCAATGTAATGTGACTTTATTATAATTCAAGAACATCTCTTTCAAAAGGAAAATTTATTCACAAACCATAAGAACCATTTACAAAAACAAAAAAAAAAGGGGGGACATTTACATATCAATCTCAATGGAGACCAGTTGACAAAATCGGAGGTTAGGCTTGTATATGTAGAAAATACAATTGATTTCATATCAATTACATTAAGACATTAATTATCACCAGAAATTGAAGACATATAACTTCCCATTCCAGAAATCATAGCTGTGGCCCATTTACATTAATCTGATCATGTATATCACATATATGATGGTGTTACACATATAAGTTTGTTTAATTTACAAACATGTAGACAATGATTAAAAACCATATTTGGCCATTTAGTCTATAGAGCTTTATCTTACCAAGTGAAGAGCACTTCCAATGTTTCTGTGTGTATTAGTTTAACATTTAAATTTCGAGAGATTAGTCATTATGAACCATATATGAAAGCCATACACTTTATTTATAGATCATAAGGTTAGCCAATCCAATATAGGGATAACACTCATAAAAATTACTTAAAAGCAGGTTTTCATAGAATACCAAGACTGAAAATTATATGAAATATATCATAGATTCTTTACAGTAAACAAATAAAGTTACCATTAGGCATTATTAAAGCAGTCTTAATATATTTATTGGATCATTGATTAAAACTGATCCATCAATCAAATGAAAGTCCTTTCCTATTAATCATCAATTAGGTGAATAACTTAATAATAGCATTTTCTAGTTCTTGGATCTCTTCCATATAAAGTTTATCTAAAATGTTTTAGGTAAATGGTTCATTCAAATTTTCTTAGTATCTGTGGATTTTCATCATCGGTACTACATTTTGTTTTAGATTTATTAGGGACCAGGTCTGGTTAAACATCCAATTCTGAGAAATTTTTTGGTCTAATTCTTTAATTTAGTTTAATAAGTGTAAGGACATTTTAATCATGTTATATTCTTCTCCACTTTCGAAGATGATCTTATTTCTCAGTAACCAAATGGAAAAATTTATAAATGTTGCCAATCTTATGACTTCAAAATATCCATTCTTGAAGGCTTTAGTCAAATTTACACAAGCTGATTCTTTGGTTTTAATGAAAGATTTAATAATGTTTCTTATGCTATTCCAAATTTGACACTCTTCCAATATATGTGCCATTGTCTCATCACTATGCCTACATAGTGCGCATGTAGGGTCCAGATAAAAATTCCTTTAACTATGTAGGAAGTCAGTGGCAAACAAGGCCCCGAGGTTGATCTTGATTAAAAAGTCAACAAACCTCGGTTCCAATTTTAGATGTTTGGTCAACCTTGAGCTCTTTATTGCTATTTGTCATAAGATTAAGTACTCAATGATTAACAGATCTCTTAATGGAATTACATCATTCTCAGCCATTTTCTGCCTTTGGCCTTTATCAATGAGGTTTGGATTTAAAGCTCAGAGTATATGACTAAGCATCCAGAAATTATCTTTAAATTCATTTTACCATTCAAATGAAAAAAATAGAAATTTGAAGGTTCTAAACCCAAGTCAAAACTTCTTGAAAAAATATATAGATCTGACTCCAGTTCAGTAATTATAGATTTTAGTAACCTCAATTATAAAATGAACTATTCACTCCTCTTTTGCCTCTTATAGTAATCTAAAGTAATAAGTAATTACTAGAAGATATTGCTTCTAAATTTTTTCTCTGATTAGTTTCAAACCATAAACTGATTTAAATTTCACATTTTAGCTTCAATCGTAAAACAATTAAAATTGATTACTAAATGTAAAACTGTATAATTTCCAGCTTCAAATTCAAAGCCTCTTTAAGGCAAGAGCTAGAAACTGATCTGGTTATGGCAATTGAAATACTATACAATCTAGTAATCATTAATTGCTTAACTTACTATAGATAGTGCTAGAGAAGAGGTGGTTCTTGTTATAGTGCATCATCACATCTTGAGGAAGTTATATAATAAAGATGGATTATATTTAGAAAAATTATGGGGTATGATGTATGAAACATATCACAGTTTGTAAACTTATAAAGGAGGGTAGAGTTTTAAATTATAGTATTATCAAAAAGAGGGTTAAGAATGAATGGGATGTAAGAAGTAAAGAAAGGATAGCTGATCCAGATATAAATGTAGATGTGGAGAGAGGATGGTCTGTAAAACTAATGATCTACAAACTAATTACAAATATAATAAATAAAAAAGTGTTAAAAAAATTATAAAAGGGTAGTAAGAAAGGAAGAAATTGTTAAAATTGGATATTTGAATATGTAAGGTAGTAGGAGACCAGAAAAATGGTTGAAATTAAATGAAGCAGGTAAAAATAAAGAGCATGAGGTATTAGCAGTAGTAGAAACACATCTAAGAGAAGAAGAACCATTGGAAACTTTGATATGGCAGAGTATAAATAGAAAAGAAAAAAGGGGGTGGTGGTATAGGAGTTGTGTTAAAAAATATTTAAATACTGTTAAGTGTCAAGAATATTTGTGGTTTGAGATAACGTTATGAAGGCACGAATGGATGGTAGCTATATTGTATATGGCCACTGGAGATAGTCAAAGTATAATGGAGTGGAACAGTAACATATATGAATGCCCATTTAAGGATAGACAGAGCTTCTAAAAAAAGGAAAATAGGGGATATGAATAAGGCTTATTGAAGAAATTGATGACATGAATAACAAAAATTATAAAAGGGTAGTAAGAAAGGAAGAAATTGTTAAATATGTAATTTGAATATGTAAGGTAGTAGGAGACCAGAAAAGTGGTTGGAATTAAATGAAGCAGGTAAAAATAAAGAGCATGAGGTATTAGCAGTAGTAGAAACACATCTAAGAGAAGAAGAACCACTGGAAACTTTGATATGGCAGAGTATAAATAGAAAAGAAAAAAGGAGGTGGTGGTATAGGAGTTGTGTTAAAAAAATATTTAAATACTGTTAAGTGTCAAGAATATTAATGGTTTGAGATAAGGTTATGAAGGCACGAATGGATGGTGGCTATATTGTAAATGGCCTCTGGAGATAGTAAAAGTATAATGGAGTGGAACAGTAACATATATGAATGCCCATTTAAGGATAGACAGAACTTCTAAAAAAAGGAAAATAGGAGATATGAATGGGCTTATTGAAAAAATTGATGGCGTGAATAACAAGAATAAACAACTTTTAAAAAAAATTTCTTAGAGAGTGAATCTGAGCATTAGAAATTATTCAAACATTTATGAGTGACAATACACATGGTCTAGAAATAATATATTTCACACAATAGATTATGTATTAGTAGATAAAGAGGGAATGAAAAAAGTATCGAAAATTTAAGTGTTTGATAATGAAAAGAGAGTAAGTAATAGTGATCATAATTTCTTTACAATAGAAATAATTAGTAATGTGATGGAAAATAATAGTAAAAGTAGAAAGGATAGTGAAAGATGTGGCTGGAGAATAAATGATAAGAATAAGTTAGAAGAATATAAAATAAAAATAGAAGAAATTATGGAAGAGTTTGTTTTGGAGTGAATATAAGGACTGGTATGATAAAGTAAAAAAAGTGGCAAATGGGGTTTTAGGTGTGAATCTTTAGAAGAATAAAAATAAGAATTAGTAAAAGTGTAAAAGAGAGGAAGAAAGCATGCAGAGAATATAAATGTGCTATTAAAAACAAAGAAAGTGAAAAAGATATTAATATTAAATTAGAAACTATTTAAATAAAAAGAAGTTGGCTAAAATAGATACTTATATTGAGAGAATAAAATTAAATAGTAAATTATTGGAGGATATTAATAAAAGAAGAAGAGATGGGAATAAAAAAAATTGGAAATATATTAAAAGAAGGAATGTAGGAGAGAGAAATAGTATTTCTAAATGGTGAGAAGAAAGATTGTAGCTCTAGAGAAGAATTAAGAGAAATTGTAATAGATATATAAAAGATGTTAGATGCAAAGGACAGTGATAATAAACATAAAAGCACATACACGTAATAATACGATTAAGTCAAATAATTTTTACTTTTGGGAAATATATGTATTCAAGTACGAGTGCGTGTGCAGTGCAACTGTTCCCAAAAGCTATTAATACAAAATAGCTAACTAAAAATAATAAACTAGCTGAGCGCTTTCAAAGGATCTTGCCTTCATAATCATAGCTTGCTAATACATTTAATGATATTCAAATATGCTAATTCCATTTTTTTGATAAAGCATAGCACATGTCCTTCCTATTCAGTATATAATATTGCATGTTCCAATAATAATTGTAAAGGCACATATTATGGGGAAAGTAGAGCATCTTTGGCCACACGATTAGCACAACATAAATATTCATACAATAGAGCTCACAATGATCCTTGTACCTATTCAGTTTTCTACCAGCATCAGAATACAAGTCACCATGAGTGCATTCCAGACAATCCCACAATTGTGTGTAGAGAGAGACATGACCTTAAAAGAAAAATCAAAGAGGCTTTATTCATCTCACGAGACAACGATGCCATAAATAGGAAGGACACGTGCTATGCTTTATCAAAAAAATGGAATTAGCATATTTGCATATCATTAAATGTATTAGCAAGCTACGATTATGAAGGCAAGATCCTTTGAAAGCACTCAGCTAGTTTATTATTTTTAGTTAGCTATTTTGTATTAATAGCTTTCGGGAACAGTTGCGCCGCACACACACTCGTGCTTGAAAAGCACATAATAATGGAAATATTAATTTTACAGAAAATGAACTGAATGAGGCAGGGAAGAAATTGAAAAGTGGGAAGGCAAGAGGTTTAGATGGATTGGCTGCAGAAATGGTGATGAATTTGGGAAATAGGGCAAAATTAAATCTATTATCATGTGTTAATAAGATGGCACAGAAGACAGAATTTCCAGATAGCTGTAATAATACAATAGTGAAGCTATTATTTAAAATAACAGATAAAGACCATAGAAAAATAAATAATTATAGACCAGTAGCGGTAACACTGGTGTTATATAAAATATTTGCATAAGTGGTGGTTGGAAGGTGGCAAAATGGATAGAAGAAAATAATTTAGTGGAAGAAATGCAAGGAGGTTTTAGAATGGATAGTTTACTTTGTAGCCACACAACTTATAGATATGAGTAGGAATACAGGTAGCCAGTTATATATGGGTTTTATAGATATAGAGAATATATATGATAGGAGTAAGTAGAAATACATTATTGGTAAGTTTAGTAAATAAATAGAGCTTTAGTGGATCTTATTAAAAGATTGTATGAAAATAATTCCTATACATATCAATTAGAAAATATAGAATCACTTAGAGCTAAAAATGGAGTGGAACTAAGGCAAGAATGCCCTCATGTTATCTATTTTGTTATTGTTATATTTGAGTGAACTGGAGAGGGCAATAGAAAGACTAGGAAGATGAGTAGAGATACAATTAAAAGATGGCAAGGGAGTGTATACATTATTTAGGTCTTTTATTTGCTGATGATATTTTCTTATACACAGACAGTAGGGAAGATGTGAATGTTGTGTTGAAGACTTGTGCAAGGGTGAGTAAAGAGATAATCAAATTTAGTGAAGAAAAGTCAAAAGTGATGATGATAAATGTTGGGGAAAGAGAGGAGAAAATTTTTTTATTGAAGGATATTAAGTTAAATGTGGTAGATAATTATAACTATTTGGGAATTGTCTTAAGTAATCAGAGGAATTGCTTGGATGAATGGGGAGGGGGATTGATAAATGAAGCAAAAAAAAATGGATTGATAAAAAAATTGATAGTGATTTCACATAATAAATATGATGTAGCAGCAGTTGCGGGTTACTTGTAATAATGATGGATTATATATTAGTAAGGGTGTTAGATCACTTAAAAAAAGTACAAAGATCAGTAAGAAGACATGCAATAGATGCAGAAGTGTGGATAACAAAGAAGGCAATTCAAGGAGAAATAGGATGGTCAAGTTTTTATATGGAAGATACAAAAAGCAGAATGAAAATGTTTGGTAGATTGCAATTTATGAACAGTAAGAAAATACCCAAGGTAGTATTTAATTAGGTTATGAGTAAAGGGCAGGCAACAAGATGGGTGAGAAAGGGGGGAGGGATGATTGTGTAAGGAGGATTGTTGTGTTATAGCAGCAAAGAATAGAATAAAAGAATAGATGCATTAATAAAAAATAGGGAGCTGGAGAGATGGAGAACTAATATGGAGAGTAAAAAGAGCCTATATATATATATGTTAATTCTAATATTTTTCACGGATAAAAGATGTCATATTATTATTACTATTTGTGGGATATTCCATGTAGTGAAAAAGCTAAATGCTGACGTTTCAGTACAATATCAAGTACCTTCCTCAGAGCGTCCTCTTTCTCAAAGGACGCTCTGAGGAAGGTACTTGATATTGTACTGAAACGTCAGCATTTAGCTTTTTCACTACACGAAATATCCCGCAAATAGTAATAATAATATGACATATATATATATATAGAGAGAGAGAGAGAAAGAGAAGTAAACAGAATATTGGGTGTGAGTAAATTTATGATAATAGCAAGGAAAGCAGTCTGATGAGGCTCGAACAGGATCATTACCAAAAAGGAAATACACACACAAGTGAAGAAATGTGGTTGATTAATCTGCAAGTTATGTAAGGAAGACATAGAAAATATTAGGCATTTGCTAATTGAATGTAAATTCTTATAAGCAGAAAGGGTACAAATAATAATGTTGTGGAAAAATAAATATAAACTAGGTGATTATACAGAAAGTGGGTTCTTGGTCTTTTTGCTGGGTTTGGAAAAAGATATGGGAGATCTAAATATAAAGGCCATGAAGTGGACAAAGATAATTTAATGGAAATGGGATAGAGCATGATAGAAAAGAATATGAGAAAAACTTAGGGTGGTGAATGGGAAGGAAAAGTAAGGTGGCTAACAGGTTTTTCTGGGCATAATGGTTGAGAGAATCCCGACATCAATAAAGGAGTAGCCATATTACATCGTCTTTTATCATATCTGTATAAGAGGAAGAATTATTAAGTGATTTGCTTCTATTAGCGTATCATTTTCAAAATGCATGTAAATTAGAGAACTTTTTAAAATACTACAAATCAATATACTTAACTTGTACTTTTGTAATTCCAATATTAAAGATTTAAAAATTATGCAGATTGTTTTGTCCTAACAGATAGTTTAGTGCAAACAGAAAAAACTTTGACATCAGTTTTAGAAAAAAAAAAAATACCAAAAAGGAAGCGTTTTCATGCTTGTCTCTTCAATACGCAAATATGATATGACCTATCATAAAATTACTCACACGATATATAAAATCCGATTGCGTTTAATAATAAACATTGAATAGTCTAAATTATAATACAGTACATCCAACATACCAAAAATATTATCAAATTTACTTTTTAAATTTTTTATAATATATATGTGTGTGTGAAAAATATCAAACATTTAATTTTACAGAATTCCATTTATATATATACTAAAGTATTATAATAAAAATTCTACAGACTTTCTAATTGTTTATGTTTTCATATATATGCATATGTAAATACGCATTTCAATCATATATGTTTGTTCTCAATTTACTGTTTGCATAAGTATACATACAAACGCATGCGGAATCACAGAAATAAAATGTTCTCATTAAGAATTTAAACATTCAGCTGTCTTAGAAATGAAGCCAAGTATGACTCATACACGTGCATGCAATTCAAATGAAATGAAGCTAAACAACAGACTCTTAATTACTGGCTGACCAGGACGGATCATTAGACATTGATTCTATTTAGTCAATAGAAGTGATATATTAATTATCAATCAACAATACAAATATATTTTATCAAATATTTACATTAATTACTTATATTTAAAAATGTAATTTATTTTAATTTAGCCAACATTAATTATGAAGAAACTGACACACATAATTATTAAATAAATACAATTAAAAAAGATATAAACTTTATAGAAAATAGAGACTGATACAGAAATAAGGGGGGGGGGTGTTTAGATGCACACAAAAGATAATTTGGAAAAACAGAAAGTAAAAAAAAAAAATGAAAATGAAATGCAACTCGAGACAAATTTGTAAAAAACAAAAAAGATAAATAAATAACAGAAGATAGAAGCTACAGTGAAAATGAAGCAGACTTGAAGAAAATAATGTGGTAATAAATCATCAAAAAAAAAAAATTCTGAAGTCATATGTGTGGTATTTGCATTAAGTTTAGTTCAACGACAAAATTCATGTATTCAGATGTAAACCACCTTCTATTCAGAATTCTATACTTAATTTAATGTAATGAGGATAACTTTTTTTAAATTTGGCAATTGGGGGAAATGTTAAATATTTTTAAAGGTGCATTATACTAAATGTAACTCTCACACCTTCTAACTCTACTTTTGAGCTATCTATTACTAACTAGTATAATCAATAAGCACTGTATGGTAATGCTATTGTACCTATACCTCCAGATTTGATAGTTTTTGACTTATGCCTTCATCAGTGAGGCCTTGGATCTAAATCTGGAACTACTATTTATCATCTATTGCTTACTCAAGCTTGTAATAGATGATTCTGGAAAAGAGTGCAGAGAATTGTTTTTGAAAGCTATAATCAATGTAATCAGAAAAATTGTGTGATGGTTTAATGATATTATTTTATTTATTAAACTACTGACTGGACTATTGTGGTAAGCAAAAATAAAAAAATTCCATAATAGCAAAGTATTTAAGGCATACAATAATGAAAGCAAATAATCCATCTTAGATAATTTTTCTGTATTTCAAAAGTGAAGAAGCTATCATTAACATGTTCAGAAAACGCGGAAGAGATCTAATTTTTTATTTCTTCTAAAACATTTAGGTATATCAATATAAGCAGGAATACAACATAAATTTACATCATTGTCTAATAACTAATTAATTATTCTCTCTTACCTATCAAGAATTTGAACTCATAACTTTATGTCTATGAGTTGGTTACATTACTAGATTAAAAGCATAAAGCATTCTATGCTTATAAGTCAGTTAAGGTTTTTGTATATCTATTTTCAAGGTGGTTATATCCAATCAGATTTTTTATTTGTCAATGATAATGTAAAAAACACACATATATATAAATTAGATAAATATGATTGAGAAAATTTGTTTTAAATAAACTTGTACATATGCCAAATCACGATGTTTGAAGCATTCACTGTTTGCTCACCATAACAGTACAAATTATTTAAACACTCTATAATATGCAGTGCATTCTGGGATATTCTCCTCCATTAGCTACCTAAAATATGAATATATCAAATAATCATTATATATTACCAATGTCAAAATTAGCAACTTGGTATTAAACACAAATGACTTTTATAAGTTAGCCTGTTTTATACAGTAAATATTAAATAAGACAGTAATACAAAATTCATTTAATAACCAAATCTTGATTAATAATCTAACCATACAGATTTGTAAATTGAAAAATTAATGCACCAAAAATATATGTAAACTAACTTAGACAGATGTAAACTCCAGTCACAATTCATGAACACTTCTTATTCAATTATGAGCTCATGTAAAATACTTCCAATTATGTGAAAAATTAATAGGATTTTAAACATTGGTGAGAGACAATCTCAAAACATATTGTGTACTGCAGAGTGATTGATCAGTTTTTCACAAGATATGGTCCTCAAGCAATGAATGTTTCAAGCATTACAATTGGAGCTTATATCTATCCAAGTTTATTTACGTATATTACTAAGAGTATTAATTTATCAAATTCAATTTTGTTTTAATAAAAAATAATAAAATCATTGTTGTTAGTTCAATAGAAGGCTGACAAGCTAAGGAGCTAAATCAAAGATGAACCTGTCACTTTTAATGCTAATGTATTACATGATTTCCTAAGCAATTAATCTTATAATGTTTCCAAACATTTAACAAAATAAATATGGAAATAAATAAAATTCAATCACTCAAAAAAAATATAGCAAACTTAGAATTATTTGAAGGAAAAAAAGCATGCTCTTCCATTTAAAGAAATTGTTTAATTAATGTATTTCATCTGTTTAATAAATCATTATATGTAGATTTTAGATTCAAACATTATGCAAAAGTAGCAAGTTTTATGTGGAAAAATATTTTATATAATAACTTGCTTAAAAAGTCATGTAATATTTGAGCACTCTGGTGGCAGATAAAGCATTTAACAGTTCCATTCAGTTAGACTGAACTAAGTTTTTTTTTCTTTCTTATAAGTATTGCAGCTGATACCTAATTCTGGATTTTTTAGCTTTGAGTCAGCCACTTTACCACTCCATGATACAATATGGGACATAGAAATATTAAAGAAATAGAGGAAGAAGAAATGAATAGATCTGAGTCCAAAACCGATACTATTAATATTATTGTAAGAGTTAAATAACTTTAATAGAAGTAAGATTGATATGCAGCAAACAAAAATTAAAGATAATCAAAGTTTTAATTTACAAATGCATGAACCAATTTCAATTATTTTATATGTGGGTCTAAATAAGGATATAATTTGATGACAAATTTTGGGTATGGTGAAGGAATAAAGCAAAATTGTACTGCACTTCATATAATATCTATTCTCCATATATAAAATCATGAAATGGAAATAGAATCAAATGATATAGTTCACTAAAAATCCTAGTTGTAAATTTATTAATAAGTGACTAAAATTTTTCTTCTCTGGCCTTATAAAAAATAAACTGTTGTTAAAAATCCTGCAGAAACACCACAACTGTAGTAAAAAATACATTATTCTAAAAAAGTATTAATAATTATTTATTTTACAATAAACTTGCTCTGGCAAAATTAAATATATGTTAAAAAAAAAAAAAGTCGCATTTAATGAAATATTAATGTGGATTTATTTAATGCAGGAAAATAGAACTTAATTTTGTAAATAATTTTATACTTTCCCTTTAAATATATAAATATAATAATTTTTTTTTCAAAATTTCTTTAAATTAAATATTCTAAATTCTTATGCAGGTAAGAAAACAAAAGAGCTTAGCATATTTGAATCTTTTAGTGTTTTTTTTTTTTTGTCTTTGGAAAAAAATATTTTGAAACATTAATAATAAATTCTTTATTATTGCATTCTTTCAATCTTTCTTTTCTTTGACAATAAATAATCTGTTTTTAGAAATAGAACTTAGAAAATACATCTCTACCCTAAAAAATTTTGCAAAAAATCATAAGTGATGATTTTATATAACAGATCAAATAAGGGAAATTTAAAATCCTACATGTATGTATTTGGTATCATTTTTTCTAACTTAATCTGATTTTAATGTACTACTGTTGGAATTTCAAAAAATGCCCTATATACATTGTATGGAAAGAATTGATTTTCCATAAGCTCCACTGAAAGGATGTGGGTGAGAGTGTGGATGAACAAAACCTTGGGTTAGATATTGAAGTTGACAGAGGGGCCAGGCCTCTAGTTTATAAATAAATTAGTAGTTTGTTTTTATCAGATTTCATTTTTTATCTGTGTTTAAAAAATAATTATAATTTATTGTGAAGATGTCAAATTTGCTGCCCACACGTTATGTTTCCATCCGCCCCACATAACTACCTTAATGATTATTACTAATCATTCATTATGATATATATATCATTTTTAGTGATATATACACTTTAACATTTAGATTAAATATCAACATATCTATTAATATTACTACATGTTTTAATTTACTCAACTTTAATTTTGCCACATATCCTGTAATCACGTGAATAAACACATCATGTGATTATAATATAATTAAAGTTATAAATAAAAAATAATTACTATTCAGTCCACTTCCAGATTTTATTTTTTTTAACATTTATTACAGTTTTAATAAATGATAATTAAAAAATAAGTTTTTCTTTTTTTAAAAAAAAAACAAGTTTTCTAGATGATAAAAATTAATATTTCATAAAATTTTGAGAAATTTGTTATTTTTTCATAAAATAAGCAGTTTTATGTATATCAAGTAATGCTAATTCCTTATTACTAAAAAGACAAAGGTAAAGTAATACAGAAAACTTATCAATGCATACAAATTAATCACACCGTCTACTACAAAATAAAAAAAGTCAAAGCATATATAGTAATATAACTTATTATTTTTGGTTTTAAATCTCTAATGTTTTTTTTTTTAGCTAACACACGTGATTATAATGAAAGTCAAAAGTTCGTAAGAGACTTGGAGAAAAAATACCAGAGAGACTTTTGACATCTCGATAGTTACAGATATATATATATATAATTTTAATAAATAGCATTAAATCTTTAATATGAGAACTCAAACTGTCTATTTCAAGTGTGAGAATTCAATTTGTTTTATGGTAATGATGAATAAAGATGCACTTATAACAGCATTAGATGTGTGTGATACATTAAACAGTATCCCAGCTCAAAATATTCTAAACTTTAAATATGGCGTTTCAAAGTGGATTTTATGCTTCCAATCTATCTTTTAAATTTATTAAATACAATTTTCATGTGAAGTACTTACTATATGCAAAGAAAGAACGTGTGAAATAAAATTTAAAAGATTTTTAACAACCTAGGAGTTTTTTTTTTTCAAATAGCCTATCCATAATTAATCCATTAACCATCCAATATTGGATGGTAATTAAATATTTCTCTATTCTTAACTAAGGTACAAAACGGATAGAAAAACTAGTTAAACTCTTACAACTTGACAATATTGTCATTACTTTCAATCATTATTGAATCACTGCAAGATGAAAATCCAAGTTTAATCCAGTTTTTCTGATATCTAGTTTCTTTTCTCCATATCATAGCAGTAAATTTCATTACTTCATCCATCTATCTCACATGCAGTCTCTTTTTAAATCTTTTACAATCTCTTGTGTGTAATATCCATTACAGTATTTATACTTACTATTCAAAATAATAATTTTAGTATTTTTATTAAATAACCTATTGAATATTTAATGTGATATATATAATCATAGCAATTATTCTACATTACTGGCAATGCTATTTTTATATGAATATTTTGAACTTATATAGTCCAATGTGTGGAATATATAGGTTTAAATTATTTATATATAAAAAGGTATGATAGAATACTTTGCCAATGCCATGATTACAGTGCACTGGGTCTAAAATGCATTAGGCTAATGATTAAAAACAAAAATTATTTCTTCCACCTAAGCAAAAATATTAATCTTGCCACTCATATATAAAATTTATTATATGTAAATTGCAAAATCTCGATATTATGTTTTTCCATTTACAAATAATCATATGCTTTATTACAAACAACAAACCATTGCATCCATTTTTTTTAATGGATGATTAGTTTCAGCTAAGCTCATTAACCATACTCAGAATGAACTATTATTTAATTAATTCAAATAAAAAATTATGACGTTGCCTTATTGCTCTGGGGTTCATAAGGAGATAGAGTGCTAAAAGTGATAGAACGGGCAACAATGCACATACTGTGAGCTCCACTGCATTAAATCATGCAGGATATTTAATTAATTTATGAAGCCATATAAAATAAACCATGACTTTATAAATGGATTAATAATAGTTAGTTCTGAAAAAAGCTAATAAGGTTTAATCGAAACATTAGTTGATGTTTGTGAATAAAGTTTTTCTTTTTTTTTTTTTAAAAAAAAAAATGCAATAGTTCATTCTTAATAACTCAGTTTATATTACTTTGTATAAATATAACCTGCTCAAAATATCACAAATAAATATTTTATTTTTAATTGATGTAAAAAAAATATGGACTCAGTGAAATGGTATTTTGTCCATCCCTTTCTGTGCTGAAAGCCATATATAGCATTCATATTTTTATTTTTACAGTAAATCAGCACTACCAACCTAGATTCACTAAGGATTTACTTGAATATCCATTTACTGACCAATTGTTAATAATTATTTGAATTAGCTACCAAGAAAAAAATTCTATGTCTACTTTCAATCTGAAAAAATTTCC
The DNA here is from genome assembly GCA_028023455.1 of Epiperipatus broadwayi. Taxonomy (NCBI): domain Eukaryota; kingdom Metazoa; phylum Onychophora; class Udeonychophora; order Euonychophora; family Peripatidae; genus Epiperipatus; species Epiperipatus broadwayi. The sequence goes on from JAQFVV010000064.1 coordinate 6,399,858, forward strand.
AAAATTTATCTGACTTGGACTGCAGCCCCCATTCAAATGCATGACAGGTAGCTCTTTCTATTTTTATTTTGTTCTACTTCATTTTATTTTATTTTACTTATATTCACTTTCAACTATATTTTTGTTTTGTTTATCAGTAAGAAGTAAACCACAATCCATTTTTTGACCGTAAAAAGTTATTGAGCATGGCAACTAGATAGCAGTTCAATTATTATTTAAAATAGACTTGATAAATTGTACAAAACATTATATTTATATGATATATACATAAAAGCAGTCAATACTTAAATGAAACCAATATTAAAAACAATCAACAATCTCAACTTGTTGTCAAGGCAACCTCCTTTAAACAATAAAGGTGGAAATCCATCTTTATATAGGCTAATATGTTTATTTAGACACTAAAGATTGTAACTTGACTACAAAGAATGAAATCATTAATTCAAAATGGTGTAAATAAACCTCATTAAAAAAAATAAATATAACCTGTTCTGAAAGCAAATTAACAAATAGGCAATTATATATTGCACTACACCATGATGAGAAGTAAATAAATTAGATTGGAAAGCAATCAAATCCATAATAAAATAAAATTTTACATTAAAAATATTAATGTCTGCATCATTTTTCTTAGATCTGGTTAACAACTTCATAATATAAAGATTGTTATTCTAAAAAAAAAATTTAATACTAATTAATATAATAATTATTATAAAAGGTTGTTTATATAGGATATGATAGAAAACATTTATAACTAATGACAGCATCATATCTTTCTCAGATTACTCATTTTGTAGAGCAGTTCTCTTTGCTCTATTTTACATCCATTTACTGTAAACCTGATTAATTAATGAATTGCCATTAAATTTTCTGTTTTTTAATCATTACATGATATATTCCAACTGACTTGATAAATTACAAAAGTGTTAACTATATTAATATAATGTCTTCAAGAATCAAAGTAATTTATATTGCAAATGAAACTGAATCCATTTTTGGATGGTTTATCCAATGTTTTATATGGATATAGATTGCATCATGGTATTATTAGAGTAAACATGAAATCAGATAAATTGTCCTCACAGCCTAATAATTTAAATCCATAAAGCAAAATTATTTTTATTCAGTTAAATGACCTTGAACAAACAAATAACATCAAATAAGTACAATGTATACTTTACTAATAATATATAAATGGATCAATACATTTCCAAAGATATATATTATACCATTCACAATATAATGTAACATTCACCATTTAATTTAGGCCTTCTTTTACACACTAGAAAGTGCAAGTTAATCAAACTATGAAAAGAAAATATATTCTGATCATTTACGAGTCTGGACATTTCAAAAACATAGCTATTTTTCCTAATTAAGTGGTCTAATAATTATTACAATTTGAATTGCAGATGGAATCAGTTTTTTATTTATTTAGCAAAGGATGCCAAAATTCTATATATATAAATTCACTGATCCATCACATTGCATCATCAATTTATAACTAATAAATATAAGTAAGATCGGAATTACGTTTCTTGTCATTTTAAATTTTTATATGAATTTTTCTCTTGGAATTTTCTGTGGGCTTAAACAAGTATGTTGGCAAAATTAATTTATACATAATAAATTCTAATAAACTAACCTCAATAACACACAATGAAAAGTTGATATTAAAAGATAAATATTTTATTATAACAAATTAAAATGTTTGATAAATTATTAAATAAAATTGGAAAGCACATACAAGCTAATCCAAATAATAATGTTAAATAATTAAAACAAATATTATTGCACTCTTCTTGGGTTTCTTCCAGAATGTTCTTTGAATAATAAATCTGCAAAAATCTCTATTGGTAGTATATTATAAGCTTAGAGTTTAGGTTAGTTTGCAAACAATTTAGTCACAAATTGGGAATGAGTAATCTTAGCTTACTGATAGGTTTGTGTAGATTCTTGTAGTATACATGTCTTTCTTAGGATCCTGAGCTCATTAGAAATTAACCGATTTCTTTTATCGACATTTTCGCGTTCCTGGTCTGTTTTAAAGCTGTACTCAGAAGCTCTTTTGGGGTGACCTCTCCATTATGAAAGACAATGTCTGCAATGTTTTATTCCCATTCCCACATGAAGACTTTGTTTAGCAAGTGAGAAGTATTACTGGGCAGATGCATTTCACTACCCAGAGTTCTCATGGAAACCTCCAGTTGAAAGAACAAGACAACAAGACAAGACACTGATCGAAGTTATTCTTTTTATACTCGCAATCAGTTTTTAGATGACTGCGCATATTATTGTTATCAGAATGTGTAAGTTGATAATCTTATGAATTCTTTATTACTTTTCAGCTACAAAGTCTCTTTTTTACAAAATATTTCCACCATCTTTAATTAGCAAAGTCTTTCCTTTATGTTTGGAATTTATTTCTTTTTGTTTATCTGGATTAATAATCGGCATGTCTTTTTTTATTCCCTCCAATTTTAAATTTAATTAAATTAAATAGATAATTGAAAACAAAAATAACTTTCATTGCAGGTAATCTAAAAATAAATTATACTAATTAAAAAAGAAAATTAAACAGTCTTTTTTAAAAGATCTTTAAATTTTACTTTTTTTTTTTTTGGTTTTTTTTTTTAAAAATATTACCAAATGCCAATATACTCATGAACTATACTATTTTAAACAGTTCAATATATATATTAATACATCACTCTCTAAGATCAAAGTGATTTACAATACTATTGAAAAATAAACCATTTTTCATCTGCTTGTTCCAATATTGTATACAGATATAAACAAGGCAATGCTATTTTCATTAGAAGAATGTTAAATCTGATCTATAGCCTCATTCAAATCAGCTTGGATGAGGGGAAAATAGATTTTGATTCCAGATGATATTGTATTAGTAAAACTAAAACATTGGGGATTTATAGATCCAGTTATTATGTATTATAACAAGCAATGTAACAGTTTATTCCTCAGCAGTTCATAAATAATTTGAGCACTGGAAATAAAAAAAAGATTAATGGCTTACTTGCTCGGGAGTTCATAAGAAGTTTGAATGCCAGAACTGTGAGCACCAGAATCGATCCTGAGACTGCTGATTCCTATCATATGCTCTACCAATTATGCCAAACCAGTCAAGCATTGGTGGACTAGCGGCTAGCATAGCTGACTTCCAAGCAGCCAGCCCAGGTTTGCATCGCAGTCAATATTTTGAAAAAAAAAATATGCCAAACCATGCATGTACTGAAAATAATTATATATTATACAAAAAAAATCAAATGGTTTATTGTTTAGAGTTGCTAAGAAGTTTGAGGATGGAAAACTCATAGTGGGATCCATGATCTATTGTTCCTGAACTTCAAAGTCCACCTCTCTATTCCTTCACTAAACTATGCTGGTAATTAAACTTTATTAATCTGTGTACTTTAGTATTTACATATTTGATGCTTGGATGTTGGATTTACAAATGTATTAAAATAAATACAAATACTTATGCCTCCTGAATTTAAATTTACTAAAGTGATTCAAATGAGACCGAGAATAGCTTTGTTTGGTTTAACTTTCACCCTATTAAAAATATCATTGTCTAGTCTACAACCGTCAGTAAGTAGTTCATTCTCCATTTACAACTTAATATTATTTTGATATTAAAGGGTGTTGTGTTTATACAAATAATGCTTGTGGAAGTTAAATCAATCTGTTTTGTATTATTACTGCTGTATAATTTAAAATATATGTACGTTAAATTCTCTAATAGACAAAGGTTGTGGGGGGGGGGGGGAGTTGTAAGTTGCTTGTCGTATTCTTAATACAATTTATTAATGCATCTTAATTTCAGACTTAATTTAAATAACGTTGACGCACAATTCACACATATGCAAAGAAGTAGACGGCTGAGTTTTGGATGTACTGTACTTCAATGAAACATAAATAAATATGTTTAATTAATTTATTTAAAATTATAGTAGATCACGCGACTCATATATCTAAAGTTTAATTAAAATCAAATGATGTTTCCATGAAGTGAGGAACAACTGTTTTACCAATCAAATTCTGATTGTTAATATGGCTTCCTAAAGATTATAAACTGTAAACAAATGGCTGACTACTGAAGAATTTGCAAACAGATCAATAAAATGGAGTGAACAAATTTTATTTTAAATGAGGCGGCTCTAATAAAGAAAAGGTAATAAAAAAAAAAATGCTTAAGCAAGAGATGGAAAGCAAAGTAACAAACAGAAGCTTATTGTGACTGCAAATGATTAAAATAAAAAAATTTAAAAGTTAGAAATAATAATAATATTACTGAAAAAATAATTAATTTTTAATTTTTGCAATTAATTCGACTGAAATTAATTTGACTCAATTATATACTTAAATTATCACTTGGAATATCCAATCAGCTAACCGGAGAAACTGCTGCCAAAACAATGAGAACGTTATCAAAGTCTTGGATTATAATTATACGTAATTTATATTGATTAAATAAAGACTTTAATTTAAACATTCACATTGGTAAAAAATATATATATAAAAAAGATATACATTTGCAAATATATGATTAAACATCTGAAGACGCAAAAATTGGCGAAAAAATATAAACAGTCCCCATCGGCAAATGTGAAGCCCGGGAACCAAAATTTAATGACTTCTTATATATATTCTGCTAAAAGAAACAGATACAATAACAATACATCACATGATCACCATATCATACTAGCACATAATTGTTGTAAACAAAGGCAAAACTCTCCATACAGTAGTGCCACCCTGTGCTAACCAGAGTAATCAATAGATGCCAGAAGGCTGGCCTTTGGCATCTATTGATTACTCTATTGATTACTCTGGTTAGCAAAAGGTGGCACTACTGTATGGAGAGTTTTGCCTTTGTTTACAATAACAATATTTTAAATGAATTACGACCGACTTACAATTAAATAGTATTAATCCTGCAATCAAAAATTTATTTTGGAGAACTATTTAAAATGATTAACACAAACATAAATGCAATAAACAACAACAACAAAAAAACTGCTTATGACTTTATTGTTTGGGAGTTCAAAGTTTAAGAATCAGTATTGTGAGCATTAGAATCAATCCAGGGACATCTCAATCCGACAATTATGTCACATCATGCAGAGTATAAATGCAATTATAAAGTGACAAACTCTGAAACCTAAATTCCTTGAATCGATTTCAATTATAATATTTCTGGTACCCACACTTCTTATGAACTATGGAACAATAAAGACATTTGATTGATTATTTATTTTACTGCCAGAATACAGATACCAGAAGAAAAGTTTTCTCACAATTACTTTACTATAATTTTCTCTTCTACTGAGTACTTTGACATTACTTTGTAGTACTTATATATACATATAAACGAATCTTGGTATAGTGGCAACATATACATGCCTCTCATATCCACAATGTGTTATTTAAATCAGGTGTCAGATAAATCTTGGGAAATTTTTCAGTACACAAACTAGCTTATGCCCCCTCCCCCCAGTTAGCTGGTTCCTAACCAACTCAACTGGCTATCTAATAGTTGTCAGTAAATGGATATCCTGAATAATATGGATTGATTACAAGAGCTTCAATGTGCTGATTGTACAAAAATAATTAAAAAAAGGTCTGAAATATGAATCAGTTTTCATCAAAAGGGTCATACCTTATAAGTGTTGAGATCCCTAACTTTAATTTATTAACATGTATTAACGTGACCAATTTTACCCTTTTCCGGTAATAAAAGTCATTAGGGAAAAGTTGTGAAATTGGTCAAATGTAGATAAGTTTATAAAAAGTTGAGCACCAGAAGTGGCAAGCTTGGACTACAAACCATGGACTTGAATTCAGAATCTATCACTCTTCTATACCAAAATGAATGGGGTGTGTTACTATTATGGAAATAATAAGTAAGATGAAGTAGACATATATAAAGCAAAGTTGAACATGAAATTTCAATTAGTGATTATTTGTTTACATTATATCAGAAAACAACAATAATATTTATTACATATTTCTTTTACCAGTGGGAAACTATATTTAAGCTATATAATGTGTACATTCTTTGTTTTGAAAAGTAAGAGTTTTGTGTAGATATTTAGAACAAAAGCAAGAGTCTCTTGGGAAGTCTTTCTTTTGGGTCTATTAGTTTATATAAGAGTCAAATATAATCTCTTTTTATAATTGTTTTATATACTGGTGAGCCTACTTTGCATTTGTCTTCACAAATAGACAGTTGTAATATAAACAACATAATATGTTTTAACAGATCATAATAATATATAATCTAAAAAAGTAATCAAAATATATTGTTCAAGAGATCATCATCATTATTATTATTAGGTTTGGATTTCAATACAAACTTTATTGAGTATCATCAATTGGTTACATCAAATAAGATTACACTAAGGTTATACATACTTATATGAAAAATTATTTTTCATATTGGTTTAGTTCTTGATTCTGAAGATTACCTTATTCAACCAGGTAAAAAATATTATTAGTTATTGATGATTGGCCATCAATGGGATTGTGTTAGCTGATCTCATTTCTTTAACTCATTTTTTTATGAATACTTATTCCAGTCTTTATCATAATGCTGAGCACATATTGAAGAAAGAGTATGTTGCCACAAAAATGTCCTGTGGTTCAAGCATACTGTCTCTATCCTTGAGTTTTTTTAGTTTGTTGTAGTAGGTGTTGGAGTGTCTTCTTGGATGATGATGATGATTATTATTATTATTATTATTATTATTATTATTATTATTATTATTATTATTACTGTTGTTGTTGTTGTTGTATTTCATATAATTAAAATACATCATTTAGGGAATAGGTTCTCACATTAGTGGTATGTTTATTGGATATGAAAATTTCAATAGTGATCTTTGCATGATCCAATAGAAATATTTGGTCACACTGGAATTAGATTTGGAGCAGATGATTCAACTGGGTAAAAATTGTATATTTAGACAACCTTATTTAGAGATCTTTCTGCCTACAATAATAATGGAATAAACCTAAAAAATATAATCTAAAAGCAGTCTCTTATACAATTTGACCAGGTCCTGGTATCTGAAAAATCACTCATTAATGCTATGCATACATACATATAATTTATAAACCTGGCTCCATATGAAATCTTCAAGATACAAATGGAGAATAATAGCATATGCAGCTAAGAAAATGTCAAAATTTAAAATTAATATAGAGGCACGTCTAACTTTTTTTTTTTTGTTTGGAAAGATATATTACTGAGCATTAAAGTTACTATGATGTCAAATCTAATATCATCTATTTTTGCAATTCCTAGGTGTACCAACAAGTAGTTAACCAATTTAAATTTTGATTTGCACAATGCCACATGATCCTCTTTTATCACAGCTTATGCTCAACATTCAAATTTAAATTATTCAGAGAAAGAAGGATTTTATTCTTTTTGGATAATGTTATTACATCAATCCAAAATAAAGAATTCTTCTTTTGGATGCTTGTAATGAATGCATGTGTCAAAAGAAACAATAAATGTTGAACCAAAGTATAATAGCACTGGTATTGTGAACTCATATAGTCTATAGAATGTGCAACATGTAAACTGACCAACATAAACCCTTTGTTTCGTATAAACACCACTATAAACAAACTTGGATGCATAGACCCTCAAAACAACAGCCTGTAATGGTAAGATTTGGAAAGCAAAAAAAGTTCATATTTCATAAGCATATTGGATAGAATAGTATTCTTCAATCTGGCCCAATTTATAAGTGCTTGTTCTACATGAAATATATATATATCAGGGATCGTCTATCTTTCTCTCAATTAAGATGAAGGGGAGAATGAATAGGCTAAAAAATCCTGAATTCAAATCCCTCTAATTACATATCCATGTTAAATTTATTGAGTTTTAAAAGAGAAAATTTGAAATTTTCTTATATTACTGAAGCATGAATTCTCTCAGGGAAGTGTGATGTGGATACAATTAAGTCTAATCTTGGTTTGACCAAAAGGAAGAATCTTGGTTGACTGTCTGACAATAATTATATTATTAACAACTTCTTAAATACAAATAACAACAACAACAAAAAATCCTCCACAGAATTTTCCAATTGGAAAAATAATAAAGTGAATAAGAAATTTCATAGGAAATATAAAGAATTAAAAGCAAAATGGAACAAATGACAAAAAAGCTTAAAATGACTGGTGGATTAAGAAGATGCTGTCATTTTGCTGATCATAAACATTTTATCATTTTTGATGCATTGAAAGTAATGTAGAGATCTAAAATTGACATCATAGTCCTATTAAATATGCAGATAGTATCTTTTATATATAATGATATTTCAAGCAGGTGAAGTAGCTTAATTCTATTTTAAATGATGATATAGAAAGTAAAATGATTGCATTTAAGGATATACCCAATCACACCTACATCATATGCATTAGGCAAAAATACCCAATTAAATGAATTATTATTACTTTTTTTTTAGAATCTTAAAAAGGGAAAAGTATCAGTTCTGCCAATATATGGAGTTTTTAAAAAAGATGTTGATAAAATGTTTGTTTCAAAACAATTATAATTCTTCGGGGTAAAAAAAAAGTTGTGCCTTCTCATCTAAAGCACCACTAGTAAAAAGCAAAGCCTGAAATGGATATTTACAAAGACATATTACTGTGTAGTTAAAAAAAAATAATTATTTCAGAGCGCCAAAAAAGATAGAATTATGAAAAATACTGCAATCAATAGCATAGCTAAAATTAGTACCTGCCAAGCAGTCATAGTAAAATCATAATTATCCTCCCTCCCAGTAAAAATCATAGAAATATAAAAAATATATCAAGTTTTCTGTATCAGAGAAAAATATTGCATAAGAATTTATATAATGGAAGAATAGATGAACAGTTCATCATATTATATAATGGTGATAGTTACAATGGCAATATGATAGTCAAATCCTTGAAAAAGATGATGCCTTAAGAAATGCCAAACCATTCAGATGTATAATCATATATAAAATAATGCATCATTAGTATAAGCAGCAGCCATCAAAAGAGTAAGCCATTCCAATTCAAAAAAATGATATAAAGATAATTAAAAGAAAAATAATTATAATATACATTTCAGATGGGTTATGTAATGACTATATATCACCTAGTGCAAGCCATAGTAATCAATAAATGCAAGAAGGTTAGTGCATAAAATCCTTATCAAATATCTATTTAGTGAATATCCCCAGACTAGTTTCTAGCTTGTGGCTTTCATCAGTGAGGAGACTTGGATCTGCTGATATTACATCTAGACTTTAGGATCTAATGCATTCCTTCAGCAGCACCTTTTACCTTTTTAATTAACTATAAAACTATGAGTACAACATGAAACACAAGATTGTTTCCAATCTATGCTCATTCACTGGTATATTCATACAGATCTGAACCCACATATTTTGGTGCCTTATAACTCATCATGTGAACCATAAATATATCCATACATAGAATACATTGGTCCCTCATTTAGTTGATATTTAACCATGCTGCTTTTTAACTTTTTCTGCTGACAATTTTGTTTTTAATAGACTTCAATATCTTGTCTAATTGTAGCTCTCCATTGTGCTCCATTTTCAGACATTTTTTCAAGCATTTCATAGATAAACATTGTTCTGTCAATGGGATTTGCTCCTTCCATAAAAACCATGATTAAAATCATCCTAAAATACTTTCTTAGAAAATCTGATACCATGCACTCATTTTGATGTCCAATCTAATGAAAATGTGTTTTGCAATAGAAGACTCTATAATTACCACATCCAAAAAGCTGAAGAATATCTTCATCAATCTTACAATCTTGCAAACATATTTTTAGAATTTTACAGACCATCTTTAAATGAAATTTTTCTAATGTGTATACCCTACATCAATAAACAAAGCAAGTCTCTCATACAATAAACTGGCCAAAATAGTAGTTTTTTATACAATTAATTTACTACAATAATTATATTATAGAAATAAAATACTCCATCTTTTAACTTGTTAAAATTAGCAACACCACATTGGAGTCCATATTGTATCTCGATATCTAAATCGACTATTTTTCTTAAAAACCTAGCAAGATATTTAAATTGGCTCACACTCTTAAATTAATAACTATAAAAGCAAAAAGGTCTTGAAGATTTTCTCCTTCCATTGGCAGGTAACGCATAAATGGCATTTAAATCATTAAGTATCTTCTAAAGAACATCTTTTGAAGTGGAAAACATAGCATAATCATCAGCATATCTAGAATCCTAGAAGATGATTGCTTTTGCTTTAAGATGATTCAAATTAAATATTCCACCATAAAATCTGGATGCATTTTTCATGAAGCCACCCATAAACAGTTCCATGAATTCTGGTCATAAAAATTGAAAGCAAAGTTAGGGTTTTCCTTGTTTAATGCAAATGCCTCATATCTTTCTCTCATTTCATCATATAGACGAAAAATAATAAGAAAAACTTTGGCCAACAACAAACTAACTTCAAACAACCAGCTTTTAATGACATGAGTCATATTATGAATATAAATGATAAGTGCATTACAAGTTTAAGATAAAAATCCTTAATATTTAAATATGAGAGCAATATCAATCAAACATTATATATGTTAGGCCAAAGAAATATTAAACTGGAAAGTGTTATGGTGTATGATATAGTGGTTAGCACAATTCCCTCTCATGCTCGCACCTGGAGTTCATTTTAGAGTAAAACTTTAAAAGTTTCAAAGTTCTAATTAAGCTGAAAATCTTGTCTACACTCCAACCTAAGCTATTCTTGTTGCTATATATATATATTAATCAGTCACGCTCCAGTTTAGTGCGTACTCTTTCTCCTCATTGTTTCTCTATGTAGGGATGATGTGGATGTGTTAGCTCTGCTGTGACCTTTTTAAAGACTTATTTTATCTATATAAGATTATTTCTATAGTAACAACATCTTAATTTCTACTTTCAAAACACTAAAGAGTAGAATTCGTAAAAAAAAAAATTCAACTTCTGGGTGATTGTAAGGGAAAAACTAATACTGACAGAGAGTCTGTATTAATTTGCTCATTTTTATATACAGATCTCGTGATGCTTAAATAAGTAAAAAAAAAAGAAAAAAACATTGAGTTTTAATGAAAGTAACAAGTCAGTTACACTTTTACTTTAGATATTAGCATTTGTCATAAAGGATCAATTCAAGAAATCATTCAAGTTATGATACTTAACTATTTATCACAGCAAAATGACATTTTCAATTATAAATAGTGCATTAAAAAAATCTTAAAAGCACACAAATAATTATATACGAAAACTTAAGTATTAAAGTTAGCTATCTAGTTATATCTTTATAAAGAATTAATACAAAGGATAAAAATGAGGTCTTCCAAATTTAAAAAGCTCAACTATGTAATTACCATTCTCTCTACAAGTCACAACAATTATTAAGATGTTTCAAGCATTTCATTTATGCTATTTAATGGCTCTATGTTTAGAAAAATGAATAACTTTTGTCATAACAATTAAATAATATATCTAATATTTTCCACTCAAAGAAGTATGGAGAAATGCACATTGGGAGTAACAAGAAGAGATCGAAAACGCAATATATGGGTAAGAGAACAAACTGACCTCATTGAAAAAATTAAAAGACTGAAGTGGAGTTGGGCCATGCATATTGCTAGAAGAGATGATAATAGATGGACAATTGAAATCTTAAACCAGATTCCAAGAGATTGTAAAAGACCCAGAAAGAGACCACATGTGAGATTGATGGATGAAATAAGAAAGTGTGCAGGGGTGATATGGAGAAGAGAAGCTAAAGATCAGAGAAGATGGATTGAACTTAGAGAAACCTTCATCCTGCAGTGAATTGATAATGGTTGATGATGATGATAAAACATTTAATTTGATGAGTAACACACTAAAAAACAATATATATATATATATTTTCAATCCACAATTTGGGTTATTATATGCAACATAAAAGTGTGAAATGTTCACAACTTAATTAATTCAATAAGTAGTTTTGAAAATAGTGATTGCATTAATTAATTTATGAATACCTCATGCTTTTATTTCCACTTACACATAACAACCAAAATTCTCATTGAGGATAAAATTATTTTTTTACTTTTAGTATATTACTCATCGAATTAAATAAAAGCATTTCTTATAAAATATTTTGTATATATATTTTTATTTTTTAATATTCAGATATTTTGCAATTAACTTTTTGTAACTATTCATATTCAAGTTCAAAAACTGGGAATCTAAACAATATTATCATATTTCCAATATTTGAAATAAGATCCCCATGCATGAAAAATCATTTACAAGATTTTGGTAATTATAAAGGCAGTGTTTTTTTTAAAAAGGCCAATTTAATTCAAATCAAGATAAACTAAGATTGTATCCTCTGTTTCATTCTATTTTAAGTAATGACAAATGCTTTCTTAGTGAATTGATCATAAAATTCAATGAAAACATTTTTTTTTTAAATGTCGAGCCATCTATTGCACATCACTAACCATTTATTGAACCAATATTAGTGCAGTTTGGAATTGAGCCTGCCAACACTATTAGACTGACCAATCCTGAAATATTGCATTGTCATTGATACTTAACATGTGCACAAAATTTGAAAAATTTCATTCTATAGAAGTATGTTAAAAATTGGTTACAAGATTTTAGCAAATAAACAAACAAGAAAAATTAAAATAAATAAAACTGTTTAAAAAGGAACAAGATTACTGTAAATGACAAAAGCAACTCTCCACTTTACTACCATCTAGTGTAAGCTAGAGTAATTACTTATTATTCTAGGTTATATTAAATGGCAATAAAATTAAAAACTGCTTTGATTTTTGTGATATTTTACTGTAAATATTAGATAGCTCCATACTATTATGTTTTTTTTACAACTCCATTACTTATTAAAGACAAACAGGGGAAGGGGGGTTGCCTGGAACAACAAACAGAAATGTTATTTTTTTAAATTTTGTCAGAATATTTTTTTTTATCTTCTCATGAACTTTTTCAACTGATGAAATTATATTCTCTACTAAAAGTCAGTTCACATGATTTGCACCAAACAAAGTACCTCATATAATTTGCAATTTGGAGCAATCATCCATTATATTTACTCTACTTCAGAGCCCTCTATTATAAGCTTGCTATTCATTGATCAATCTCACAAAAGATGATGCTGAAGTAGAATAAGCATGGGTGGTTGCAGTAATGCAGAGAATGTGATCTTGGATAAGAGTACATGCTCATTACTGTCACTCAATCACTCTTGATTTTGTAGCATTTTGCAAATTAATAATCACTAATTAACAAAACTAATCAGTACTGGATTTATCTATAGGTTTGATAGACTGAAGCCTAAGATCTCTAATTTTTTTAGGCCTCTGGCCAAGATGTACAATATTTTTAATATTGAGATGATAAGTCTATTTTATATATGATGTCAGTCATTAAATAACCCTTCGTAATTTTCCTTCAATTCAGAATATTAACTTAAATTGATAATTCAACACTAGGTTTGAATCTGTAATGATTTCAAGCAGTGAGAAAGATAAGTTGAAAATACAAATGAGTATTTGGAGAAAATATTCCTATTTTCATCAAGTGAGTTAATAATTACTTATCTATTTAGTCTACATATTTTTGATAGCTTAACTATTAATAAAATAACATAAAGAAATCTGTATTAGAGATTCAATCACCAGTGTCTTTTTTTAAGTCCATTTTTGCAACTGTAGTAATAGATTTGACTCTCATTAATTATGTGGTTCATAGTTTGTGTTAGCCCATATTTACATTTATGCAGCAGATGAATGTCACCAGTTGTCCTAAATCTATTGATAAGACTCCAATTATTGTTGGATCTGGACAAAGAGATTTATTTATAAAATCATAAGTATTCCATCTCTTTTTTTTTTGGTCATAATTCTTTAAATGTAGATTCTTGATTTAATATCCAAAACAGATATTAAGATTTGAGCTAAGTCTTAGATGAGTTAATGGCAAGTCTAATCTTCTTAAAAGCTTTTTACACATTTTCTATAAAATAAATTCTCGTTATATCTGATAAAGACAAAATGTGAAGTAAACAAAGTCACTGCAAAGAAGTAGATTTCAGAGTGCGAGTAATATTTCTTATGGTTATATTTAAATATCCTAACGTTTTTGTTGGGAACTTTTCCTCCAAACAAGGGCACAGTATTCAACAGAAGAATATAATGTTCTAAAAAGCTGTCCTTAAAACACTTGCATCACAATCACAATTAGTGCCCCACTAAAGCTTTCAAGTGAGTTATTCCTAGAAATTAATTTTGATCTAACCTTGATTAAATGAGGCAAATAAGATAGGTTGCTATTTAAGACTACTCCTAAACAGTTTTAATCTATTATTGCTAAAGATTATATTCGGATTACAAGATGATTTCCTGTTTATTCGATGAAAAATTGAGAGTACTGTTTTCATTGGATTAGAAATAAGATCCCAGTCTTTGAAAAGGTTTCAATCTTTCCATATCCTTATTGGGCAACTCTTCTGTTTGAAAAAGGGATCTTTTTTGTCAAGTCCAAAGCAATATTATCAGCCTAAAAACAGCAACTTTGCTAACCATAAATTTGAGTTAGATTTTAACGATTATTAAAAAGAACAATTCTTTAAGAAAAATTCCTCCAATATAATTTTGAAAAAGTTCGTTTACCATCTCCCCCCCCCCCCCCTCGAAGTGTAGCTCATTTAATAAAAACTTGTGTTCATGTTTTTCATTTCAATAATTATTGAAAATTAATTTTACTTTTTATTTTTGAATTATAATCAGAGTAGAAGCAAAAAATTTGAAAGTGGTGGTAGCAAGTGCAAGAGATTTAAATACGATATGGTAAGAAATTCAGTTTTAGTTCGGAGCAATCAATCAGTATAAACATTATAAAAGTTCAGCACCCCATTATAAAAGTTTAATTTGCAACAAAAAATATTGAGGGGGGGGGGGCAAAAAGACAACTTTTTTTTAGAAGCGATATAAATATTAATAAAAACTTAATTTGAATTTTCAGCAACCCTTAAAAAAAGCACCTTGGCCATTATTTACATGAAACCCAAGTTTACAAGTTGCATCAGGGCATGCCCGATTTGTCCTTCTCATTCTTTAAGCTTCCAAATAGCTTACTGATATAACTATAAATTAAATAAAAGTAAAAATTCTGTAACAATAGCATGCAACTTAACTGCTTAATAATCCATTAAAACATAGCATCACAACCATTACCATATCATGTTAGGAAGAGTAATCCACTAGGTAACTCAAATCCAGAGTCATCTATTATAAGCTTGAATATAAAAAAAAACAATAAATAGTACTACTAATCAAATTTTCAGGCTAGTTTCTGGCTATTGGACTTCATTAGTGAAAAACATAGTTGAAGGCCAATAGCCAGAAATTAGTCTGAAGATTTGATTGGTGATGACTCAAGTTTAGAAACATGATGCTGGTGTAAATCAAGAGAGTGGATTACAATTCCTAATACAAAAATTGAGGTGAAGAAAGCCATGTGACACTTCATTTGGTATATAACATTACAGAATTTATATCTAATTGCTACAGATAGCTTCTAACCTCAAAGTTAATAATGTTCATAATGAAACAACTCATGCCCTAAACTTTCAGAACAAGAAACCTTTATAATAAAAGCTAAAAGGTCATTTGACTTGTATACCGTACATAATGATAGTCTCAGATTCTGAAACATAAGGTCTTTGACTGATTTCATCTCTGGCACTTGAATTCTTATGAGCTCCAGAGCAATAAGATTATTGGATCATTTATTTATGGCTTAAAATACCAGATATTTACCAAAATAAAGAATTCCTTGGACAAAATTCTTTTTTTAATCACCATGTCATAATATATGTTCTTGGACATGGTTTAAAACTGTCCTTGATATATTTTCAAATTATTACATATAAGATCCAGTATGAGGGATCAAATTATATTATCAAACTTCTTGATTATGGGAGTTAGAAAATACAATAAAAAACTATTTTATTATTTCAACTGCCCCTTAGTTTTGAATTTTTTAAAATGTGTCTAGTTAAAACAAAGCTAAAAATTTATTTCTTTTAATTTAGTAAGTTTATAATAAAAGCATAAATTTATATATTTCAAATTACCATAGTGCTTTACATTATATATAGATTTTTTAAACACTATAGTGTTATCAAAATGTACTGACCCTTAAAATAAAGTGTCTTTTAATAATATAAACATGTTTTCTTGGCCTCTTTTACTTAATTAAATTACTAAATATCAGCCTTTTACAGCTACTGTACATGCGCTTTAATGAATGTTAAATAATAAATGAATACTTTTCAGTGCCCATACAAGATATAGCATTTAAGAAAGAATAAAATGAATCCACTTATTCTTTCCGAACCCAAATGTTTATATATGGGCAAATCTTAAGTACTGGCAAATAAAGCATGAAGATAGATCAACGCGAACCGTAATTTAAAGTGAATGATCTATCTTCACGCTTTATTTGCCAGTACTTAAGATTTGCCCATATATAAACATTTGGGTTCGGAAAGAATAAGTGGATTCATTTTATTCTTTCTTAAATGCTATATCTTGTATGGGCACTGAAAAGTATTCATTTATTATTTAACACTCATTAAAGCGCATGTACAGTAGCTGTAAAGGGCTGATATTTAGTGAATTACAATTATAAACATCGCGCTATAAAAATAGATGCTTGTTTAATTAAATTACATAAAACATACCCAACATAGTTTCTACATAAGCATTAGGGAGAGTTCTTCAATAAGATTCAAACAATTATCATTTAGGTCAAATATACAAATGAAGCCTTCTATGAAAAGTATAAGCAACTGCTGCACTACACTTCACAAACTCTTCAGTTGATCTGTGCTATTCACATAACCCAAATCATTTACTAATATTTTATTATTTACCCCAGAATTTTCAAACATATAAAATCAGGAACTATTTCAAATGGTTTTCAAGTGGTATTTGTAAAACATTGATAAAAGAAAAGTTACTTGGTAATATTAAAGTAGAATGGAAAAATAGTAAATCTTTAGAGAAGTGGATCTATAATGCAAAAAAGATGGATAATATTAAAAATAGGGTATCATTGAGAAAAAGAAGAAGCATAATAGGACAATTAATAGAAATGATACAACATCAGGCCATATATTCATTTTTTGAATATTGATCTTAGAATGAATTGTGAAAAAAATATTCTTAAAATAAAACGTTGTATACTCAAGAAAATTTAAACAAATGTGTAAAAATGGTGAAAAGTCCTGCACAAACAAGTAGGGGGAGAGGCATCGTTGGACCACTGGAAATTTTAAAGTTATAATTAAAATATAATTTTTGTACATTTCTTAAACTTTAAAAAAAAAGGATTATAATAAGTTTTTAAATTTATTCAATATATACGTGTGTATTTTACTATGTGTTTATTGTAGTATAATGCAAATAATGTTCACTAGATGAAGTTGCTATAGAATAGTTGACCATGTGATCGTAAAAATGGAAATATCTTGATAAAGTTCCAATAAGGAACAAAAGCTTGGTTGGATATCAAATTATTTATTTTAGGTGTCTATTTCAATTTTGTTTAAGATTTTTTTTTAAAAAAAAATCAAGGACATACACATATTATATATGTAGGATATATTTGTATTTATGTTAATTTACTGAGGTACAGAATTCAAGTCACTGATAAGAATCAGATTGTGAATAGTGAAATGATCTTCAGATATGACACCTAACTGTGAATGACTAATAAAGAGTGTTATCCCAAAACAATTTTTAGTGTCTTGTAAAATAAGACGATAGTTCACCAAAAGCTAAGCTAAGTACCTTTTCTGTGACAAATAGTCATTTTTCTTTTTCTTACTTATTGTCTGTCTTCAGTCATTTAAGTTAATAAGGAACCTAACAGCCATGAATCTCTCCTGCCACAAAGGAATTGCATTTGTGTGATATTTCCATTCTTTAATTATAAGCATATCAATTGTAATTCTAATTTCCTTTTCCAGTTTTGTTTTTTTTTTTTTTTGGCTCACACCTTCAAGAATAAAAAAAGCAATGATAGCAGGAGTTTTAATAAACTGGAAGACCTTATCTATGATCTTTGATTGAGACAGTACAATTATTAATGACTTGAGTTAGAAAATGGATTTGACCCTAAACTTCAATTTGGCAAAAATTAATGTTTTATTAGCCTTATATAGGGATCTTTCTGCCTATCATGGAAGTGGATGGACTCTAGAAAAGTAGTCAAAAAATAGTCTGGCTCAAGCTAGATTGTTGTATATGGCAAATTAAATGAGTGAAAGAATAGTACTATTAGTAGTAATAGGAAAGCAAAAGACAGTGGTAGTACCAAAGGTACTACAAATCTATTTAAATATAGGTATAAGGGGTGTGAAATTTTATTTAGCAAAAACACTTTTAACATCTTAATAAAAAACAGTACTGGTAGATAAGGAGTGATCAAAATTAAAATCAATAAGTAGATGGCTTTATTACTGAGGAAATTCATAAAAATTTTAAGTGTCATAAGTGACCGAACTGGACATGATCTGTGAACATTAACTCCAGAATCAGTAATTCTATCACTGCACAAATCACGATTCAAAAACTCTTACTGAAACTGATCTTTGAAAAAAGAAAATTCTGTAAGGACCAATTTAGTATATAAATGATAAACTAATGATGTTAAAACATGGTTTGCATAATGGCACCTATGCTCATTTTCCTAGTGCATATGCCAATGTTATATTCATAGAATTCAAAGAAAGAATGATTTTATTACTTGATGGATTATAGTTCTATCATTAAAAGATTGATTTTTTTAATTTTATTTTGAAGATAATAATGAATTATTGGAACAAATAGTAGACTTTCACTAAAAATTGTTAGATATAAGGATATTGGTGCTATATATGCTATTACTGAATTTTTGCAGAACACATGGAATAAATTATCACAAATACTTTAAGCAGAAAAATCATTATAAAGGAACATGGATGTAACCATGCTCAAAGCAATTACATTAAATAGATTACCTTATGGATAGATATGAGAACAGTTCATATTATATGAACACTTGCAAATACTGATTGTTGAACAGGTCATAGATTATGAACCTCAAGGATAAAATGAAAATCAGTATCAAAATCTTATTAAATCCAACAATGGAATTCTCTTATATGATGATGATGATATTTCAAATAGGTGGAATGAGCATTTTAATTAAATTTTGTAATGACAAAAGAATTGAATTGATGATTTTTAATGATATTCATTTTATCTATTCACTTAAATTTGGACAAAGATATCTAGTTTGGTGAAGTTAAAAAATCTCTTTTTAACCTTAAAAATGGAAAGGTTTCAGGTACTGATAAGGTAACTGCATAAGTTTTAAATATAACTGTGATTTTTTTAGCTTCAAATATACTGGATTTTTTAAGGAATATACGACGCTGGAAAGTTGTATCACGTGATCTTGAAGAAACAACTATTGTTCCAATTTTTTAAAGTAAAAGGAATAGAAAATATTTCAGTAATTATTATAAAATATCATTGTTATCTATTATAGAAATAGTATTTTCAAGGATTTTTTTCAAATACATGGCTTCCATCTATAGATGGTTACCAGAAATTATAATTTATAGAATAAAAAAGCACTATAAATATGGTTTTTTGGTGATAGACAAATGCAAAAAAAAAAAGTGTCAGAACAAAAAATGATTTTATCAAGGCATTTGATTCAATTAAACAAGTATAATTATTTAAAATTAGTTGATTGTCAACCAAACCATTTATTTTATAAGTTCCTACATGTAACGTTCTAATTATTTATCGACCATACAGGAAGTATGCAATTAGAAAAAAAAAGGCTTTAACCTTTTTCCATATGTGCCTTAAACATTTGCATAATAGTCAAATGATAACATTTTTGATTATAGAGATCTCTCAAACCTCAACCCAAGAGATGGACTTTATAAAGATAAGATTGACCATCTTATCTTTAACCTAAATTCTTATTTATATAGGCCAATCTGAAGAATCTTGATTTAAGAATGTGAAAAGATTCTACATGATGGAATGATGGGAAGTGTAATTACTACTGCTGAATAATGTGGGCATTTGAAATGAAAAATGATATTAAAAAAAGATGCAATGAATTTGTTTTTAATTTTTATAACAATGGTCTTTGGAATTAGTTTAATGAATCAGGAATCAATGTGCAATGTAGGTTTGATTTGGGGCAATTTTTAATATGAACCATTTAAAAGAAAAACCACGAATTTCATCATCTTGAATTCTTCATTACCAGTAGGCTATTAATGGCGCTATTCTTGAAAATGAAAAAAACTGATAAACAGAATGTTCTCAAAATATTAAATGTAACATATTGTAACGTTTATTTGTATACGTTGCAAATATATTGGCATTTGGTAAAAGCTAAAAACTAAAAGTAAATTTAGATTTTTTTTTTGACTAATTTTTTTTAAAAAAAATAACATACAGTGAAAGTTAAATTATTTTTTCGTATTTTTTTAATGTAATTAGAAATAAAAGTAGAATTGGAGAGAACAAAAGACATAAATTACCAATCTAGATAAGAGAAAGTAAAAATACTTCAACTAATTAAAGATGGCAGAATTTTGCTGAAAAAAATAAAGACTTTGTTACATAAATTTTATAAAGAATATATAAGATTATCAACGTATATTTTGACAAACAAAAGATATGTGCAGAAGTCTGAAAACTGGGCCTCTAGTATAAAAGGCAGAGGTCAGTTTGAAGAACATCTTGTTCGTTGGTTTCTCTAGTTGGTCTTGGATAACAATAATATATCCAAAATCGCTCTACGCTGAAGTAATTCGGCATGGCGGAGTGAACCGGAGCTTCTGAAGACATCGTGCCTGAAGATGTATACCAGAAAAGCTTTCATGACCGACTAGGAGAATGGACCGCAAGATCAACTAATAATCAAAGGCTGTGAGCTCATTTTAACCCCGAAAAACTATGCATAGTTATCTACAACCATCTTGAATTCACTAAAACTTACCGGTAAGTTATGCTTCATTATTCTGATTGTGACAAAAGTAACATTTGCAAACAATTCTTAAAAATATATTTAAACAATCCCGATAGAGACATTAAATTTCTTGTGCAAGAGACATTCATTTTTAAGTAACTTTCTAGAAGAAATTTGGAAGTGAACTGTAATTGTAAAATTGTTTTTTATTAATTGATTCACGTCTGATTTAAGTGTGTTCTCTCCGATTTATTTGATAAATAATTGCCTTTCAAATTTTATTTTTTAATCTATTAGAATAAAAAATATTTCTAATACCAATTTTCATTTGTGCATTATTAATAATAATTATTATTTTTTATTATTAGTCTAATGAGATTTAAAACGTAATTTACCTTTGCCAATATGTTTCAATAAGCCCAGGAATAATAATCTTAAAAAAAAAAATTCGCGTTACGGTATGATGTAATACCGATTAGTTTAAAAATATCTTTTCTTTTTAATTTGCGAGATGCTATGTGACGGTTCAGTGGGTTCTTGCAGAACTCTGGCGCCTTTCAAATAAATTAAAAGCTGATGTCGTTGATAGCATAATTCTCAACAATTACAGGGCTAAGTTGATCAGGAAATATAGCTATGTTTTTAATAGAAATCGAAATACAACTTTCTTCTTTTTAACATAGCTTGATCAACTCATGCGCAATTTATATTAGCGTGTAGAGGCCTTAGCAAAACGGAAAACGTTATAATATGAAGACTTTGATTTAGCGATTAACATTAAAAAATAACAAACTCTTTATTTGCCAATTATGTAAGTAAAATCTTCAACAATTTAGCTTGAATGCTTATCAAGTGATAAAATAAACCAATTTAAAAATTGTACATTGATAACTTTTAATTAGCAAGATGTACTTATATGTTTAAGTGTGGAACAAACTCCAATGTGCAACTTTTAACAAGTTAAAAATGTGGGATAATTCATCACAATAAAAAAAATCATTATAATTAAATTAGCAGTGTAAAAAAATTGTCATTTTAATTAACTTATTGTATGAAAGTGTTAGGATATCTTATCACTGTAACATAAATGCATTAGAAAATTTTCATTTAAGGATCAGTAAAATTCTAAAAACTCAATGACAAAATTGTAAAACCAGTCAATAGGTTCTTTAACTTTCTGGATATAATAATATGGAGTTCTCCATTATAGAATCTCTCATCTTTGTTAGATTGGACCTGTGAAATCAATGAACAGTACAAGACTTCCTAAAAACATATTTCATGGTGAATATGAGCATGTCTACCAACTTATGGAAAGGTTGTCTCCACGCCAATTTAAGAAAGGGCAACATGGATTGTTTTCATTGTGACAATATGGAAAGGATAGAATATAATGAGCTACAATTAGAAAAAATGTTGAAGTATTTCAGAAAGAAAAATTTGCAGCAAAAATTAAAACAGGATCATAAAATATTTACTAAACAGAATAAAAAACCAGGATAATCCATATCTGAACATATTTGCTGTTTACTGTTCAATTTGTACATTCATTCCAAAATTCATCTCTACTGTAATTTTTTTATCTTGTTTTTTTTTATTTGGGTTAAAATGCCCATATTTTTTGTGAATGACTGCTGATGATGATGTTATTTATCCTCTTAAATATCTTAAGACATATAAAAATCATATTATTTGATTGAATACATGCATATATTTTATACTTCGAGATTTAGATGTAATTATATAAGGGATTTGAATATTGATTTTCATATGTGTGAGAGATAATGATCTGGACCAACTGATGAGTGCTGATTAAGCATGAAATGTGTATATTGGAGACCATTTATCATTTTCACATATGTGTGGTCATGTGTATTTGTTGTATGAGATAAAGCAGATAGATGAAAGAAGCTTGATGGTCTGTGTTCAAATCTCTTATATAAAAAATATATTAATAAAATATAATAATGAATGACTAATAAAAATTATTAATATACTTCCATCGAGTATTTTGTGTCAAAGCTGTGAGGGTAACTGATGAGTGCTGGTTTCAGCAAGAAATGTGCATCTTGAGAATCATATATCTTTATCATATGTGTTTGGTCATACGTTTATGATTACACCCCTTTACAAGGTATTATAATGGGATGGAAACCAGTCTCTACCTTCCATGAGAATGATGTAGTGAAAATCACACTACAGATATATTATACAAAAAATATCATTCATTTGCATAAATAATTGAAATATTTTTATATTGCACATCTTTCTCAGTCTTTTAGATTATTTTGCTATTTCATGTCTTATGATATATAAATAAAACCATTCATCTATGTTATCATTAAGTCAAAGCCTGGAAATCATGAATGATCTTTTCTAATAAGATCTATTATTTGTTTCATTTTCCTGTTCTTCATTGGTATATTTATTATAGCTATGATTAAAATGTAATTTCTGGTTTCTGTTGTCTTTTTTACCTTTTCTAGAATTATCTACTGTTTTGGTACTAAATTAAAATCATCTTACAAAAAACTATGATAACATATTAAACACAACTTTAATATATTTTGGGTACTGAGCACACTTATTAAAGGCTGCCATGATAAATAGTAATTTTAAGTGTTTTCTCCAAGTACAAAGTGGCCTTAATATTGTCTTTAATTTAAATAAGACACTTTCCATCAACTATTTAAATTTTTAAGTGAAACTTCAGAATAAGCAAATAATCTGATAGGTATCCATTTTCCCTGCTTTTCATAATATTCTTATAGAATCAACAAATAACTTATGAACATGAAACTTTGAAACACTTTCAGGTAGGGAGGGTGGTTAATTGTTCCATAAGTCATATGATAATATAATTCTGTAAACACTTCTTCCTTCTTCCTCTTCCTTAATTTTGCTTTTTCGTATACAACAATATATCTTTTCAAAATAATCACAATTTCTTACACCTTTTAAGCAAAAATATTTATTATAATAATAACAATTTTGACTGTTCCTCACAATCTTCTTCAGATCTCATTCTATACCTCTACTAATGGTGGAAAAAGAGAAGTAGAGGCATAGAATGAGATCTGACGAAGACTGCGAGGAAGAGTCGAAACTGTTATTATAATAATAAATATTTTTGCTTAAAAGGTGTAAGAAGTTGTGATTATTTTGAAAAGATATATGATAATATAACATCCTAATGGCAGGTAATTTTGCAGTTTCTAATGTGAAATGATATATATATACTTCAGCTAAGAATCAATCATGGAACCTCGGAGTCTTCTATTATCATTGCACAAAAGTGCAGAGAGGAACTAAGACTTTCGGTATATTGGGTAAATTACGGCCATACCTGTTACTTAAACTTTGAACTTCACTATTCCTGGCCTTTACAAACGGTTCAAAATATAAGCAAAAACACTTTATAGCTCTTCTTTTCTCAAATTTATCCATATGTACCCATCGATTTCTATATTCTATATTTATAATGTAATTGAGATATTTCTTTTATAATGTTAAACACCAGTAGCTACAATCCGCAGAATTAAAAGAAAACAATAATTTATTTTTCTTAGATTAAAAATAAACATACCATTTTTCTTTCCCCATTTCAGAAATTAAATTTCATTTTAATAAAACATAAGTGGAAATAAATTATTTATATCAAATTAAAGTCAACTTCATTTGTAGCAAAAGAAAAATAATAATAGATTAAAAAATAAAAAGGCAGTAAAACAAATAGTCTTTCTTCTCCACTCACCCCCCCCCCCTCCATTATTTTTAATGATAACGATATTTCTTCTTTAATGCAGTATCATATTTTATTTATGAATTCTTTATCGTTTTACTTAATGTTTAAAATCATTTGAAAATGAAAAGAATTATTTAAACAGACATAATCAACCTAGATTTTATTAGACAAATGTTTTATAGCTGAACGGCAAATAGGAATTGAAAAGGTAAATTGAGGAAGAAATCATAGAGTATCAAGCCAAGTATATGAAGATATGATCTGGGTGAAGCTGAGAGTAACGATAGCAATGACTAACACATTATCTATAAATAAGTTATTAAACAACTTTATAAAGATTTTTTTGGTAACTATTGGTGAGCTTAGTTTTTAAAGCCATGTTAATGTTTATTTATATTTTAAACTACTGGAAAGATTTCGCATTAAAAAACACTTAAGTGACGTAAACTTGGAACTAGTTTAGAGGGTAACGCTAAAAATCAAAATATTTCATCATACTTCTTTTTTATAGAAATATAGAAATTTTATTAGAGAACAGTGAATACAAGTAAACGGATGATACAATCGAAAGGTGAGATCAATGAATTTGGATTGCAGCACTTTACAGTGAAAAACAGGAATTACACATTCAGCCAATCAATAAAAAACAAACATGGTTAGAACGTTCTATTACAATGGAAAAGTGAAACGTTTTTTGATAACAGAACCTCAGGCTATACTTCAGTGGTTTACAAGGTAAGAAATTCTGAAGTCCTTGTCCTGGAGGGACAGAGTTTACTTAGGCAACCTTGGTTCCGCAGGAGATATTTTCCTCATTGAGATAGGCCGGATTTTAGAAGTAATTTGGGAAAGAACGGAAAGCCACTGTGAGTCCCATGTAGAAGCAAATCCATTAAAGATAGGTTATTTTTGGATGTAAGAAAAGTCACACTGGGTAAAATTAGTGAAATTTTAAGGAGGTATGGGAATTGCTTGCCATGTGGTTTCAAAAATGTAGGGAGGGGTCAGGTTTTGGTCCCTCTGATGAATTTTTTTGAATTTATTAATGAATATGTCCAGTGAGCTTTCTGGAGCCAGACTGAAAATGAGCCGAAATTGGGTAAATCATAGTGAGAAAAGGATGAAGGTTGTTGAGCAGATCTAGGGAAGGTACCATGAAGAATGCTATCGATGAGAATTGAAAGAGTAGGATACGATTTTATACAGAAATTTAAATTATAGGCAGATTGTCATTAATCTGAACACCCTTAATTCAAAAACTTCCATTATCCTAATTAAAATTACAAACTATTGTTTTAATTAGTGCTATATAAAAGTGATGTGCAGATATGAATATTAGCATATTGCGCAATTAAAAGTGTTATAAGGTTTTACAATAAAAATAAATTTATGAAATTGGTAAAAAATATTTTAATATATATAAACTATAGATACTAAAATTAATATATATTTCAATTTTCTGCAGAATTTGTGTTAATAATCAAGTGACTTTGATGCTTGGGAGTTGATAAGTAGTTCGAGTACTGAG
The DNA here is from genome assembly GCA_028023455.1 of Epiperipatus broadwayi. Classification (NCBI taxonomy): domain Eukaryota; kingdom Metazoa; phylum Onychophora; class Udeonychophora; order Euonychophora; family Peripatidae; genus Epiperipatus; species Epiperipatus broadwayi. Next base: position 6,426,256 of record JAQFVV010000064.1, read on the forward strand.
AGTGAAACATATCAATAGACTTAAGCCCCAGAGTCTGCTACCTTGCCACTGCACTAAACAATACAAGGCAGTTTGCATTTATAATAAAGGGGGGGGGGGTATTATTAAATAATGAAAAATTCACAAATACAACAGCTTCAGAACTTGAGATTTCAGTCTAATTGCAATCTACTTGCGCTTGAAAATGTGGCAAATAGTGGCACAAAATAGGGTGTCCTCTTCATTATTAACCAAGAATAAACATAAACACGTCCCAATATATTTAAGGTGCAACAAAAATTGACAAGGAGGATGTTCAAATTAACATAGCCCTCAATTTTTGTTTACTTATATTGAGTAAATATCTCGTTACATATTTCCAGTCCCTCTTTTCATTATTAAAAAATATTTCCATAATTTTGTTCTACAGCTAATTGTAGAAAATCGAATTTGTATAAAATTACAACTTACCCTTAAAAATCATAGAATGAACTCTTTATGGATCACTTACATAAGTAAAAAACAATTTAGCCTAAGAATGTTGGCCATAGTCTTATAATTTGTTCCCATACATATCTTTGATCAGTGAGCTTGATTATATTTTATCAGTATAACTACCAAAATAAACATCAAGTACAAGTATTGTACTCAACTAGAATCCTACCACACTTAACAAGCAATTATGATAAATTCTTTATCTTTTTTTAAAAAAAAAACATCATAAATCCAATAGTGCTTAATATTTTAAGAAAAAAAAAGTTATCATTAATAAGTCCACTGACGATTTAAAATAATAAAAAAAGGAGCAGCAGAAAATAATTGTCTCAAGCTTTTTCTAATCATTACCATTATTAGTAATCACTTGTAAATTAGTTTAGAAATTCTACACCCAAATACAGAAAGAATGACATCCTACATTTAAAAAGATAAAGATAGATTTTACAATGCTATCAACTAAACTATTCTATAAGCCACAAATATATTAACGTATATTATATGCAATTCTTTAGTCTGTTTGATATGTAATGATGATTTTTAATGTCTTTGGCAACAAATTTTTATTTCTGAAAGATGGGAATATCCTGCTTCACTGCAGATATTCTTTGTATTTCATTCTCAGTCATATGTAGCTTGATAAAAACAATTAATACTATATCTCTAGAGGGTCTTTGAGATAAGATAATGCTTTTGAAATGTAAGCAATTGTAAAGATACATCATTCTAGTGAGTTCTGTGTGGTTTAGTGCAGCAGAGTGTCAGACCCTATATTATGAGGTCCTAATATTGATTCCAGTATTGGCAATCCTAACTCTCAAATGTCTTATGACTTCTCAAAAAATTAAGCCATTCAATTATTTCTTTATTTTATTCTATTGAATGGTAAATGTATTTTATTAAACATATTTCTACAATTAACAATCTTTTTTTAAAAGAAACAACCAAATAGTATTTTGTATTTGTTTCCATATTTATATCTTTTCATAACAAATAGTTAATGTTACATGGTGCTTCATAAATCTATTTCTTATATGGATGAACTACTATCCATACTTTGTTAATTCTTTATAGAAACACTAAAAGTGAAGACTTCGTCATAAGATTGGAGCTTTCAAAACAATTGGTGTCTAATGTTTATATTTGCAAACAATTCAATGCTAATTGGTTGAATCTTTGTGTACATAAAAAAATTATTGTATTTAAATTACACTAATAGCCAATAGCAGTTCTAACAAACAAAATGACAAAGATACCTAAAAGTCCATTCTTAAAGATTACAGCTTCTTTTTATCATTGAATATCAAGCATAAACTTAGTCATCCTATACAAATATATCACAAAAACACAACTATAATATCAATATCAAGATTGTTTTTTTTTAAATAACATTTAAAGAGTTGAATGGAAGTAAAAGGTGTCTCTGCTTAATTCTTGAGATTTTAGGCATTACAATGATATTAAAAAAATTTTGCATGTTGTTTAAACCTGTCTATAACCTTATATACAGTTTGTGGTAATTTGCAGCTTACCTTTTCCCACTGTTACAATTTTAATGTATTAATTTTTTAAAAAAAACCTGAAGATGTCAGCATTGTATGGACTTTTTTGCATGATCGCCAGTATCCTATTTTTATGATAAAACTATAAAAGAGGTGGTTAATTTCTGAATGGCTGACTGTTTTAGTGTTTTAGCTTGATGTCACATTACTGAATATTGTACATTTGTAAAGAAAAAATCTAATTAGTTTACAATTTAATGATTATGATACAATCTTTTTGTAAAAGATTTATTTCTATTTGTAAAAGATTTATTTCTAAACCAAAAACTACATTACTGATAGAAGATTGTCTTTGAAAACATTTAAAAAGTCAATTCTTAGAAAGTTCATTGTGGCAACTAGAAGCAGTTTCTATTTGGTAAAAAGAAATAGCTTTTCTCAAAATAGTATATAAAATAGTGTTTTCCTGAAGGTTTGTGATGATCGTATTTTAGTTATATTTATATATTGAATGATTTCCATCATCTAATATAATTATTGAATGTATCTTTAAAAAAATTTAACTTTATTTCAATATTTCAAATACATTCAACTGTTAGTAATAGCACACAGGTTAGTAATATATGAAAATTATTTTGAGAAATATTATTCTCCCCTCTTCTTCGAGTGTTGCTGGTCTGACGAGTGGCAGTACTAGCATGGGAATCAAATCTGGAGCCTTAGATTCTTGAATATTGAATTTGAAGGTAATGTGATAACCAACTGAACCATCCTGCCAAAGGCAACATTCATTAGAAATTTCATATACTTATCTATGAGGTTTCTCACATGATAATGACAGAGAACTGTATATAAGTAACCTAATGTGACTATACATAATATATGGAAACTACTAATCAACTTTGTTCTTAGGAAATAGTGAAGATATCAGGAGAAATCTTATAGATATATAAATATATTTTTTAATAACATAAAATTCAAATATCTAATTCTAAGTTTTTGAATAGATAAATTACATTCAATTGTGGCATACTCCATTCTTATAGGTAAGAACTTACTTTAGATATTTTCATATTTAAAAAAAATGAATATTTAAAAATGGTATCACTTGGAAGCTTATATTTGTAAATTATAATATTAAAATTATTTATGTAATATAAATTTTAAAAGCAAAATAATCAAACATGGAGGACTACTTAATGAAAGATTCACTAGATTCTATTCAAAAATTGACAAGTGGAATTTTTTATTCAAGACATTAAAGTATCAAAAATTCTTATTTTATAAGCAATACTATAGAATTGTCAAAACTCATATAAACTAATTTTTTACATCACTATTTTTCCATTCTGTAATTTACAGAATCCTTTTATCTATGGTACAAGATTAATTTTACAATGATCAAACCAATAGTTGCAAAAGGAGCCTTTAATCTGCTTTAATCTGGCATATTAATTTTTTTTTAAAAAACTTTCCTTCTAGTATTAGCTACATGCATTGTTTTCCACAGCTCTCTATATTGTTCTACACCACAATAAGCATGATTTTAATAGTGACTACATGAAAACTGTAGTTATAGTATCAGTCAATAGATGGAACCTCTAATACTTATAAAAACTTTTGATCAGTGAAATGTACGATATCTTTTTATTGTAAAGCCAGAGATGAAAACTATTAAAAAAAAACATGATAATATTTTAAATTTCTAACTTACAGAAAAACTTCAGTGAATTTAAATTTGATTTTGGAAAATCGCTTAAAAATATATAAACAGATTTTGAAGATAGCTCAGTCTTGAATAAGATCAATGCGATAACTAATATTCTTCTAGCAACTACCATGCAGATCACTGGTGTGAAAAAGCAGTTATTTATCAATATATTTTCAGCTGAGACAAGACAATGTATGAATGATATTTAAAAATGATCCATTAAAAGTAACTAAATATTTGGAATTTTATAACATGGTAGTATGAAAATGAATTAATGAAGTCATAAGAAAACAATTGTGAGTTGACAAAATAAAAAACAGAATGAAATAAAAATATAAAAATTATAAAACATTTTGACACTGGAACTGTTTCAGAAATAAGAAAAAAATAGTATTCTTATTAAAATAAATGATGGCATCGTGAAATGTGTGAGACAGATGACTGAAAAATTTTGGAATAATATGAAGAAAAGAAGCTGGATCAGAGAAACTAAATTGAACTTAAAGATCTTTCTTCTGCAGTGAATCAATAATGTTTATAAATGACATATAAGCAATTTATTTAAATATTATCTTGCAATGTCAGGTATTATAGAAAGACATGTGAAAACTTAAAATTAAGAGTCACTCACCATGTTCATTTATATAACTGAGCTAAATGCAACAGTGCCTATAGTTCAGTATTTGTCGACCATGAAAAAAAATCTGGTCATTCTTTTAAACCTGCTGATGCTAAGATTATTTGCCTACAAAATAATAATAGAAAATAAAAAATAAAAAAAGTATGGTACATAATTAACTGTAAGAACTCCAAAAATATAAGATCAATAGCATTCCTCTTAGCAAGTACTAGTCATTTAATCTGATGGTATAGCCAACTGCTAGGTCAATTTACATATGGAAATATGCAAATTTATGATAATCAGTGACTAGTTTAATGTATGTTTATATGCATGTAGATATGCTAATGTATCTCTAACATTCACTTTAGTTGTGCTTTGAAAAAGATATGATGTATCGAAAGCCTAGCTTAGCAGGGTAAAAATATTGTTTTATACTAAATAGTTGATAATTGTTTATATACTCTTGTAGAATTTATTTTATTACATATTATCTATGGTATATACATATATTATAATTTATATATTGTAACGATATATAAATATGTCGTTACATTAATTTAAAATAAAAAGTTAAAAGTTCGCAAATAAAAGTAAAAAACTAAACGCTAAAATTAAAATGTTTTGTTAAACGTATATACATTCGCACAGATGCCAAACTTTAAAAATATTTTTTTTTAAAAAAAAAAAAAACAAATAAATAAGTATTTGAACGTACTTTTTATAAGAAAAAGTACAAGATTTAAAAATAAAAACAGGTATTAATTAATTCTTGTAATCTGTAAATGGAAATGATTGTTTATAAATTGTTTGAAAAGCAAGCTAGCCTTGGGCTCTTGTATAATTAAAATGATCTGATGAAAGATAGATAAGAAAATAAAGAGAAATTAGCTTGACCAATGGAAGCACTAAGCCTTGGCTCGGACCCTAACGAAAGTGATGGATTAGTGACGTTTTGTTGATTGAATCTGTGTGGATAATATAAAAAGGGAAATACAGTTTTTTCTGACAGTTCCAGCATTTTGTGTTTGAGAGATGTGATAGGACGCACATACCACACTCTCTATTTTAAAAAAAAAATGAAAAGACTGTGATACCTTGAACCAGCTATTGCCATCTCCAGAACATTATCTTCCAATGGAGGCGTCACGGGAATTAAAAGCAGAAACCTGGACTCTTCTACCGTGAGCTATGAACTTTACAAATTAACAACAACAAAAAAAAAGTAATTAAGAACTTTCGTCATTGTTTTTTTAAAGATTCAGCTAATTTAAATTTTAAAATGAACTCTTATTTGATTTTCAAATTAATAATTGATTGTTTAAATTTATATAGTTAAGTGTTGCTAAAATCATTTCCATTTTATTATTTTTATTTGTAATAATATTTATTGTAGAAATTACTAAATGCATTACATTTAAGTTGGGTATAAACGTTGCATAGATTCGTTAGCGGTTGGTTATGTTATGTTTTTCACAGTCGATTAGAACATATAAGTCAACAATGTCACTGCGGTGTCTTATGATGAACACCAAAGGGTCTCCTGTATTCCCTCAGCAATTGACGTTATCGATTGACTTTGTATTTTGATCGGTTGTGTTTAATTTGGAATGGTTTTGACCGTGGAATCTGTGCAGCCGATCTATACTCGACATTATAAAACAAATTGTATAAAAATAATCTGTGCAAATGTATTTAAATGTTAAATTTAAGTCGGGCATGAATGGCTATATAGTTTTGTAAAGTTATATTAAGGGAGGGTAATCTTAGGTTGTTAATTTCGTAGTTGAATTGGTTCAATGGATTGGATATATTTGTGTAATTGTAGATGTAGTATGAGATCCGCTACGGGCAGGATTATATATATACGCCACACACCTTCTGTTTGCCTATGGATGGGTTTGGAAGACGGCAAAGGACCGCAGTCCATTCCTATGGAGTTTTGTTTATTGTTCTACTTGCCAACAGATGTAACATTCCTGTTGGTGGAGAGACAATGTCTTCTCTAATTCTACTTACTGATCAGATGTACATTCCTGACAGTATAGCATTTTGTGTTGTCGTATTTTCATGCTACATTGAATACATAAATGTATCAGATGGATTGGTGCCGGTTTGATTGCAAAATTTGTTGCCTAAGGTTAAATCAGGAAAGAATATTTTCTTTTCAAATGCAGATCTATGTAGTCTATTCATACTCGACTCACTAAATAAATATTAAACTCATGGCTGTAATTTACTTAAATGGAAAACAAAAGATTAATAGAAAAATCTAAAATGTTGAATTTATTCCTCAAAATTTAAATGTTATTTTATATGTGAGTAAATAAATATTTTTATGTGTTAATTTCTGGCAGTGGTTTTTATTCTTTTGTATTTAAGATATAAAATTTATATTTTATTATCTCTGCTACTCCACTGAGCTAGTGACTTGGGCTAACAATCTGAATATTTAAATAAAGTGGAATCTTAACAGCATGTATCTGCCTACTCTATAAATTTTTCTAGGTTTAAATGCCTAGATGGCGCCCCGTAGAGCAGATATCGTAGTTTGTGGTTAGATTCGATAATCACTTTCATTTCGATCATTATAACTGGCGAACCAACTTGGGCCGATCTTTAATAAACATGAGTGCCCTGAGAATTTTAAAAATGAATCATGCTCGCAATATTTTTCCTGAAATTAGTATAAATATATTTGTTGTATTGACGTGGTGTTACAGTTTGAATTTTTGGTCTTAAAGGTACTGCCAGTAAGAAAAATTGTGCATATGTAAATATAAATGCGAGGAATAAAACGCAATAATAAATATAAATCATAATTTTTTTTTTTAAAAAGTCTTGTTAAATTAAAATCTAATCGTTCAACTTGCCTAAGTAATAGTTAAAGGTAGGAGAAATAAAACTTGGAAGGGAGGGGGCAGAAATTTAGCTGGTAATAGGGAATCAACAGTCAACTTTTTTTTTAATCATTATATTTGTGTGTAATTACTGTTTTGTCTTGTAAAAAAAAGTTTTGTCCTTTTAAAATTTTCATATATGATCAATTTGTGTAACGTAATTACTAACACTAAGTAAATTCTTTTTTTTTTTTAATGTTTTTGTTTTTTGAGGAAGTTTACTGATAAGTTATAACGGTTGAAATGAAAGTGATTATCGAATCTAATCGCCAACTATGATATCTGCTCTAAGGGGCGCCATCTAGGCATTTAAACCTAGAAAAATTTATAAAGTAGGCAGATACGCGCTGTTAAGATTCCACTTTATTTAAATATTCAGATCGTTAGCCAGAGTCACTAGCTCAGTGGAGTAGCAGAGATAATAAAATATAAATTTTATATCTTAAATATAAAAGAATAAAAGCCACTGCCAGAAATTAACACATAAAAATATTTATTTACGCACATATAAAATAACATTTAAATTTTGAGGAATAAATTCAACATTTTAGATTTTTCTATTAATCTTTAGTTTTCCATTTAAGTAAATTACAACCATGAGTTTAATATTTATTTAGTGAGTCGAGTATGAATAGACTACATAGATCTGCATTTGAAAAGAAAATATTCTTCCCTGATTTAACCTTAGGCAACAAATTTCGCAATCAAAACGGCACCAATCCATCTGATACATTTATGTATTCAATGTAGCATGAAAATACGACAACACAAAATACTATACTGTCAGGAATGTACATCTAATCAGTAAGTAGAATTAGAGAAGACATTGTCTCTCCACCAACAGGAATGTTACATCTGTTGGCGAGTAGAACAATAAACATAAAACTCCATAGGAATGGACTGCGGTCCTTTGCCATCTTACAAACCCATCCATAGGCAAACAGAAGGTGTGTGGCATATATATATAATCCTACCTGTAGCGGATCTCATACTACATCTACAATTACACAAATATATCCAATCCATTGAACCAATTCATCTACAAAATTAACAACCTAAGATTACCCTCCCTTAATATAACTTTACAAAACTATATAGCCATTCACGCCCGACTTAAATTTAACATTTAAATACGTTCGCACAGATTATTTTTATACAATTTGTTTTATAATGTCGAGTATAGATCGGCTGCACAGATTCCACGGTCAAAACCATTCCAAATTAAATACAACCGATCAAAATACAAAGTCAATCGATAACGTCAATTGCTGAGGGAATACAGGAGACCCTTTGGTGTTCATCATAAGACACCGCAGTGACATTGTTGACATATGTTCTAATCGACTGTGAAAACCACAACATAACCAACCGCTAACGAATCTATGCAACGTCTATACCCAACTTAAATGTAATGCATTTAATAATTTCTACAATAAATATTATTACAAATAAAAATAATAAAATGGAAATGATTTTAACAAAACTTAACTATATAAATTTAAACAATCAATTATTAATTTGAAAATCAAATAAGAGTTCATTTTAAAATTTAAATTAGCTGAATCTTTAAAAAAAACAATGACGAAAGTTCTTAATTACTTTTTTTTTGTTGTTGTTAATTTGTAAAGTTCATAGCTCACGGTAGAAGAGTCCAGGTTTCTGCTTTTAATTCCCGTGACGCCTCCATTGGAAGATAATGTTCTGGAGATGGAAATAGCTGGTTCAAGGTATCACAGTCTTTTCATTTTTTTTTTTAAATAGAGAGTGTGGTATGTGCGTCCTACCACATCTCTCAAACACAAAATGCTGGAACTGTCAGAAAAAACTGTATTTCCCTTTTTATATTATCCACACGGATTCAATCAACAAAACGTCACTAATCCATCACTTTCGTTAGGGTCCGAGCCAAGGCTTAGTGCTTCCATTGGTCAAGCTAATTTCTCTTTATTTTCTTATCTATCTTTCATCAGATCATTTTAATTATACAACAGCCCAAGGCTATCTTGCTTTTCAAACAATTTATGAACAATCATTTCCATTTACAGATTACAAGAATTAATTAATACCTGTTTTTATTTTTAAATCTTGTACTTTTTCTTATAAAAAGTACATTCAAATACTTATTTATTTGTTGTTTTTTTTTTAAAAAATATTTTTAAAGTTTGGCATCTGTGTGAATGTATATACATTTAACAAAACATTTTAATTTTAGCGTTTAGTTTTTTACTTTTATTTGCGAACTTTTAAGTTTTTATTTTAAATCAATGTAACGACATATTTATATATCGTTACAATATATATATATATATTACTTCAAATAATTCTAGAGATAAAAAAAAAAAGATATTTAAATAGAAAACTCTATGCACACAGTTTAAATCTATCTTGATTAGACCTATCAAATGTCTGAAATAAATATAAATCTCCTCTATTTTCCTACTATGTTCTATGGACCAGATTGAAACCTTTTTCCATCAAAGTATATATTGGCAATCAAATAAATGCAATTTCTTAGATTTCTAAAAAAGATAGTTTGCAATTTCTTAGAAACATAGGCTGCATTTTCCCTTTTTTTTTTTTTTTTTATAAAACTGTTTGATTTGATTGTCATCATGTACATTGATGAAAAAGTTTTCAGGCTAGCACACTTAGCTCAGAAGAAAATAGAACAGATTGTTTCTTTCAGAAATTTTACAGTAGCATAAGTTTTCTCCCCACAATATTGCCATTTAGAGCAAGCTTTAGTAATCAATAGATGCTAGATGGTGGTCTTTTATAATCCCTATCCAGTGCTTTCCCATCCAATATCCCCAGATTAGTTTTTAACTTATGACTTTCATCAGTGAGGAGAATAAAGAAAAATTGATCATGTGATGTTTTAATGTGACATTTGGTAAGTCCAAACAAGATAGTTTTAAATTGGTCCCATAGAATTTCCCTTCCAATAATTATGCAAAATTATCATGTGTATGTATTAAAAACTATGCAGTGTTAAAACCTTTTTTTTTTTTGCTGTTGTGTTATCAATATATATATATATATTAAATTAAAAGATTATAAATGAATGTGAATTGCGTACACATATTACACAAATTAAGACACCATTATTTAATCATCATCATCATCATCATTTTCAACCATTATCAATCCACTGCAGGGTGACGGTCTCTCCAAGTTTAATCTATCTTCTCCAATCTCTATCCTCTACTCTCCACAGTATCCCTGCATACTTCCTTATTTCATTCATCTACCGCACATATAGTTTCTTTCTAGGTCTTTTACAATCTTTTGGAACCCAGTTTAAGATTTCAACTGTCCGTCTACTACATCTCTTCTAAAAATATGTTCAGCCCAACTCCACTTCAGTCTTTCAATCCTTTCAATGATGTCAATAAAACCTGTTCGTTCTTTCATCCATATATTTCATTTTCTTGTTACTCCTAATATACATTTCTCCATGGAATAAAGTCTCTGTATTGCTGTTCTGGTCTCAGATTCATAAGTAAGACCTGGTAAAATATTTATTAAAAACCTTCCTTTTCAAACCCATAGGCATATTTCCTTTTAATATTAAATTATTTTTACCAAAAGCATTCCAATCAAATTTAATTCTATGATTAATTTCATTCATTATATTTCCATCTGAAGTAATAACCTGATCAAGCTATTTGTAGTTGCAAACTTCTTCTAACTCATTGTTATCAATCTTTATTTTACCTCAGTAGGTTTTATTTCTTTCCTTGTTCATTTGTAATTCAATAAATAGAGAAAGTCCCTTATATAGGAAAGACTAAAAATTATAATTCTTTTTACTGCTTAACACTGCTTTCAAACAGGCTGGTCATATTCATAGTGCAAAGACAGGTATGTGGGAGAACAAACATGTAGATTAATTAATATGCAAGTCTGTAATCACTTGCATGATAATGCAATGCATGAGACATTTTTATTTATCACATGGATGTTGTTTGAGATAAACCATGCCTCTTGGTATTTTCTCTTTCAATCATTACACTCAGCACAAACAACTTTAATGTGAAACAAATTGAAATTATGCCCCGATTTGACATCGTTCTCTAAAAATACTGTTCTCTTTATGTTAGTCTGTTTTAGCATGTTTGTATATATAATTATGGAACGCAATTTACTATATTGAGTCCAGTGCCACTAGATTAGCACAGCATAAGCACATATACAAATGCACTAAAACAGACTCTTAACATAAAATCAGTATTTTTAGAGCATGAGATTGAGCTGGGTCGTAATTTCAATCCTCTTCACCTTAAAGTTGTTTGCGCCGCCGAGTGTAATGATTAAAAGAGAAAATATAAAGCAACATGTTTTATTGCAAACAACATCTCATGCATTGAATTATCACACAAGTAGTATATGTAAATTTACAGATTTGGGTATTAATTAATATACACGTACATTCTTTCACATATCTGTCTTTATGGAGTATGACCAGTCAAGTCAAAAACAGTCCTAAGCAGTAAAAACAATTATAATTTTTAATCTTTCCTATATAATGAACCTCCCTATTTATTGAATTATATTTTTTATTTTGTTATTTTGAGAAAATCCACTGAACATTACTTTAGTCTTTTACTCCTAATTCTTACTTTCATCTGATAACTCTTGCAATATTTCCTTTCAGTTAGCAGCAAATTCCTTTCTACAATCCATTATTTAAAATATATGTTTAAATCTATATCTATATTATATAGCATTTAGTATTATTCATAGATTTAGATTATCCATCGGTGGGGGGGGGGGCATTGAATTCAATTGCTATGGACATAGCGATCGCACTGTGCAGGATACACAATCAAATAACTACATATTATTTGTTTTAAATTTTATATTTCATTATAGTTTAAAATGTTTATACATATTTAATACATTAACTTATACAAAAATATATATATATATTTTTTAAATTAAAAAACAGAAGCTCAACAAAATTTTTTAAATGTTCATTTATCTGCTTAAAAAAAACGAAAACAATGGAATAGGAAGTTTTTGCTTCCGTGTATTTCGTGAGCTAATTTGTTTTTCATAAATAAATAAAACTTTAGCATTTTACATTAAAAAAGAATACTAAAGCTTTTTAGTGAATATTCCCATTCTATACATATATTAATTAATAAGCAAAACATTTTGATCTCTTAACATTATTTTAATTCATTACAAATCAGTGACCTTTGCTATCTTGATTGTTTTGAAAGTATTCACACTAGTCACTAACTGACCTAAGCAGTTTGGTTCAGCCTCAGAATGCAGACTTAAGAGTGAAAGACTTCTGGATAATTACAAAACAACAAACAATAATTCCAGATTGGTCAATTGAATAGAATCTTGGCATTCAACATATCTCAAGTATTCAGACACCATACACCCTCTCACTCAGATCCCTGATGAATTTATGTTGTTTGCAAAATGCATGCACAGAGAGAAAGAGTGGGACAAGTTTCTACATTGGTGGATGATGGAAATGAAATGAGAGAGGCACAGATAAAACCAAAAATTTGACATCATTTATTTATTTATAGTTTAATTGCTTTTTAACGGCTTTTGCTTTTTTGAATGGGTTTATTGTGTTATAAAATTTTTAGATGGTAAACCTTTTGATAGTCTCTTATGCTATGAAGCGGTGAAAATTGACCTAGTACTGATCATTATCATCATAGTCCTATTTGAGAAATGCTTCTTGTCACTATCCAAATTCATAATTTTAAGGTTCCTGGTGTACACCAATCATTGTTCTTCATTATTTACTTTTAAAACAAAAACTATTTCTTCAGTTAGAATCTCTTCAACGATGTGAATCCAATTAATTTTTGCATTCTTCTCTATATCCCTACTAACACAAAAAGCTTCCATATTTTGACATCGTTTTTTTTAATCATCAATTGCTTTGTTCCATGTATAGAAAGAAATTACAAGATCATACCTATATGATTTCTCATTATCCAGTAGTAAAGATTACATCATACTACAACTGTATTGTTTGTTTTAATAGCCAAATAATATTCATCTAACCACCTGGATTTACCCAGAAACATTACCCTCTAATTAATACTAGTTAAATACTCATTTATTGTCCAATATGAGTTTGCTACCTGAAAGGAATGTTTTAAGCTTGCTTGTGAATTGGAAAAAATTTCCAAGACTCACCTGGCCTGAACTCAAACTCTAGTTTGGAAACATAACAGATAAATGCCTTAACCACTATGCTACAAATCTTTCTGGTGCTCATAAATAGTTTACCCTACAAATAATACATTTAATGAATACTTTTTTAAAAATTTCAACTTTAATGTACCATTTAAAAAAAACTTTACACCCTTATTGAAACACTATTTAGCCATTATGATTACCATCATATCCTCATCATTACATCCAACTTCAGATTACCGATTTCCTAAATATTTAAAAGCATTATCTTGTTCTAAAGAGTTTCTATTCAATTGTTTATTATCTCTATCTGTACTCATCATTTAGATGGACTGATTTTTCTCTCATATGTCCTACAAATTTCATCAATCCTAATTAATATTTTGCAAAGTTTACTATTAGCCATTGTAAGCACAATCGTGTTATCATCAAACCAGATGTAATAAATCTTCCTATCATTGATGTTAAGTCCACCTTTACCAAAATATCACTCATTAAGAAATCCATTGCACTTTTTGTCATAAATATTCTAATCTTGATTAGATACTAAAAATTTGTTTCATTTTGATCTGAATCCTAGATTATGGTCATAGAAGACGGAGGTGATAACTGATTGCTGATTCAAATTGCATTCAATCATAGAGTAGAGCTAAACTAAAAAGACTTTGGTTTTGCAATAGGCTTTTTAAATCTATTTATTTGGAGCAGTAAATAACCAACCATGTTTTAAATCCTGGAAAGTTAAGATTGTATATGATGAACAAAATGACAAGAAAAGAAAGATTAGGAAAGTATAGTTTATCAAAAACAGTAATGACTAATGAATTAAAGATCTAATACCCAATTATGTTAGTGCAACAATAAATCTGAATAGATAATAAAGTAATGTGTAAATTTAAGATTAAAATTATTTAGACATGAGTACGATTCTTTAAGGTCTTGAAAGTCAAGCTTGAATGTTGATTACTATTGAGGTCCAGACACTGGTCCAAGATCCAAAGCTTCTCACTGATGAAAGTCATAACCTTAAAACTAGTTTGGGAATATTGGATAGAATAGTGCTGGATAGGGATTTATTAAGCACTACCATCTATTAGTAACTAAAGTTTGCAGTAGATGGTGCTATGATAAAATAAAAGCATGCTGCTAAAACAGCATTGTGTAAGCAGGACTTACATAGTAGTCATGTGACATTGTAATTACTTTATAAAACTGTGTAAATTAGTGTAATGGATGAATCTGAAGCTCAAGGTTCCTGAATAAACAGAATTTGTGAAAAATTATTTTGCGTTCCTCTTCCATTATTATATTCTGTTACTCAAAAGCATAAGTATATACATATAGATAGAAATTGCATAATTATTTTACCACAATAATGTCAGCTATCAGCTCATTATATTTAAAATATGTATAACAAATTCGGAAGCTAAAAAAATTCATTAGCCGATTCTGCTTTACTGACGCAGTTTTTGCCTTCTAAAAGTTCATAATGGAATGACATTTTCATTATTTGCAGGGAGAAAAAAAAATCTCATATAAAATTTATTTCTTAGCAAACTAAATAAAAGCATCTACTTTCTTCAAAAACTTGAGTGCATATTGATAAAATAGAAATGAGATCAACTGTAAAACGTGCATTAATAAAAACATAATTTAATAACATGCAATTTCGAAAACTAACAAAAAACAAACTTTTAGTTTAGTCCATAAATTAATACACTATACAGGCTTAAACCTGCATATATATGTGTAATGTATGCGGAATTCGAACTCAGACTTTCATACGACTCTCAACTCTCCATGCCCTCTCATATTGCTGACTTACCTGATCACACACACGTTGAAAAAATAAATAATCACCAATAGACGTATTTCGTGCTAAACCAGCACTCATCAGTTGGTCCAGATTACCATCTCCACACATATATATATATACAATCAGTGCTCAGCTTTATATTAAGATAGCTAATCTTCATACTTTAATGGACAGGCTTCAAAATGATATATTACATCATTGCTTCCAATATTATAGTGTTTTATTTTTTCTTCAAATTAATTTTAAAAAAATTATAATGATTGGAAATTCGATGGTACTACAAAAATCTAAGCACCCATGGTATAGATGAATTATATTAAGACAATATTATAAGAAGCACTAAGAAAAGGGAAAAATCAAACAGATGATAGGTCATTCTAGAAAAATGTCAATCAAATGACCAGCAGATGTTGTCTTTAGGATGTCCTTATTTTCATCAAATGGAACCAACTTCCTAAGTATTTAACAGCATTAACCTATACTATGATTTTCTATTCTATCTTATAATTTCTTTAAGAACTTGAAAAGATATTGATAATATATATATATATGTGATAAATCAATATATGACCCTGATAAATATTTATAGCCAATGAAATCTTTTTGACTTTTTAATAAATCTTGAATTATAAGTCAATTATATAGATATTTGAAATACATGAATATCAACACAGTGGTAATCAGAGACTTTTCTATTTACATGTCATTACGACTAAGTTAAATTTTAGAAAAAATGTTTTAGTAATGGAATAATATGTTTATAGTATATTATTGTATACTACATACATATATTTACATACACTCACACACAAATACTGCATGTTTATTACCTACAACAGACACATTTTACTATCATAAAAATAAACTAGAAGTTACATTTTATAGATATTTTTAATAGTTATCCTCCATTTTTCATATGTGTAGCAGCAGGCTGGACATTAAACTGGGAAAATTATTGAAAAAAAAACAAAAAACATAAATCTTATATATCAAATCATTACAATTTGATTTAACGGTGCCAAATTTTCTTCACCCACAATTTTAACACCAACCATTTCAGATAAATGCATTAATGATTATTTCCAATTGCTTTATTAAACTAAAGATTATCTCTAACCCAAATATAACTTTAATTCTCAGATTAAAATTAAGACATATCAGACCTTTTGCCACATTTAAAAATAATACCATTATATTTTTTTTCTCCAATCCTCTTATTCTTATATATATACATATGCTTGCATGCCTTCATTTCACTGGATTTTTTTAATCATAATAAATTTAAATTAATTTGTTAGCAAAAAATATCACCTGGCTAATAATGCTGACTATGAGAATATTCCTCATAAAAAATAGCTTCTGAAATTAAAAATCCCACCAAACTGAAGTTTATAATTTAATTTTAATAACTACTATTTCCTATTGCATTGTCAAATGTAAACCATATAATAATCAATTGACAAAACACTTTATTACTTTTACAATGCTTTATTATCCATCCTTTCCTTCAGTTAAGTTTTGATTGCCCCAGCAATCTTCTTCAGAACCTTATATCTCCTAATCTCATTGTTACAATCAATTTTTTTTTATTGTAACAGTGAGATAAGGAGATATACGGTTCTGAAGAAGATTCCTGGGAACAATCGAAACTGTTAACAAAAGAAAAGGATGAATAATAAAGCATTGTAAAAGTAATAAAGTGTTTTGTCAATTGATTATTATATGGTAATTTAATTTTAAGTGTTGAAATATCTATATGAATTGTTTTATGGAGATGTTTGTCAGAAGGAGGAGACAATATCATAAAACATAATCAGGTCATAGTGTCTTATTGCCAAGCCATGTGCCACAAGACAGTTGAAGTAAAACATTTCAATATATACATTTCAACCTATACATTAATAAAGAATTATTATTCTTCTCTGAAAAATATTGCAATAGGAACCTCCAACAAACAAATTTGGCCTGACTTTTGTATGTGCATATGCACAGACTTTCATATGCCTATAAGCTATAATTTTATGATTAAGGTTTGGCACATATAGTGTAACGTTTATTTATATACGTTGCAATTATATTGGCATTTGGTAAAAGCTAAAAAAAATAAAAGTAAATTTAGATTTTTTTTTGACTAATTTTTTTCTAAAAAAAATAACGTACAATGAAAGTTAAATTATTCTTTCATTTTTTTTTTATGTAATTAGAAATAAAAGTTAGAATTGGAGAGAACAAAAGACACAAATTACCAATCTAGATAAGAGAAAGTAAAAATATTTCAACTAATTAAAGATGGCAGAATTATGCTGAAAAAAATAGACTTTGTAACATAAATTTTGTAAAGAATATATAAGATTATCAACGGATATTTTGACAAACAAAAGATATGCGCAGAAGTCGGAAAACTGGGCCTCTAGAGAGTATAAAAGGCAGAGATCAGTTTGAAGAACGTCTTGGTTTAGCTGATACTCTTTTGGTTGGTTTTGGATTAGAGAATCCAGACCACTCTACGATGAAAAAGTTATTCATACGAGAGTAGACCGGAGCTTTAGCTGACATCATTACCGATGGACACCAGAGAAGCTTACGCGACTAGCCTATGGAACCAGCACCAAGATCAACTAATAATCAAAGACTGTGAGCTCAATTCAACCCTGAAAAACTATGCATAGTTATCTACTACTGAATTCACAAAACTTACCGGTAAGTTATGCTTCATTATCCTGATTGTGACAAAAGTAACATTTGCAAACAATTCTTAAAAATAAGCTTATAATAGGATCCCGATAGAGACTCTTATTTAACCAAGAACTTTGTAATTAATTATTCAGCAGTTATTAATGTTTCACGTCAGAATTAAGTGTGTTCTCTCCAATTTATTTGATAAATAATTTATTTCAAACATTTTTTATCTATTAGAATAAAAATATTTCTAATACCAATTTTCATTTGTGCGTTATTAATAATAGTTATTATTATTTATTATTAAATCTATTAGTAGTTTAATAAGATTTAAAAATGTAATTTACCTTTGCCAATATGTTTGAATAAGCCCAGGAATAATAATCTTAAAAAATTAATTCTCATTACAGTATGATGTAATACCGATAAGTTTAAAAGTTTTTTTTTATTTGTGAGATGTTATATGATGATTTCAGCGAATTCTTAGGAATTCTGGCGCCCAGATTAAATAAATTAAAAGCTGATTTCGTCAATAGCACAATTCTCAACAATTAATAGGCTGAGTTGATCAGGAAATATAGCTATGTTTTTAGAATAGAAATATAACTTTCTTCTTTTTTGACATAGTTTGATCAACTCACGCGCAGTTTATATTAGCATGTAGAGGCCTAGCAAAACGAAAAACGTTATAATAGTAATATAGGTACTTCTTTGAAAATGTGATTTAATAATTATTGCACAAACTTTCCCAGACCTGGATTTGAATCTAATATGGATATTTTTATTAGGTTTTAGTCACAACCAACATAGCTAGCTTTCTAATATTGGTCAGTAAATGAGGATACCAAACTATTCTTAGATGGGGAGAACAACAAAGATGAAAACCTGCTCAAATCTTAACCATCTAGCAATTATCAATTCTGGTACTACCTTCTCATTCACTGTTTCTTTATGAGTTGCTGTTTAAAAAGGTTTTTGGCTTGCAGGAGGATATTTAAATACTGTTTGGCCTCCATACCACCTTTATGCCATTTATTGCAAGCTTTAGTAACTAATACATGCCAGATGACAGTTCTTATTAAATCTCTATCCTTTGCTGTTCTATTCAATATCCTCAGATTAATTTCAAGATTATGGCTTTCATCAATGAAAAGCTTAGGATTTTGGAACAATGCACCTGGACCTTTAGAATCTAATGCACCATCCTTCTGGCAGCTACTATTTATTTCTCTGCTTTACTAACAAGTTTTCAGTCCAAACTGAAAAATAGATTTAGCCAACTTGTTTATATTCATGTAGATCTGAACCAGTTCCATTTCTATACATTATCTTGTCCTTAGCTTATTTTTAATAACTATAGGTACTTCTATCCTGTGGCCATGATTTGGTATAAACCAATAAAATATCACTTGACCTTATCATATAACTTTAGCTTACATTGTTTCAGCAGAATATTTTTTCACCATCTCTATGACACTTACTATAAGCTTTAAGTAAATAATAATAAATGGTGAGATAATAATGCTTAATAAACCCCTTTCCTGTGCTATCCCATCTAATATCTCCATATTAGTTTCAAGAGTATGACTTCCATCAGTGAGGAATTTTGGATCTTGGAGCATGGATCTTTAGGATGTAATGCATCTTTCTCCCAGCGTGCTTCTATCATTTATTTCTTTTATACTATTAAACCCATCATCCTAAAATGAAAAACATATAACCGTGTTTGATCTAAGCCAACGATTCTATATAGATCGAAAACCAGTTTTATATATATTATTAGTTCATTATATAATTAGAAGGGACTTGAACTCAGACTTTCAAGCTCCCTACCACTATGCACTCCATCCTATACAACTTATGCACATAAGATAGAGTGCATAGTGGTAAATAGCTTGAAAATCTGAGTTCAAATCCCTTCTAATTACATTAAGTTTAGTAAAGACAATACACTTTCTATTAGTTTTTTAATAATTAAAGGTACCTCTATCTTGTGACCAGGATTTGATATGCTTTATATATTATTTTGACAATAAATAGGATAGTTTTCTTTTTGAAATGAAAGTTGCACGCCGTTTAGAGAACGATCTCCAATTAGCATTTTTGATCGCCTGAAAAATACTGACCTATATCTCAAGTTGGCAACATTCATTCCATAGGCAGATTATAAACATGTGCACGTGTTATCATACATATATATATATATGTTTACCTTCTAAATTTATTACCTCCATTCAAATCATAATTGCATTTTCAATATTTTTTAATGCTTATCAAAGTCATTTGTTTATTTAAAAATACAAACATTCCATGAACAAATAATTCACTTATAAATAAATGCGAAGCAATTAATTGTTTGAATGCTTAATGAGAACATTTAAATTGAGGCGAACATAATAACAAACCAATCAGAAATCAGTTTACATCTAAGTTTGTTGTTTGCTTTTTTTTTTTTTAAATGACATTTAGTTTTATTATTATTTAAAACCACACATAGAGAGAAAGATATACGGATACAAAGAAAATTACAGCAAATATTTAAATTTAATGTTAATAAAATGAGAGGGAAAAATGTATTTATTTAAAAAAAATAATAATAATAATAATTTCATATTTACATATTCTCTTCAGAACTACCCTATAATTTCAAATCGAAAAAGCGATTATATGTTTTAATGTTCATTTCTTTAAATTTTTTTAAGCAACAGAAAGAACCATTCTAACTTAATTGTATGATGAATCATAAAATAATTAATTAAAAATTGTACCAAAATCAATAATATAATTATACATAATTTTAATAACAAGAAGGAATTTTAAAAAAAAAACGCAATCTACATTAATAATAATAAAAACATATAGGCAGGCATACATATATGTGACAAGATTTGAGAAATTGACGAGGAAGAACCTTTAGGCGATTAAAAGTAATACAGCGAAAAGCTTGGTTATGGGTACCCCTGGTGGATTCCAATGACATTTCACCTGTATTTTCTTTTCTCATCATTACAACATGTTAATGCCTGGAGTCAATTCTACGAACATTTAAAAAGTTTTATAAAACCACAAAAACATTTGTGTTCTTGAAATACAATGTTAAAAAGAGGGAAGAGAATTCTAAACATACATTTAAATCAATAAATCAGTTACAAATAAAATCCTATCTATTATGAATTTTGTATTTAATATAGTACCATACCAAAGAATTTGCTATTTTTATAAATATAAACAACTATCTATGCAAATTGATAGCCTGGTTTAAAGTTATCGGAAATAATATGAATAGGTATAATTGTATATACATTCTTATTATAAAAATAAACGTTTAATCCAAAAACAAGAAGAAAAAAATGACACCCCTCCACACACACATTTTTAGTGAAAGCAATATCACATTATATATTTACTAATTTCCAAGTTATATTACTGTATACAATAAATTTATATATAACAAATAAAAGCGGTATATCAATAAAGGCAAGAGGTTTCGCATATAAGATCGAATTTAAGATGTTACATTCAGTAAAGACTGATGTATTTTGTTGACTAATTATTTATAACATGACTCTCAACATAAATATTTAAGGGTATTACAATGTAGGAATCATGTCCTCCTTAACGATTGTGCAATGTGAATTTGCATTTCCTTTCTGTCACAGTAAATTCCATGAATTAAATATTCCCTATACCATCTTACAAATCTTAATTTTTTGGCTGGTATTTTAAGTCTCTATGATATTGCTTCCATCAGGATTCATGGAACCATAGAAAAAAAATAATAATCTTTGTTTTTAAAATTGCCTTACAATAGCCAAATAATAATAAATCTTAGCAGTGATAAACAGTTCTTATAGTCTTTGCATTACCAATCAAAAAAAGTTTATCAAAATCTTGCTTAGTAGGTTATTGGGCCAGATTAAATTTGAGCTTACATTATTAAACAATGGAAAATAATCAATAATATGTAAAAAAAAAAAAACTTTCTTCAACTGACATTATACACAAACTGTATAAAAAAAAAAAAATATCTATGAGTCTTGTTGAGAAATGCTAAAGTTGAAAAAAACTACACAAAAATATTTGATGCTTGTATGAGTTAGTGATTCATCCATAACATATTTTCCAGTATTTTAATAGATGAATGGATTTCCAATTATTGAATTTTAGAATAAATCATCACTGATAAAGAACTATATGACATTTATGTTATATTATGCCAGTCCATCTGATTTCTTGTATCTAGATAGATAATTAGATCAATATGGGACTAAATTTCGATCTAATATTAGTTAGATACTACTTACCAACTAATAAAAAATGCTAGCTAATTTGGCTACATTTGACTACCGAATAAAACAATGTAATGCATCTTAAGACACAAAAAATAGAAAAATACAAGTAAGCTGATCAGCTATTCAGTATAGTTTTAAGATGTAGTAAGAATCATCCAGTAAACTCCAGTATATTGATGACATGATGAGAAAGTTTTGTAACAATGAAATGACAATAAAACAGTTAAATGATAAAAATTAATGACTTTATCATGTAATTAAAGGTCATTGTGAATTACTTTTATGATTTACTTTTAGCTACAGCATAGTAAGTGAATAGAGAATAAGCATTTTTTTATAGGGTAGTGTTGAGTAGATTTACAGCTTTCATATATTACAATATAAATGGCTTCACATTAGACAGATATAGATGCTGGAACAATAAAAATCAAAATATTCTCAATTGACTCACATAGAAACACTGAATATATTTCAAACAGCTAAAATAATACAAAAAAGATTTAAGGATGACACAAAACAAATATAACTGTGAAATAGGCAAGCTAAAGAAGAGACTCAAAAATATAAAAAACATTTTCATAAGAGAATTCTTACAAAAAGTAGAAATGAATCATATATTTAACAAAGTTAACAAAGAACTATAAATAAATAACAGAAAAATAAAGTAATTTAAAAAACTATTCATATTTTATAAAATATCAGATATGTAACTAAATCTATAAAAAAAATAAAAGGCTAACAAGCATTGGTGGCCTAGTGGTTAGCATAGCTGCCTTTCAAGCAGCTGGCCTGAATTCGCTTCCCACATGCAATTGACATATGAAAAAAAAAATAAAAGGCTTCAGAAACTTATGGAATCTTTTTAAAAAAATTTAAAAAAGCAAGTGAAAAAATAGGAAATTGTAGATAGGTTGCTATACCAAACATCCAAATGATAAAAACATACATAGAAATGGCTTTAGAGAATGAATAGTGATATTGATATTTAAAAAGAAAATATTGCCAATTACAGATATATTAGACCTGTATCACATATTCATTAAGACCAGTTGTAGCACAGTAATATCAATAAAGTATTAAGAGAAATTGTATAGAAAGAATGCACAATTGGATATGTAAATTATGAAAATAATATGGGGATCTATAAGAATTTGTCATGATAAAAGCAATAGAACAAAACATATTGAACATAAATGTCAATTTTTGTAAGATATTTATGATTATTATATTACATGGTGATAGTAAACTCATTAATATATAATGTATGCCAGTCATTTTATTTCTATAAAAAAACCATTTACTGCAAGTTTACGAGAATTATTTGGCTTAAAATAGAAAATAAAGGAAATAAAAGTAAATACAGATTAAAACAGTAGCAAATTCTCCATACAGTGGTGCCACCAAGTGCAAGTCATAATAATCAAAGTGTAAAAGATTTGTGCACAAAATCCTATCTAGTTCCTACTTACCCAATATCTCCAGACTAGTTTCTGTGATGATCTAAGATCATTGCACCTAAATCTTAGAATCTAATGCAACTCTCCAGCAACTACTTTTTACCTATTTATAAGCCCAAGATTAAAACACAATGTTTTCAATTCAAGCTAATTCACTTGTATAGACATACAAATCAGAAAACAGTTGTCTTTTGTTGTTTTTTAATAAGCATGGTCAACATTATTGTATGAGCAGGATTGGTATTAAATCACTAAAATATCACATGATCCGCCTTTGTTCTGTTTACACAAGTTGTTAAAACAGTAGAAAATTTGTAGTGGTAACAAGTGCAATCCATAGTAATCAATGAATGCAAGAATATTTGGTTAATATCTCTATCTAATGCCTACTCATCCAATATCACCAGTCTAGTTTCTAGCTTGTGTCTTCCATTAGTGAGGAGACTTAGATCTGAGTGCATTGCATCCAGATTCTAGGATCTAATGCACCCTTTGTTTTGGTGGTTTTATACTAATCCTGTCTATAGGATGATAGCCACTGTGGTTTTTAAAAAAAAAACCAGACACCAAAATATATAGATATTGAACTGAGTTCAGATCTGTATGACTACATAATCAAATTGGCTTGCATTGAAAACATTATTGGGTTTTCATCTTGTGCTCATAGCTTTATAGTTAACTAAATAAGTAAAAAGTGGCTGCTGGAGGATTGCATTAATCATAATACCTAAATGCAGTGCTCTCAGATTCAAGGCTCCTCATTGATCAAAATCACAAGCTAGAAACTAGTCTAAGGCTATTAAATGAGTAGGCACTAGATAGGGAATTTATGCACAACTTTCCAACATCAATTGATTATTATGGCATGCACTTGTTGGCCCTACTGTATGCAGAGTTCACTACTCTTTCAATAGCTTGTTTAAGCACAGGAAATGGTGATCATGTGATGTTTTAGTTGTTTAAAATAAAGATCGCATATGTAATCTATGACTGTCTAAAAGTTTAAGATGGTATTTTTCTTGTAGTTATACATTGGATTATAGTCGGATTGTTAAATATTTTTAAAAAATTCAAACTTTATATATATTTTTCTAAATAAATACAACCACAATTATTAATAGTAACACACACTTTAGTATGAAACTTACTGAGTAACATGAATTTAAAGTAATGTTTTAACCAACTAAATCTTTGACAGAACAATCTAGTTGTCTAATATGTTCAGCATTAAGAAATCTAAAAGCCAATGTTCCATTCTTGTGCTTGCTGTTCCTGGTCAAGCCATGGCCCTTCAAGAATTAGAGAATAATACTACTCAAAATATTATATTGATATTAGTCTATGTTTTTACTAACAGTCGAATGTGTTTAAAAAGATTAATAAAGTTGGAATATTTTTAAAAACATTTAACAATTCAGACAGATTATAATTTGTTATTTGTGCTTTACAAAAAATGCTTCACAGCTTTAGAAAATGTTATATGAGTCGTCAGTTGAGATCAAAAAGTAAGACTAAAAATAAATATTGGATTAAAATAATGTTCAATAGCTTTTGAAAAACGTTAAAATAAATAATGATAGTAATGAATTACAAGATAGTAATAAAAATACATTAATCAAATTATTAATACATCAAGACAATACATAAGATTAATTCTAAAACTAAAAGATACCAATTAAATGTAAACTAAAAGAAAGCTATTTCATTTTTGTCATACTTTTGAGAAAAATTTGTCAAAACACCATATAACTACTGACTTCATGTGAGGTATAGATAGATATAATAAGCAAATGTGCTCGGGTTCAAAACATTACACCACTATAAAGTCAAATTCTAAAAGAGAACAGCTTAATAGAAATAGCAAGTAGCTTCTGAAGGTCAACATTGCAAACACTAACCCTTACTAAGGATACCTAATCTCCAGCAAGTAGTCTGAGACCCTGTTGGCCATACAACCATTTTCACCTGTTATTCACTAACTATTCATAGTTGATGGATGATAGAAATAATCTGAGTATAAAAAAATATATATTACTCATAAATATAATAATTAATTGCTTAAGTGACCATGCAGCATGAAAACATAATAATGGCAGATGGACCACAAGAATACACTACCCAACTATTTTTTTTTATTGATTAAACTTAGCTAATAATTTATCCTGAGCTCTTAAACTATTCATTTGCCATTTATCAGTATTCCAAACTACCCAGGATATTTTCACAAATTTTTAAATATTTTTACATTCAAAATACTTTGTTTTTTGATGATTACAATGTCTTCTTTAAAAAAAAGAAAGAATGAGAGATCATTCATCATTGTCAACCATTATCAATCCACTGCAGGATGAAAGTCTCTCCAAGTTCAATCCATCTCTGATCTCTAGCCTCTCTTCTCCACATCACCCCTGCATACTTTCTTATTTCATCCATTCATCTCATATAAGATCTCTTTCTGGGTCTTTTACCATCTCTTGGAATCCAGTATTAAGATTACAATTATCCATCTATTATCATCTCTTCTACCAATATATTCAACCCAATTCCACATTAGTCTTTTAATTCTTTCGACAATGTCAGTAACAGCTATTTGTTCTCTTACCTATATATTGTATTTTTGATCTCTTCTTGTTATTCCTAAGTTGCATTTATCCATAATTCTTTGAGTGGGCTGAAATCTCTGTATTGTTCTTATACTAAAGCCCAAGTCCCAGAAACATAAATAAGAATTGGTAAAACACATTTAATAAAAACTCTTTTCAAACACAGAGGCATATTCCATTTAGTATTAAGATATTTCTACTAACAACAATCTGACCAAGTTTAATTCTGTGATCTATAGTAATAATCTGACCAAGATATTTGTAATTATTAACTTCATCTAACTGATCATAATCAATCTTTATTTTCATCTTTGGAGAAATTCCAATGAACCTTATGTTAGTCTTTTTAACATTTACCTCTAGTCCTACTTTCTTACTTTTATTTGATAACTCTTGCAACATTTCCTAAAACTCTGAAGCATTATTTGCAAAAACAACTACATCATCTGCAAAATCTAAATGACTTAAATAATCTCCATTTATTTTTGCTCTTTTAGCTTCCCATTTTAATCTACAAAATACTTTTTGCAAAAATGCTGTAAAAAGTTTTGGAGATATGGAATCACCCTGTCTTATACCCTTCTCAATGTTAATCTTCATAATATCATTATGTAATCTAGTTATTGCTAATGCATTTTTATAAATATTCTTCATATTATGACAATATCCTGGGTCTATATCTTGATAATCCAATGCTTTAATTACTGAAGAAATACTTATAGAATCAAATGCCTTTTGTAATTCTACAAATCCCAAGCATAATGGCAACTCATATTCTTTGATCCTTTCTATAACTTCTCTCAATCCTAATCCAGCTTATCTTAGTTGGTTGAAATTCAATGTTCTCTGTAGACAAGTTGTAATTATCATGGTAAAAATATTGTATAAAATTGATAAAAACCTGATAGGTCTGCAATTTCTAATATCTTCTTTATCACCTTTTTAAAATATTAATACTGCATTCTTCCAATCATTTGATACAACTTTATCATGCAAATAATTGGTATATAAATTTGCCAAATTTTTTTCTATTTATTCATCTGCTTCTTTTAATATACTGATTAAATAATTCCATCATTAACTGGAGCTTTTCCCTTCTTCATAAATTTAATTGCATGTCTCCTTCATTTAAAATCCTGGCCCATTCAAAATATATAATGCATGTAATTCTTGATAGAACTCTTCTACCCATTTCTGATGTCATTTCTCTTTTTAGTAGTAGTTCGATTTTTTTCTTCTTGCAGATTATAAGTCTACCAATATCAAAATATTGTTTTACACTCTTGAGACTTTTATTCTCTTCTACAGCTTTCCTTGCTAGTACACAATTATACTTTCTTATATCATTATCAACTCTTTTTCACACCATTTTACAAAATTCGAGATATTCAATCTTTTTTAATGCATCATTTTTGTATATCTTCATATTCCTTCTTTTCTTCATAAATTTTCTAGTTTCAGTAGAAATTTTATTGGTCAATTGGTTCTTTTTTCCACCAGCTATCTTTGTTGCAGTTTTTAAAAGTGTATCAGTTAAAAGTTTGGAAATCAAAAAATAATTGTCATACCATGATGTTCAAGTCATTTTTTCATAAAAATTATCTTAGCAAACATATTTCAGAAACCAATTGCTGTCATAAATTAAAACATCATTTCTATTAAACACTTTAGTGACGCTCATTATGATATATATGTGATAGAATGTCATATTACAGTGAATTCATTGTTGAGCTACAGAGATCTCAAGTTTTATTTGACATTTTATTATAGATGTTTTTGATACTGTATTATATTGATTACTTGTTCAGTTAAAGTTAAAGCAGGCAAAACTCTCCATGCAGTAATGCCACTCAGTGCAAGCTAGAGTAATCAATGGATGCCAGAAGGCTTGTGCATAAAATCCCTATCTAATACATTGTGGCTTTCATAAGTGAGGAGCCTCGGATCTGAGAACACACATGCAGTGCTCTCACATTCAAGGCTCTTCACTGACAAAAACCACAAGCTAGAAAGTACTCTGGGGATATTGGATGAGTAGGCGCTAGGTAAGGATTTTATGCACAAGCCTTCTAGCATCTATTGATTACTCTGGCTTGCAGTGAGTAGAACTACTGTATGGTGAGTTTTGACTATCTTAATAATATGAGCAAGCATAGGAAATGATGATCATGTGATGTTCAGTTAAAGTTCTGTAAAAAAAACACCAAGCTTCAAGTATTTACAGAGAAAAATGATGGAACATTTAACCCATCAAAAAGTATCATGTAAAATATCATGTTTAACCTTGGTAGTTTGAATTGCTAGACGAAAAGATCCCTTCTCAAAAAAAAAGTTTTTCCCACCACTTCTGTTTAACAACTCTGTGCTTTCAACCTTTTTTGGTTTAGATCACAGTTACTCAAAGAGTATATGGCCCTAAGTTTTATTACAAAGATTTTTTACAGTAATTTCTATTACATAAAACTTATAAATGATTTATTGGAATCAAAATAAATCTTTTTGCTGACTTTGTTCACCAGAAGTTTACTGTGTTCAGATGAAAAAGTATTTTTTAGCAACCAATATAAATCTTTCATGTTTAAGAATAATGTTTCAATTTAGAAAGCTTAAAACTGTTATCTTCATGCCTGAAATAGTGACAATGCTTCAAATAACTGCCCTCAAACTTTACAACAGCTTTTAAAATATCTTCTTGCAATGCCTAAAATAGCTACTTGTAATAAGTGAAATAGCTATTCTCAGTGTATGAATTCACAATATTTGAAAAACTATTTATAATACTTAAACAGCTACTCACACCGCTTGTGCGGCCAATACCTGAAAAAACTATTTATGAAACAGTCATTGACCATGCTTCAAACAGTTACTACCAATGCTTAAAATTCATAATCACAATGTTTGAAATTGTTACTTCCAATACATAAAACAGCTATTCAAAATGTTTGAAACATGTACCCCCCAATGCTTGAAGCAGCTATTCCTGTTGCTTGAAATGGCCATTCACAATTTTTGAAACAGATACATGTTTGAAACAGCTTCTGGCAATCCTTGATGTAAAGTTACCTCTCCATTTTTTTTGGTGGTTACCATCGCTAAACATGTTTGTTCAAATAAGGAGGTAGTGGCAAACTGTTTCAGACTACTTCTATTCAAATAAACTCCTTTCATAAATTTATTGTAAATTTTTGCAGCATATTCATACTTATTGCAGTGCAGTAGTTAAGAAGCACAGTGTTAATTGATTCTACATAAATGCAAACATGTACATTGTTAAATCAAAAACATCTTTGACCAAAACAACAAATCACATAAACATTATAAATGTTTTCAGTTTTATGATACAAAAATAATGTCAGGAACTAAAAACATTATTCTTAATAAACCATGTTCCTAATTTGTATGCTTGAATTAACGTTAATGTATTAAAAATACAATACAAACAGTTGTTTAAAATTTAAGTAAATAAATTTGAAATTTATAGTAATTTCATATGCCATCTTTAATGCATGTTAGTATTACTAAATGTATTACACTGTCATCAGACCATAGTAATCATCATCATCTTATTTTTAAATGATAATATTTCTGCTGGTGTAAAGCCCTTTGTAGACTATTGCGGACTTTCATTTCTATTTTATTTCTACAATCATGTGATGTGATGTTACGTGGACTCATTTTAAATGAAGTTTAGACAGATCATATTGCTAGATGCTTTGCTAACAAAGTTAAACAGTGTTGATACTTGTTGAGAATATATCTACCACAAGATTCGTAGTTTAGTAAGTGACGTGTTAAAGTTTCAAGGTGTAACATTGGAAATCATAATAGTGGTAAATTTCATTATTCTATTTTTTTTTGGTTCATTTTGTCACTTATTTGGTTTCATAGACTCATAGCTTTCGATTTATATATTGTTGCGTTAAAAATACTGAAGAAGAAATTTTATTATAAAGTGATACATAATAAACACAGATCTTTGGCATTTTCATACCAACTGGAAGAACCATCAGTACAGATTTCTGTACTCATTGTGGATCTTTCATGCAGGAAGAAAAAATCAGAGAGAAT
Source organism: Epiperipatus broadwayi (assembly GCA_028023455.1). Lineage (NCBI taxonomy): Eukaryota > Metazoa > Onychophora > Udeonychophora > Euonychophora > Peripatidae > Epiperipatus > Epiperipatus broadwayi. The sequence continues at coordinate 6,456,554 of JAQFVV010000064.1, forward strand.
TTTTCCAGTTTTACAACATGCAATCAAATGCTTCCAGTCGACTCGTTCAATCAGAAGTAGTGATGCCCTTCACCCCAATTATACTGATAACTAAGCTTGCATACCATTTTAAATCTGGTCACCCTTTTTCATTCTGGATACACCTATTGAGCAATCACAAAATCTAATAAAATCTGTCCAGAATGTCACATCTGGACAATTTCTGTTGGAATGTATCAAGGTAGTATGATTGAAGACTGACTTATTGCATTCTTGACTGATATTAGAAATACTTTCCATTGATGAAATTATTACTAATTTGAAAATGCCATATTTACTCTTGTCATATAAATTGGTATGGATTTTTTATGGCTTAGCCCCTCCCCTCATTTGGACAAATAACTACATGCACTTAATATCTTAAGAAAATGCATTGCTTTTATTTAATACCCTTATTGCCACTATTTACATTCTTATGACCTTTTTTATTATTACTTCCTTCACTAAATTTTAACTTCCATAAGAATAATGCCATCCAAAAGTAGATCACTCCTTTTGAAATCTTTTTACACTACATTAATTACTCCCTTGTCAATATATTATCATTAATCTCTTCTATTAGTATAAAACATTCTCTTTTCTTCTCTTTGTAAGAAAAGTAGTTTGTTAATTCCAAAAATACTTGAGTCATAATCTCAATTCTCATAAAGAAAAGATTAAAACATTTCTACTTGTACTTCTCTCATCCTTATTTCTAACTCTCTCTATACACAACTTAATCTGCTTCTTTCTTTCTATATTTTACATTCTAAAAATAAATAATCTATCTTTTATCATCCATCCCCACATCAGAATATAATGAAAAATCTTTGAAGATTTAATATCACTTCAATTAATGCAGATAATTATATATATGATAGAAGTTATTTCTGATTTAACAATTTCATTCAAATTATTACTAGTAATTAACCTTTAAAATGTTTCCAAAGTGTTTTTTCTTACAATATTTCTAATTAACCGTTTTCAATTGTAACTTTATCATGTGATCTTTTTTTTAAAGTCAAAATTATTACATTAATTGTATCATTAATAAAATAAAAATCATAAACCTTTTTGGGAAAATTCCATATCGCATTAGAGTATACTTTTGGTGCATTTGTCAATTATGATTTTATTCAACACTTGAACAATCTGTATGTTGATAGTTGTATTGCAATCTTGTAGTAAATATTTCTAAATAAATGGTAAAGACCATATATTTCAGTTTTCATTTTTATTAGTTAGATGGCAGGAGTTATCAACAAAATATAGTTCAACGGTTAAATTGTACAAATCAACTTGCACAAAATGGCAGAACTTAAGCATATTTGAAATATTAAGCAGAAATGATTAAAGATTTTTTTCCCCTGTTTTAAGTTTATTATCTATCATTTAAAAGACATTTTCCCTTGATAAATGAAAAATATAGATTTTTAAAATAATTTAAACTTACATTTAAAATTATTTTTAATAATATTTTTTTTAAAAAATAGTTTTATTTTGCCAAAAACTATATTCAAACTGTAAGCCACTATAAAAAAAAATAATTAAAGTAGCCTTGATTTAATTTCAATAATTTGCCAACAACTAATTAAATGATCAGACAAAACATTTATTCTAATAGAAAAAAATGTCCCTAAATATAAAATTATTCTGATTTGATAATTATAACTTAAGATTACATGATACATTTCTTTTTTCAAAAGTACGAATCCGATAAAATGAAAATTAACTGAAATTCAATGTGTGTGTGTATATCTCTCAAATTTATAAGTTAAAAAGAAAAACTAAATTATTAAAAACAGTAAGAGTTTTAACATGCTTAAAAACAACTTCCAAACAATCTCCAGTATATAACACAATAGTAAATTATCATACAAAGAATAATTGTTAACATAATGGCAATGCATGGAATAACTAAGAAATTTTTTTATATTTATATAAAGATTATGATCTTATATTAAAAAAAAGGTCTAAAATATACAATATATATATATAAGTATGAACTTAAGTACTAAGAATCTAGAATCATGATAATCTGTGTATTTGCTTACTACTGGCATGAATTGCAGTTTGAGTTTGGGCTGAGTAAACCTTAATATTTTTTTCCAATCAAGAAGACAGAATTTTTTCATTTAAATAGGAGACTTTTTCATTTAAATAGGAGACTTATAGCCAGTCCATCTAGCTATACAACAAGGATAAATACATAGAGAGTAAGGATTACAAGTTAATTCAAATTGATTGGGTAATTATTGAGATACTGACTGTAAAAAAATAAAATGCAAATTGTCATAATGTGGCCTTCACCATTAGTGAGGAGAAATATCATTCCTATAGAATATAAACCTAATATTTAAATATACTCACAAATCTGTTATATGCATTATATATATATACACACACACCCAAATAACTTCAAGATCTGTGAACTATAAACAATTAAAAATATTAAATAATTTCCCTATTATAGTAATTAAAACATAAGTTCATTATTCCAATACACAAAATAAATATACCCATATATTTGAAATATGTTTCAAAATTAGCTTACATCTGGAATCTCTGCTTATTAAATTTTTACATTTTAGTAAATATGTGCTGTTTATATATCTTAAAATATATTTTATGTTTAATATATACATTAGCCCTTCTAAAAACTTACATAATGGCAGATATTAAATGCTTTGCAATGATATCATTATTATAGTTTTTTTTTTTTAATTTCTAATGACAGTTTCATATTTGTATATATAATTTGTAATAAAATGTATAAAAAAATTTTTTATTATAAATACATTATTTTCAACTGAAGGCAGACATGAAATATTTTTATTGCTAACATTATTATTTATTTCTAAAGTTAATATTTAATTCCAATAATAATTTATTAGTATATATATTTTAAATAAATATGTTCTAAAAATAAAGATTTTATAAAAATATTTTTTGTTAAATATATTAATTTAACCTGAAACAACCTATTACAAAAAAAATATTGAACAACGAGAGTACTAGTATGCTTAAACAAATAAATATATAAGATATCAAAATTATCAACATGGGCAAGGAATATCGGATATTGATACCTTTATAATATTGCAGATCTATTATTCATTATTATACTTACATATTTGGGCTAATGATAATGTCTAACTTAATAAATGATTAGTAAATGTCATTAATATAGTTCCACAAAGCAGTTTATAACAAAGTTGTTGATTGCAGTAAATCTGGCAGTTGCCAATTAAACTATAGTAATTTTCTATCTATATATATTCTGATGAAATTGTGAAAATATATATATTGTGATCTGGGCCAACTGATGAGTACTGGTTCAGCATGAAATAAACATCTGGGGGGCATTTATCTTGTTCACATGTTATTGATCATACACTTCAGTAATGTGTGATGGAATAGAAGTTTGAAATATATATATAAGAAGTTATGTTTAAGTACTTCTAAAAACATGCTGGAAAAAATGCAGTGAATATTTCTAATGTATCCATCCACAGTATGAGAGATTGGTCTGAATTCTGAACTGATAGATGGTTATGATAGGAATGAGTTAAGGTGAAAAATGCACTGATAAAAATCAAAAACTTCTAAAGATTAAAGGTACTTACCTTCTAATCTATTAGATATTTGTATTTCTTTATATATAGACAAATATAATTTTATTTTTAGGTTAATTTGTTATTTTCATGAGAATCAACAAAAACATAACTGCTGAAAATTGCACCAACAATATACACAATGTGTCTCAGTGAAAGGATGACTGCTTAACTCTCAGTTGCATTATCATCTTTGAGTCTATGCATGTGTTATATAGTGACATGCTTCAGTTATTCCCCACAAAAATTTTAAAGTGCATCTGGATGATGAATTACAACATATGATGTGATATGTTTCATATTTTAATACTCAGTGAAACAATGCACAGACATGAACCCTTTTTTAAAGTCCTCAAAAACACAGCACAGCAACACTATGCAGTGTTATATTGTTTTCAGTGTTATGATGGCAATGTTGTTGCTATATCTTTTCATTGTTTTGAATCTATCTACAACCTCAGATTACTGGGCCAGTTTTATTTAACACACCATTTTAAAATTATTAGTTGAAAAAGTCTGAAGATATCAACATTATATGGATGTTTAGGAAATTATAATGTCTAAGATACATATGAAAGATAATAAACCTGCTATCTCTTGATCTCAATAGAATTGATAATTTCTGATTGGTGTGGTATTTTACCTTGAGTGAAATTTCCCATTTTTTCATCTTTGAAAAGAAAAATTGTAATTTTCAGTAATTTGTTTGCATATTAAAAGATATTTATACGATATTTTTTATAAATACTTATTTTAAATCAAAAATTTTATTTGAAATGTTTTTTTAAGAAGATAAATCATAAAAAGTTCATTATGGCAAAGCAGAAGTAATTTCTACTGGATCAACAATGTATGACTTTTTTACTACTTTCTTTAACGAGAACTAACCCTAAATTTCTTCCAAATTCAAAAAATAGAATTCAAATATTTAATTTCCCTAACTTTTTGAGTAGACAAAATACATCCAATAATGCCAAGCACCATTATTACAGTTACGAACTTTGATTAGTATTTTATTTTTCTATTTTACAAAATTCAAATATTAACTTTTAGCATGTCTATTATTTGAAAGCTTTTATTTGTAATAAAAAATTTAAAGATTATCAATATATGATATAGAAAAAAAGGTTCAATAGTAAAAATACTTAAATATGGATGAAATTATCACTAGAGCCTTTTCAAACAAGAAGGTGGAGTTGGAATCTTAGAGTTAAATTGGAAAAAAAACTGCTACTGAAATGATTAAAATGATTCAAACTTTTTATGGTAAGGAAGCCACGAGTCTCAAGAATGTTTTCAAATGACTTGCAATATTTTGTGATGGCAGAGAGAAAATTGAAGATGATCTATGAAGGAGCAAGACAAATTGTCACTATGATTCAGATACTCTTGCATTAATTTTTTTTACAGTAAATGGCTAAACTATATCACTATGTACTATTTGCATTGGTTCAGATTGATGCAAAAATCTTGTAGGTAGATCAGTCACATGATCATTGAGTCATGCTATGTATTTATTTTAGTTAGTGGAATAACATATTTATTTTGTATACTATGAAATACCAATACAATTTCTAATTAATCAAAATAAAACAAACAATCTTTAACTGGTATATAATTAATGATTCCCTAATGAAATACAGCCCTCTCCTCTTTCTGTAGTTGACTTATTTTCTTGTTATCATCAACCACACTTTAAAAAATAACAGAATGGTGTGCAGGTGTGACAGATGTCGGCTATTTTAATTGAAAATGTGAAAGAACTAAGACAGTTATTTATTTATTTGTTTAAATGTTCAAAATTGGAAAGTATTTAAATAATAAAAGAATTTCGTTTAAGCACTAGAAAAATAGTTAATGTGATAATGCTTTATATCTCAATCATTCATTTTATTATTAATTATGAAATTATAATTTGATGATTTATTTTATATATATAAATCTTATCACCACAATCTTCATGCTTAAATAAATCGACAGAATACCAACAAGCTATTATCAAAGGAATATTCTAAATGAAAAGTAAATGGAATAACAGAATATCAGCAGTGTGAATAACCAAAAATCAGCAATCTGTTGTCAAGACAACACTACAATTACATAGTAAGTGGAATCCATTTATTACCTAATTATAATGTTGCTTTGGCAATAGATTGCTCATATTCTATTAGCTTATATGTGATAATCAGTAAGATATCAACAATCAATTTTACATATATAAATATTGGTGAAATAGTGCAAAATAAAAAAGTCATTCAAGATATAATTGAACAGTAGAAATCTCTCATTTACTATGTCAAAATCTAATTCATTTATCATCATTCAAAAAAAATATTAAAGAAAAATAATTTGAAATATTAAAAAAAAAACTTTTTATAATCCATCATGCCTGAGCTTAAAATGTACCAATTCATAAGTATTCCTAATAAATACATGGTACAGGCTTATACCTGCATTTTATATGTAATATATGCAAGATTCGAACTCAGACTTTCACATAACCCACAACTCTCAGTGCCATCTTATATTGCTGACCCACCTGATCACACACATGCTGAAAAGATAAATAATCACCAATACACGTATTTTGTGCTAAACCAGCATTCAACAGTTGGTCTAGATTACCATACACATGTATATTGGTGATTATTTATCTTTTCAACATGTGTGTGATCAGGTGGGTCAGCAATATAAGATGGCACTGAGATTTGTGGGTCATGTGAAGGTCTGAGTTTGATATCTTAATGTAATTTTTTTTAATAATGCCATCATGGTAGATGCATATTTTAAAAATGTTTGAACAATAAATATATATGTAAAAGCTAAAAACATCCTCCGTATCATATTCTATTTTTTTAGTTAATTATTTCCGCTGATGTCTATATATACAAGAAATTTTTAAATAATTGTATTAAAAATAAATAAAAGTCATACATATTACATTAAAATCATCTTGTTAAAAACATATATACCATTCTGTAGTTTGTTAATTATTTTCAATAATTTCTTAAAATGAATATATGTAATTTTTAAATAAATATATCCTAAGTATTTACATATAGCATGCACTATGTTAAAAATATCACTACTATATATATACGCACGTGTTTAAAACATACATTATACAATATTCTTTTATTTTTATTAATGCACTGTATATATATATCATTTTCAAGCATTCCCAATCCACTGCAGGATGAAGGTCTCTTTAAGTTTAATTCAACTTCTCTGATCTCTAGCCTTTCTTCATCACATCATTCCAGCATAGTTCCTTGTTTCATCCAGCCACATGTTGTCTCTTTCCAGGCCTATCAAATCACTTCAAATGTTAAGACATTTTCAGATCTGCCCTCTGTTAACAAATGTGCTGCTGAAAATTTCTTAACGTTTGAAGTGAATTTGATATTTATTTCATGAAGTGGTATACACTGGAATTATTTTCGTATATATACATATTAAAAATATCAGCACTGTATATCTATGTTTTTGTGTTTAAAATGTATATTATATAGTATTTGGAAAACGATTTATAGATTTCAAGTGTTTTCAAGGGGGACTTGAAACCATTCATGAATTTCGAGTGTCTTCAAGAGAGAGTTGTAATTAACATTAGACAGATTTTTTTTTACTTGAAGAAATTAACAATAAAATATCATCATCATCAACTATTATCAATCCACTGCAGGATGAAGATTTCTCCAAGTTCAATCCATCTTTTCCTATCTTTAGCTTCTCTTCTCCGCATCACCCCTGCACACTTTCTTATTTCTTCCATCCATCTCACATGTGGTTACCTTCTGGGTTTTTTTACAATCTCTTGGAATCCAGTTTAAAAGTTTCCGAGTTTAAGAATATTTTTTCCAATATATACAATTATGACAGACAATAAAATATAGTATCACATTTTTAGAAATAACCTAAATACAAAATCTGGTAGAAATTATCAGTAAACTGTTGCAATTTAAATTGTTTTTATAAGTTCCAAGAAATTATCACTTAACAAAAAAAATAATTAATTTCTAAACAATTTTTGTATTTCACTATTCAAAAATAAATTTGTTAATAGTTATTAGTAACACAGCTGGGCCAAGATTCATGAATCTTGAGTTCCAGATACCATAACCCTATCATTTGCATTAAATCATGCAAAGCATTATAAACAATAATAGATAAGCATTCACTAGGTGTTTTGGGATTATTTTAGACACTTGAGACAGCCACTGAATAATCTCCGAATATTAATAAGATACTAAATGATAAATTGATGCCTACTTTTGAAGAAACACATTGTTTTGCAAATCTTGGTTACCAACAATCCGAAAGAAAAAACTCACACCTGTACACTTGAACAGTTTTAATGAACAAATAATTGAAGTTTCTTGTTTTGTATGGTTCAATATAATGTATAGTAAGAGAATGACAAAGGATAAAATTTTGTTTTTCAGATTTACCATTGCTTTCAAGTCAAGCTAGATTTTGTTAGTTTGAAGAATTGATTCTTTTTGGAGGTTTATTACTATTATTTTTTGATTAGGTCAATCATCTGCTAGATTTTGTTTGTTTCTACTAGTTTTTTTCTTGAGGGTTTAGCTTTCATGTCAAATGCCTATTAGATTTTTAAGTATCAAAAATTGATGGGTGGAGCTATTTTGTAAGCTGGAAAGGGGGAATAAAACCAAAGCAAATAATTTTGACCAAAATGAAGTGTGTTTCCATCAAAACAATAGTATACTGGAGAGATGGCAAAAGACTATTGACAATTTTAAAGCAATAAATGAGTTTTTCTTGTCTATAAAGGAACCTAAAAAAAAACAGTTAATGGGGTTAGGCATAATTTTATTGCAAACAAATGAAGTCAAAATATTCACTTCATGTGTGTGTTCTCAAAATAATATTACCAGCAGATAATTTTAATGATCGAATAATAATGACTTCTTTTAAAGATGTTAGCAGATGAGTGTGCGTGTGTGTGGGGAGGTCACTATTTCATTCTGACTGTCATTTCGCTGAAATCTGCAAAACAACACCTTACTTCAAAAGTAGATTATCTTCCAAGTATTTAAAAATGTACCAAAGTCCTATTAAATAATTACCCAATAATTTCTGTATATTTAAAATGCAATAGACATATAATGACTTGAATAGGAACAACTCTTCTAAATTAAATTTCAAACTACAGACAAAAAAAAATGATTATAGTATGGAAGTCACTTTTCAACTTCTCTATAGTATATAAATGATATCCAATCCAAATTGTTTGGCATGTCATGTGCAAATAAATAGTTTGAAATAAGATTTTTATAGTGGTTGGTCCAGTCTATTTTGGTACTTTTTTTTTACTTTGTACATTCATTCATACTTAAATGCACAGTAAACTCAATACAGCTAATCTTTAAAAAGTAAACCCATAAGAACAACTCTTTTCCCAGCCAGATCATTTTACGACTGATATACCAAGATCCATTTCGTTGACATTGATTAACAAGGAATTTTTACTCTTTATATAATAATCACTAAACAATCATTCACTAATACTGGACAGTTGTCTAGGTTATCTATATGGGGGGGGGGGTACTAAGCCTGTTTATGAATTAAAATATAATTGCAAGATACAATCCTAGGTAATGGCAACAGTAAATGGATATGCTAATAATTATCCATGACCCTCTCCAACTAATCTTAGCTAGAGAATTAAAAAAAATCAAAGAATAAAGTCTCAATATTCTTATAATAAAAATATTATTTTAATATAAGAGAAGTACCATATACTAATGGAAGATAATTCATAAGTTATCTATTGTATTTTGTTTGTTTTTATCAGTGGGACTTTCAACTCCATTTTATCATATCACAAACTATCCACCAGTATAAAAACTCAGATCACTGTCTCTTCTTAAGAAAATATTTCATGAACAACCAACCCTTCAGTGATCAAACGGGCTGGAAAGATCAAACATCCAAATTTCCATATCCACATTGTCATCTTGATATTTTGCCATTACAGCATTCTTACTCAAGATAGTGATCGATTTCTATTCACTTTTAACATTTTAAGGAAGAGTAAATAATTATTGCACTGTATAGATATTTTAAAGTTGTTTTTAATCAATGCATCTCTCAGCTCAACTCTACCATATCACAACCATTCACTCACGCAGAAACTCAAATGAAGTAGATTTGCTTACTGCTATATATAAATGCTCATGTGTATGTATACAAACACACACACACACAAATGAATGTGAGATTTTTTAAAAACTCCACCCTTATTTCATCTAAAAGTTCCTTTTTTAAAAAAAAAAATTCATTTCATTTAAATTATTCATGTAAAATGTATTAACCGTAATATTTTAATTACAAGAACTTAAATTTAATTACAGAGATGTTTCGCCTATAAATTAGTAATGGAGAAAATGAAAGGCTAGGATCTGGCGTAGAAACCACTACCAGCACTGTTATTACTCTTCAGATATTTAGGCATCAAATATTCATCAAGGCATTTTCTATATAAATTTGTCATAAAAACAGAAATTTATCGTAACAATGTTTCATTTAAAAAAGAAACATTAATAAATAAAGAATGATGTTAGATTTTCTTTTAGTCATGGCATCAAAACAAACAAAAACTTGATAGGAAACTGTCATGGAGATAACACTTATATACACACATGCTATTTTATATGCACGCGCACACGTTATATTGAAAATACACATCCAGACTCGTATGTATCCAAGTATGAATGTCCACAGATATGTGTCAAATATAAAAAAAATTAACTTGCTTCTTATAGTCCATTGGTTAATACGTTTCTTTAAAAGAGATGCAGTAAACAATAGATGTGCAACAATTTAAGCACAAATTATAGTGTAAAATTAAAATTTTCCGGGCTTTACTTCTATTTTATGCCCTACTGCGCAAATACTTAAAAAAAAAAAAAAAACATGATTATTCAGTATATAAGATGATTACTCATTGCAAGGTACAGTATAAAGAAATGATGAAGATGAAAGTATTTATATTCATTCACTCATCAATATTCACTGGTCAAATACGTAACTATTCAAACCCAAATTATACATATGGTAAATGAATATACTATGACTGCACTACGAGATAATACAAACATAAATATGTTGTATTTTTTTATTGGACATTTCCCTCATCTAATATGAGTATTGAATGTCTTTAGAAAAAGTTAATTTTATTTAGTTAAATATTCCAAATACACTCAACTGTTAGTAATAGCACTTTAAACAAATTAGTATATGCACAACGTTTTGAGAAGTATTATTCTTGCCTCTTCTTCAGGTGTTGTTGGTCTGACCAGTGTCAGTACTAGCATGGGATTCGAACCTGGACCCTTAGATTCTTTTGAGTATTGAATTTTAAGGAAATGCTCTCACCAACTCAACAGAATCTAAGGGTCCAGGTTCAAATCCCATGCTAATACTGTCACTGGTCAGGCCAGCAACACCTGAAGAAGTGGGGAGAATAATACCTCCCAAAACATTGTGCATATATTAAACTGGGTTTTTTTTCATGTGTCATAGCATCGACCGGGAAGCGAACCTGCTAACCCAGGACAACTGCTTAGTAAGGCAGCTGTGCTGACCTCTCGACCACCAACGCTTGTTTGAAGTGCTATTATTAACAGTTGAATGTATTTGGAATATTTAAATAAAGTTAAATTTTTCTAAATACTCATGCTAGATGATAAAAATAGTCCAATAAAAAAATACAATTAAAACACCATCATTGCAAATCTTTCAGAAAATATTAAGTATGTATGGCAACAATATGGTTGTATGGCCTTGAGGTATATTATTTACTATATTAGCTTGTTATGTCTAGGACTTGGGATTCAATTATTTTAGCTAGATGACTATTCCATAAGTGAGTTTAGCTTTTCTCAAACATAACCAGTTCAAAGATAATCTAACCAGTTATTAAATTCTGGTCACTAAATGAGTATCTAGTTAATACTTAACAGATAGAGAAATGTCGCATAATAATCTGGATTAAACTGAGCATCAATGCATTGATTATATATACTGAATGCGAATGTAATATTAGTAAGGAATTGAAAATAACACCAATGTGATTAGTATATATATATATGATTATAGAACCATCTGCATAAAGACTATTTGGAGTTATAGAGTCTATTTTTAATAGTTCATTTCAAAGGTTGATTACAGAACCATTTGCAAAAAGACTATTTGGAATAATAAAACCTATTTTCAATAATTCCTATCAGAGGTATACTATTGTTCATGTACATATTTTTAAAGCTTAAAAATAAAAAGTAGCGATAATATTAGTTGCTCGGGAGGTAATATGAAGTTTTGATCCCAGAACGGGTCGTTATGGTAGAGATGACTTATACATACATTCATATTACTGTAATTAAAAAAAAAAAAAAACTTTTATATTTCAATAATTTCGACATTGTTATACAGACGGGAAAGGGTGGTGGATAAATAGATTCCTTTAGATCTCAGGAATACTATTTAAATAATTTTAAAATAAAAATAATAACATTTTAATTTTGCAGGCTAAGTGCAATTTTATTCTCTTAGTCTGTGGTTTCCTAACACCGCACATTTCCCTCTCCCCCTGCTCTGTACATGATAGAGGTTTCGTTTGTTATGATTGTCTGGGATTATGCAAATGACTAAAGTCTGTTTTGACATACTAAACCCCCTTAAGGGGAAGAGCAGCGTGATAACAATTTTGCACTTGATGTGTATCAGTGACTGGACAAGACAAAATGCAAATCTAATTTATTCAACTGGTCCACATGGCATTCTGACACAACTAAGCTTGACATTATTTAGGGACTTTCTTTTTTTTTTTTTTTTTTATGAAGAGAAATAAGGCATTATGGGAAAAAATTGGGAAACCATGTGTGACATGATTCAGAAATGCAAAGTGCCAATAAATTATTCTCTTATTATTAAAACTAAGAGACAGATACTTCCATTGTGCAAAGGAGAGGAAATGAAAACGGTCAACTCCGTAAATGAAATTGGAGGAAAAACAACTATTGCATAAAATATTTACAGAAAATATTTGCTTGTATAAATATTTCCATTATTAAATTCGCGTAACTGTACTTCAGTTACATAACGGGCAATAAGACTAAAGCCGATCAAAATGTCTGTCTTATTTTATATATATGAAAGCAGGACAAGAGCGTGAGTATCTTGCGCACCGATCAAAAGCAGATCTAGGCTCGTGGTGCAGTGACTGTATTACCTGTCTTATCTGTGAATCCGGAATTTGAATAAACAATTTTCAATCCAATGTTGATCAGTAAATGGATATTTAGCTACTCTTACTAAAACGTATATGAAAAACCATTCAAACAGTAAAACCAAACAATCGATAAATCTAGTAAGTAATCCTATTTCTATTACTGTTGCTCTAAAGAGAATATGGAAAGAACTTTAACCTGTAGTGGACTGCAGCTAGTTTGCTTGGAATGAATGCAGTGGTAGATTGGTGAACTTTAAAGTTCAAGATTCATGAATTCAGTTTGCCATTTCCAGTGCTCGAATTTCTTACCAATTCCTGAGCAATAAATCATTCGATTATTACTATCACTAAAAATTTTATTAAATTTAAATAATAATTTGAAGAAAAAAAAGTGAATTTAAATGAAGTTTTGTATATTTACTGTGTTCAGAACCCTATTTAATGGCATAGTCTGCATGTCATTCCTACCATGATCCCAACATGAGATTCAGGATAGACTTTAGAAAATTTAACTGATAGCTGAAGATTTCTCAAACAAGCTATGACTTTATGTTGGGATGCAACATAGTTAACCAAGCTGTTCATTTAATCTTGGTTTGGCAAATGGTAAAAAAGATAGTATTATGGGATGGTTATTGAACTCATATTTTATCATTACCTATTTAAAAAAATAAATAAATTTGATTGGGTAATATTTATAGTAAATATTTGAAAACCAGGCATAGTATAACTGTTTTCTAAAATGAATAGAATTAAAAATGTATTCACAGTGACAGAGTATTAAAATTATTATTATTAGATAGTGCTAAATTAATGTCAATTCCTGGTGATAATATAAATAGCTTTATTGTCTATCATCTGATTTTTCAGACTACTGAAATAGCACATTAATTATTATGATGATGATCCATATCACTTCTGGTCATCAAATAGATCATTTTAAAATATGCTATCTGGTCATTTGAGCTTCAAGCAAGACCACAGGTCTAAAAAACAAACACTAATGTTGTTCAAAATAATTTCACAAAGAGTAAGAAATAACACATTGGAAAATACATTATTCCCAGCTGTAACATAAAGAGAGTATACTAGCGAATTAAAACAACTGCATATATATATATACTGTACAATATTTTAAAAAATGCAATGTGAAATATTATGTAAATGCATTGGTAGTGAAGATCTCTCCATGCAATGTATTGAAGATCTCTCCACACAATGTATATTAATAATGTTAACATCTCATAGAAACTTTTGCCTAATTGCCAACCAAACAAAATGAATTCCACTTTGTATGCAACTCTAGAACTTCTGTGGAAGACAAGTTTTCACAATGAATACTGTCACAAATAAGATTTTAATCACTGTAGATGTAAACAATTCTGCATTGAAGTGGGCTCAATTTAGTATTTGCTAAATAGAATTCCTAGATATTCATTTTAATAACCTTGTGAATACACTTTGAAAATAAATAAGATTAGAAAATTTACAGTATAAAATATTGTATAAATATGCATGCATATATATATAAACAAAAGAAATAAATCAGACCCCTCAGGTTGTGAATTAAAAGCACTTTAAATATTAAACAAAAGATCAAGAGTAGAATGGAGCTCTGATGTTTATAAGGATATCTTCATCAGCTACTACGAATTAACAACAATATTGACAAAAGTATGATTATAAACATCAGAGTTCCAATAAATGGATTCATTCTATTTTTGATCCTTTGTCAACTTTTAGAATGCTTTTAATTCATAGCCTAAGAAAGGGTGATTTACTCCTTTGTTTAAATATACATTAAGCCATGATTAATTTAATGCTTACATATTAAATTATTTATTATAATCAATGTATTAAAAGAGAGATTCTGTCTCTAGCCTTGTATAATTGATTAAATAGAATGATGCAGCTTTGATGCTACAAATACATTGGTCTTTTACAATCATGAAAGGGGGCACAGCCATAGCTTTGACCCAAGTGGTGTTAAAATAGTATGCAAAGGCAAAAATGATCGCAAAAGCAAAATAAAAGAAGTATGGTCCATTATAAAAATGAATACATAATGAAGCAGAGAAAAAATAATATTCAAATCAACAAAGATATTTTTTCCGCAGAATAACCATGAATATTATGTGAAAGCATTGGAAGTATACTTAGTGATAATAATTCAATAAATATATTTAAACTCTGATTTAATATTTCTTCTTATATTAGTATAATAATTATGGCAAGATGTATTTATATGCTTACATAAATAACGATAATTCATTATTTTATTATGCAAATATAGCATCAAAAATCATTAACAATATCTCTAAGAGACAGAGAATATTTTGTACCCTTTATCTCAGTTGGAAGTTAATAGACTCCTTTAGATTTCATCCCATCTGTTTATATCTGTGGGATAATGACTCGGAGCATTAAGTTGATATTATAACTCTGAATGGGGATGAAGAGGGGATAAACATGGTAATCGCTTATACACATTTACATGTGTGGATATATGTGTGTGTATGCTGAAAATGTATATAGATGTGTATATGTATTGCAGATACACTGTGAGCAAAAAAGAATATAGAATATGATAATCTCAGTTATAAGAGAATAGTACACATGTAAACATATATACTGTACATCCACATATACAATGGACATATATATTTAAATGTATTAATGGGTATACATAAATTTTGAATAACTGTAGGATTTACTAGTTCATCTGCTTGCCACAACTGAAGACTGAACTTGGAAAATTTTTCAGTAATTGGGAATTTTCTAGCAAAGTTAAAACTGATTCCAGTCAGCTGACCTGAAAATGAATATCTAGTTATTCTTAAAGGGTATAATAGTATTTTTTATACAGTAAGACTATTACATTCCATAAACAATAATTATTCTTGGGTTTTATAACCATAGCATATCTCAAAAATGATGTTAAATAGTGCAGTCATTCAATCCAAATCAGATATCATTAGACATCATAAATTTAATATTGTTTTTTATTCACAAAGATATTAAAATGAATAAAAATTAATTCTACTATATAAATTAAACTATTAGCCATATTGAATGAGATTTTAATCAACATGTTTGGAGATTGAATGTTTGTTCTACTTAGTATCATTTATTAGATCTACCATCTTTAGAAGACCTAAAGAAAACTGGAAATGGATCTTTTGTTTCTAAAGCATATTTGACAATAGAGGGTAGTGCATGATATTATAACTTACATTCACATAGATTATCATTGCAGGTAATATATCATTAACATAGTATTTATTGGTGAATATATATCAAAGTATGTCAGAGTCTCACATGCCTTTTCTAGCATTACATAAGAAAAACAGAGAAATGACTCTGGTGATCTAGTCGGGGATGTCATCTGCTATTCATTGATTATTCATACTTATATAAAGTGATTATGGAATTCAGTGATTAATTAATTAATAAAGATTTCTTTAAAAAATTGCCTACAATATACTGCAGTTACTGGCATATATATATTATATTCTAATAGTGAGAGCTTAGTATCTAATACAATTTATTTCTTACGCAAACACAAATCATTCTCAGTCTATGTTAGACTTTAGTTCCATTATTGAAAGATTTTTCTTCCTTTCTTTATTTATTCAGTTATTGAATCCTTTTACTAATAAAGGTTACTTTTGAAAGATTAAAAGTTGAAATTAGAAAAGGATAACCAAAAACAAAAAGATTGAATCTTCAATCGCCAAACAGCAGATACATAAAGAAGCCCAAAAGATCAAACTGAAAGTATAGCGTTATATATTTTACAGCACACACCCATTTATCAGCAAAAAAAAATAATATGCATCCGCAACAGAAAAAAATGTTCATAAATGTTTTGAAGAAGATATTAGATAAAAACAAGTCAGTTAATTTCTATCACAGTCAGTTACTAATAGACTTTATCTATCAATGTAATTAAAATATGTGCCACCATTACATGTTGATAGTCATTTTAGATTTAAAATAAAATTACAAGGAATGTAAGAGGTAAAAAATTAAATATTTCATTGTATTAAAAACAAAAATCGAATGGTTTGTAGTTCGGGATAAGGCTAGTACTATAAATGAGGCAACTGCCTTCGGCGCCAAACTAAAATAGTCGCTACACTGAAACTATATTTGAATATACTACATATTAAATGTTGTTTTTTATGTAATATATATTGTTTTTTTCTTTTAAACCCATTGTTTTGTCCAGTAAATCACTTTAAAAAAACAAATTAGTATATATTTTTAAGGTTTGCTTTAAGTGTCTAAATTGATCGTCCAGACCCTGGTTGGGGAGTTTCGCTAGAGCAGCTGTGCACTGCAAGCTGTGGGTTATGACCCCTCAAGGGGTCGCAGAAAAATTGTTGGGAGTCGTGAAAATTTTGAGAAGTTCTCATTTTGGATAATATCCAGTTTTCTTTTAAAAAATGTATATCAAATCGTATTTACTGAGATATAATATATATATGGTAAAACGACTTTTATTATTACTATTCTTATATGCTTATAAGAGGATGGTAACAACATACAATGGGTCGCTTAAAATTTCAGTCTGAGTATGGGGTCGCAAGTGAAAAAAGGGTGTGCAACATTGCACTAGACTTGTGACTAGAGCATGAGAAGTAAAAAGTCGCCTTATGACCCGGAGCTATTAGCTCGTATTACTATCACTCTACCGTAATGACAAACCGCACAGGGTAAATCATTCTACTTATTACAGTTTTATTACTATGAATCCATTTTACTATTGCGTTTGATTACAGTTAGAACAATATTACGCAATCCGCCATATTTAAAATTATAAACTCATTTTAAAAAAAAACAATTATCAATTGCTGACTTTCTCATGCATTCCCCAAGGTATATGCAGCTCATTTTTTCACCTTAGGACCCACCCAATCACAAAAAGCCGCCATCACTTTGATGACACTGAATGTAATCAAGAAACTAGAGTGATTGTTTTCTGAAAATGATCAGCGAAAATGAAAATTATAATTGACAAAAAAAAAAACCAGAGCAGACTTAAATAGGCTAAAACTCTCCCTATGAGTGTTAATAATGTGATGGAGAGGACAATTAATCCAAACTAAGCCCACTTCCTCTTTCCATCATCACTCTTCATATGTCTAGACAGAGCTGCAAAACTCCTAACTTCTGAACAAGACTCAATTGCTTCAATCGATTTAAATTTGGCAGGTTATAGAAAATATAGCTTTTCTTTACTAAGGCAAACAATAACAATACTTTAAAAAAAAAAAAAAAACAGAAAAGCTTTAGACTGAATTACTTTCATTCTGTTATTTTTTTTTTTTTTAATATTTAGAACTATTTATAAAAAGTTTTTTTTTTTTAATTTCAAATCTTCAGAGATAAAAAAAAAACAGATGAATTGAAGAGAATGACAATAAGCAGATATATAAAAAAAAATATTTTTTTGATAAAAGACACTTTCTTAAAAAAACAGTTGTGCTGTACATATAGTTCTATAAAAGAACAGATTTGAAAACAAATATATTTATATATCTGGAGTTTAGATATAATATAGAGTATTTGAATAAAGACTTTCAAACTCCCTTGAGTTATCCACTCTATCTCATACTACCGATACACATGACTACACACATGTAAAAAAGATAAATGATCTCCAATATCGTATTTGGTGCTGAACCAGCACTCATCAGTTAGTTCAGATCATTATCTTCCACACACATATATATAATCAATGCTCGGTTTTATATTAAGATAGCAAATTTTCAAACCTTAATAGACAAGCTTCTTTCTATCCCATCATCCAACTCTTCAGTCATCCATTCTAATAAAATACAGTACGCAAACAAATTACAAAAAAAAAAAGCAAGGAGTTAAAATATAAGAATCCCACATACTCATTACTTCTCTCTCCAGAATTCAAATTCTGATATTAATCAAAAACACCCAGGAATGGTTTTCTTCATCCTACCTTAGGGTCTTCTACCATAAGCTTGAGTAATACGTATCATATGGTATATACTAGCATATCCATTTCCCCAGATGGCTTATTGGCTTCTACATCTGACAGCAAAGACCTAGGATTTAAACTGGAACAGGTCTTTTTATATGTAGCCATTTTTTACTTTTCATACTATTCAAAATAATTGCCTGAATTTTTTAAAAAAATACCTAAAATTTTTAATTCAGTCCAATAAGTTTGAATATTATAAAGAAGTAAAAGGTAACTGCATAAATATATTAGTTCAAGTTTCAAATACTAAGTTTTCAGTGATAAAGGGAAAAACCATAGTCGGGTGTCTATAATTTACTAAGGTTTACAATATATAGCTTTAGATTGGGGAGAAAAGAAGAGGTTTTGGAGGCACATGAATTTGTTGGGAAAGTCATGTGACATTGTTTAGATTTATTAAAATTAATAGCTTTATGTATTAATAGCAAAAAATGATATTTGTTATTCATTGATGTAAAATCAATAATATATCACTAATCCATTTCCAATTATGCAATTGATCAATCTGTTTTACAACAAGCAAATGCAGCTAAATCTGAAATAAAAATTTACACTTGATTCTCTGCCCATAATGCTGTTTTAATTCTCATTTTGTTGACTGAAAAATTCTAAAAAATTTCCAAATAACTGCACAATTCAATTCTAAAAACCCAATATTATTTCAATAATACAAATTAAATGAACAACCTGCTCTGTACAATATTGTGCAATGGTGCTAAAGGCACTTGGATTAAAGCTCAATTATCACTCATAATGCTCCAATGTTGCATGATTTTTTTATGCATCAGACCATTTGATTCTTTTATTTTAATAATCAGCATGCTTTCTGTGATGCTGAAATTTTAAAAAAATTAATGCACGTATGGTTAATACATTCTAAGGAATTTAAATTAGAACTTACAAATCGGTTTCAAATATTAGTAGATTTTGAACATGATTCAGATTTGAATGAAATTAATATGAAAATAGCACTTTTAAAACCTGCAACAAAGATTACTGGTAGAAAAAAGCAGCAATTGATCAATAAATTTATGAAGAAAAGAAGGAATATGAAGATATACAAAAATGATGCATTAAAAGGGATTGAATATCTCGAATTTTGTAAAATGGTGCAGAAAAGAGTAGAATATAAGAAAGTATAATCATGAGCTAGCAAGGAAAGTTGTAGAAAAGAATAAAAGTCTCAAGAGTGTAAGACAACATTTTGGTAATGATAGGCAATTTATATCTGCAATAAGAAAAAAAGATGGAATTATTACTAAAATGAGAGATAACAACATGAAATGGGATAGAAGACTTTTATGAAGAATTATATAGTAATAAAGAACAAGTACCTTTTATATCTATTACATATTCTGAATTGCCCAGAATTTTAAATGAAGAAGTGAGACATGCAATTAAATGTATGAAGAAATGGAAGGTTCCAGGTAATGATGGAATTATAATTGATATATTAAAAGAAACAGATGAAGAAATAGAAACTTTTTTAGCAAAGTTATATACTAAATGTCTAAATGGTAAAGACATACCAAATGATTGGAAGAAAAGGTGATAAAGAAGATATCAGAAATTACAGACCTATCAGCCTTTTATCAGTTTTATACAAAATTTCTACCAAGATAATTACAACTCGTCTACAGAGAACATTGGATTTCCACCAACCAAGAGAACAAGCTGAAGTTAAATGTGGTTTTAGTACAGTAGATCATATCCAGATATTGAGAGAAATTATAGAAAGGATAAATGAATATGAGTCTGCCATTATACTTTGGATTTGTAGATTATGAAAAGGTATTTGATTCTATAAACATTTCTTCAGTGATTAAAGCATTGGATCAACAAGGTATATATCCAGGATATTGTCATATTGAAAAGAATATTTATAAAAATGCAACAATTAGATTACATAATGATAATAGAAAAGTCAACAGTGAGAAAGGTGTAAGACAGGGTGACCCCATATCTCCAAAACCTTTTACAGCAGTGCTGCAAGAAGTATTTTGTGGATTAAAATGGGAAGCTAAAGGAGTGAAAGTAAATGGATATTATTTATTTAGATTTTGCAGATGCTGTAGTTGTTTTTGCAGTAATGCTTTAGAGCTGCAAGAAATGTTGCAAGAGTTATCAGATGAAAGTAGGAAAGTAGGACTAAAGATAAATGTTAAAAAGACTAAAGTAATATTTAATGGATTTTCTCAAAATATGAAAATAGAGATTGATTATGATGAGTTAGAAGAAGTTAACAGTTACCAATACTTTAGTTAGATTATTAATACAGATGGAAACATAATGGATGAAATTAATCATAGAATTAAACTTGGAGTGCTTTTAGTAGAAATATCTTGATACTAAAAGAAAATATGGCTATGTGTTTGAAAAGAAAGGTTTTTAATAAATGTGTTTTACCAGTTCTTACTTATCAATCTGAGACTTGGACATTTAATATCAGAGCAATTCAGAGACTGTAGACCACTAAAAGAAGTATGAAGAGATGTGTGGTAGGAGTGACAAGAAGAGATCAAAAATGCAATAAATGGGTAAGAGCACAAACAGGTATTACTGACATCATTGAAAAAATCAAAAGACTGAAATGGACTTGGGCTGAACATATTTCTAGAAGAGATGATAATACATGAACAATTGAAATCTTAAACTGGATTCCAAAAGATTGTAAAAGATCCGGAAAGAGACCACCTGCGAGATGGATGGATGAAATATGAAAGTGTGCAGGGTAATGTGGAGAGAGAAGCTAAAGATCGGAGATGGATTGAACTTGGAGAGACCTTCATACTGCAGTGGATTGATAATGGCTGATGATGATGATTAGTAAAACCATCATAGTATAGTGGGAATATTTTGGACATATATGCAACTTGGGTTCAAATTTTGTCATTTAAAACTTGGAAATGTGTTCAGGTTCTTGTCAGGTTTAGTTAAATATAATTATTTGGATTTTTTGAAGGTGTAATACCTTTGCAACAACACCACATGCTTTCTAGCAAAAAGAATAATAGAAAGTATCTACTATTGGCATAAAACTGATGTTTCTAGAATACGTAGAAACTGACCTGATGTCATAACTATACAACAATGCAATGCAGTTGACTTTGATTCAAAAACCTTAAAAAGTTTTTTCTTTAAATTTCAGATTAGTAGCTTGAATAGATCAAAAGAGTAAAAGCTGGATACTAGGTACATAAGTGCATTAGTCCTAGATTTGAATTCTAGTTCTTTTCAATGATACAAAAGCTAGAAATGAGTCTGGGAATGTATACATTATAGCACAGTAGCATCTGCTGCTTATTTATTATTCAAGCTTATGTAGAAACCTCTAGAGTAGACTAAAGAGAAAACTGCTACTGGAATAACATGAATAAGTATGTAAAAGAAAGTCACGTGACACTCTTATCAATGCAAAGAGGTTTAATGTTGGCATGAAATTTAAGACTCTACAATAGATAGAAACTGTTTTAACATCATGTCTAAATTAATAAAAAAATAGAATTTCAGGCAATATGCATTAGATCCAGCTTTGAATCCTAAGTCCTTACCAGTACAAGCAAAAAAAGCCAGAAACCAAATAGGATGGTGATGCTGTAACATTATAGCACCCGGCGCCTCCTGATTATTCAGGCATAAAGTAGATGTCTCTAAAATAGAATAGCTTTTAATCTTAGGATTTGATCCAAAACAAAATTGTTTTTTGAAATGTTATTCCAATTATCGCAAAACATTTGTAGATTGCAAATGAATATGCAAAAATTGTATATTTTCAATTCACTCTAAAAATATTGCATGACTCTGAAGACTGTCCTTAATTTAAACTAGGAAATAATTAAGTCACATGAGGCTTAGAATTGGATTTTAACAATATTTTTGCTACAACTTGATATAAATTGTACATCAAAATTAAAATTAAGCATGCATTTATTTACTTTACAGCTTAGCTAATTTCAATCCAGTGAACTATATGAAGCTATCCATTACTATTTTGCAAAACATCCAGATGACGAAAGATTACTGACCACATCGGCAGATTATCATTCACAAGCTACAGCAAAAAACTGTAATAATGGTGAACAATTTAATATTTGATTAGTTATGTTTTTTCAAATAAATACAACTTGCATTACTCTAACAAAGGCAACTTTACACATTTATATACTTTCTGAATTTGTGAATAAATAAAAAAAACATTCATTACAATATCAAAATATATTTTTACAAAACCTACATAAAGATAAAAATGTTTGAAACATCCCATCGCTATATTATTTGAACCACACACACCCACCCCCTTTAAATAAAGAAAAATTGTAATCTTTACTATGAAGCATTTCAAATATTTTATGTAGCATTATGCATTGTTTCTAAGATAAAAATATATCCAAAGTTTAAAAAAAGTTGATATGAAAAATTGTGAATTCCTCTAAAGATCGATAATAATTGTAAAACTTTCTTTTTAAAAGTGGAAGTATTTAACAAGCTTAGCTTCAATATGGAATAAAAATCTGTAAAATCATTTAAGATAAACAATTAACAATTTTGAATAAATATTAAAAGAAAAAAAATGCATTTTTAGAAAAGCAAATATAGTATTGATGTACACAGAGAAAAAACTCTCATACAGTAGCATCACTCAGTGCAAGCCAAAGTAATCACTGGATGCAGGAAGGTTTGTGCATAAAATCTCTATTTAGTGCTTACTTATCCAATATCCTCAGAATAGTTTCTAGTTTGTGGCTTTCATCAGTGAAGAGTCTTGGATCTGAGAGCACTGCATCTAGATATTACGATCTAATGCAACCCTCTAGAAGTCATCTTTTACCTTATTAGTTAACTATAAAGCTTTGAGTCCACATGAAAACACAATAATGTTTTCAATCCAAGCTCATTAGCTTGTATAGTAATATAAATTTGAACTCAGTGCTCTCAGACCTAAGGTTCCTCACAGAGAAGAGCCTTGTATCTGAGAGCACTGCACCTAGATCTTAGGTTCTAATGCAACCCTCCAGCAGCTATCTTTTAACTTATTAGTTAACTATAAAGCTTCTGGGTCCACAATGAAAACACAATAATGTTTTTAATTCAAACTCATTAACTTGTATAGTCATACAGATCTGAACTCAGTGTTTCCAGATCTAAGGTGTCTCACTGATGAAAGCCACAAGCTAGATATTAGTCTGGGGATATTGGATGAGTAGGCACTAGAGAAGGATTTTATGCACAAACCTTCCTGCAGCCATTTATTACTTCGGCTTGCACTGAGTGGTGCTACTATATGGAGAGTTTTGCTTCTGTGTAAGCAGCTTGTGTAACATAAAGAATGTGATCACGTGCTGTTTAGCACCGATGTACAGCGGTAATTTTATAATAAAAAATATAAAATATTTTTAAGAAACATTTCTATCCACATAAAAAAAATTCAACTGCAAATACGAAATGAAAATTCATTTGAATAAATTGGAAAATATTACCCACAGTGCCAATCTATTCATTATCTTTTATTAGATGAGTTGTTACAAGAAAGTAGGAGTTATTTGCAAGTTTATTTAAACGATTCTTCACCTCTTGCTTTTATTTGTAACATTTGAAAAAAAAATTTTTTTTTAGTTTTTAATGCATTTTTATTTTCTACTTTTTATTTATATATAACAATGAATTATTAAAAACATTTTCAAGGAATCATTCAGCGCAAATTTCAAATACTGCCATTAGACACTACTATCATCGACACTACACGTAAAATTAAGAATTTCAATTTTTTGTTAATGTTTGGCTAAAATTATTTGAAAACATAAAAAAAAAAATGTAGTCATTGGGAATTGCATATATATACAAAGTTTCAAGTAGATTTGAAATTAGTGTATGGATGAAAATTAAATTATAAGATTTTATCCTACTAGATTAAAAGTAGAATATGTTAAATAAAAGTGCATAAAATAATACAATGGTCAGGCAATCAGGAAATCTTTGTGACCTTTAAGCACAAAAAGGGGCACATTGTTGGTATATATAAATAGTGTCTTTATTGCTTGGGAATTCATAAGAAATTTTGAAGACAGGAATGATAGGTCTGGACAGCAATCTATGGGGCTTAAGTTCCAAAATCTGCCATTGAACTACTCATCAAAAAACACAAGGCAAAATGAATGCTTTACTGTTAATAAATTTATAAAAATAAAAATTATGTATTATCCTGTCAAACAACCTTGGCAGCCATTTTTTATAATTATAGTTTCAGGGATATACAATAGAGATGGTATTTATAATCGACAGTTTTATTTTTTTATAAAGGAAAAAATTCTGCAAAAATTAATTATATTTCCATTTTATTTGTTATTATTTTATTTGTATTGTCAACTTATTAATATACAAATAATAAAAATCAAAGAAATGGAAAGTATCATATTGTGTCACATCAAGCCCATTAGCACATACTTTTCAGGAGGGCAGGATACTATAGCATAGGAATTACTCCATTGCATGCTATTATGTTTGTGGAAGATTCCAAAATTTTCTGTATTTTGCCAAAATGGTAGTGACAAAAAGAAAAATGCTGATTTTAAACAAAGCACCAAACTGTTTAGAGAGTGTTGGCATTTAGACATTATAATAAAAAAAAATTAAAAATTTTGATATAAACCTTCTGAATGGAATTTATAAATCGATTTATTAATTTTTTAAAACATGACAACTAACACATAAATGGTAAAATAAAATTGAAAAAAAAAATCCAACAAACAAATACATGTAGGGCCCCTGAAACTGTATAATTAAAAAAGGGCTGCTAAGTTTGGTTGACAGGATAATACACAAGTACCAAATAAATTTTTATGGCAGGTTTTTTTTTTTCATAAGACTCTTATATATATAGCATGTGTGTATATCCCATGAAAAATTTACATTCATCAACATGGACATGAATAATTTTCATTGGCCAGACCTGCTTTATATTGACTTTGCTTTCTAAATGTTTTGACAGTGTTCTTTGCTTTTTGCAAATTCAAAAGAATAACAATTAGCAAAGCAGTGTATATATGATTCACTGAAGCGTAAATGTTAAATTGAGTGAAAATACTCAAAAATTTTATTCTATTTAGAAAAATAATTTCAATAATAAACACACATTACAAATAAACAGCTTTAGTAATTAACAATTAATTAGAATAGGGGGGGGAAACTTTTTTTTCTTGTTAAGATAGCAGATTTTAGAATAATTTCTTTAGAAAAGGATGGTACAGATTAAAAACAAAAAACAAATCTTGAAAATAATAAATAAATAACTTCTCTGCTGACTTAATGAATAATGGGTTAGGAAGTGATTTATTTATTCCTCACCGTATAATGTAAGGAAGAAGAAAAAAGTTGAAAAACAAATGCAAAACCAGGACAAATATTATAAAAGATTTACGCCTAATGTAATTTTCATCATCTTAAAATGAATGTTTAATAACTGGCAGATGTTGACAATCGGAGAAAAGATATGCAAACTACTTAGCAAATGAAATAAAATAAAATCCTTCAAATATTTGACATCTCCCCATCAACATTTTCACTTATATTTCATTATTTAAAAAAAAAAAACATACACACACACATATATATATACAGTAGCGTGCTGTATGGTTTGTAAAAAGTTGAATCATTAGATAAACAAACCAATCATACACATGAATTCCTATTAATTGCTACTTTCTGGTATTTTTAAAATAAGTCTGCTGAGAAAATAGATGTCCCTCTATTATATTTGGGATATGTTTTTTTGCCAAAATATTTAATTGCCTACTGTTAGCTAATAACTAGAAGTAACAAAACATAAAAATGTGCTAATAAGTTTGACATCTACATTACTTAATTCAAACTGATAAAATGTTTAAGATTTTAGATAATTAACCTATTAGAATAATAAGTATAAAACTATTAGACATAATGTGCAACGTATCTTGCCTATGATAAAAACAATTTCCTACTCTTACATCATCTACAGTGAGCCTGATTAATTAGTGACTACCAGACATAAAACCCCACTTCCAGAATAATTTTTGACTTTTGTCTTTATCATCAAGAGCTGGGAATCAAAGCTGGAAGTAATGCACTTATGTACCTATCAATCATTTTTAACTAATGTTAAAAATTGGAATTTAAAACACTCTAAGGTCTTCACCCCATTTCAACTAATTGCAGTTATATAAATCAGATTCTGTATCAATAATAATATCTTTGTTTTTTTAATTTTTTGTACATACGTTTTCCATCTATTTTGGAGCTATATAAAGTAAGCTAAGATAATCAATGTTATCAGATGTAAGAGAATTTAAAACCCCATCACCAAACTATTTTCTGGATTTTGTTTTGTCACTGAGGTTTGGGATTCAAAGCTGAATGAAATGCACTTATGTACTTAGTAATCGCACTTGATTCCATTTTACTATTCACAACCTACCATTCAAAATATACTATTGTAACAATCCAAATGAAAGTGGATGACAGCAGTCTACGATATCTGCACTACACGGGTGCCATCTAGGCATTTGAGCCTAGAAAAATTTATAAAGTAGGCAGATACGCGCTGTTAAGATTCCACTTTATTTAAATATTTAGACTGTAAGCCCATTGTCACTAGCTCAGTGGAGACACAGAGATAATAATCTATATCTTTAATATAAATAAATAAAAGCCACTGCCAGAAATTAACACATAAAAATATTTATTTACGTACATATATAATCATTTTAAATTTGAGGAATAAATTTAACATTTTTAGATTTTTATATTAACTTTTAATTTTACATTTAAATAGATTGCAATGAGCTTAATATTTTATTTAGAGGGTCGAGTATGAATAGACTACATAGATTGTATTTGAAAAGAAAATATTCTATCCCTGATTTAACCTTAGGCCAAAAGTTTGCAGTCAAACCAGCGTCAATCCATCTGATATATTGATGTATTCAATGTAACACGAATACAGCAACACAAAAATCATACTGTCAGGAATGTACTCTGAACAGCAGGGTTAAGAGAAGAAATTGTTTCTCACCCAAAACAGGAATGTGACATCTGTCAGGCAAGAAGAACAATAAAAAAGAAAACTCCATAGGAAGGGATAGCGGCCCTTTTTGCCGGCTTACGATCCCATCCATAGGCAAAACGGAAGTGTGTGGCATATACAGTGATTCTGCCTGTAGCGAATCTCATATTACATCTACTAATTACACCAATATGTCCAATCCATTGACCTAATTTAACTATGAAACAAATAACCCAAGATTACCCTCCCCTAATTAATTAATATAATTTTACAAATCTATATAGCCATTCACACCCAACTTAAATTTAACATTTAGATACGTTCGCACAGATGGTTTTTATAAAATTTGTTTTATAATGTTGAATATAGATCTGCTGCATAGATTCCACGGTCAAAAACATTCCAAAATAAACATAACCGATCAAAATACAAAGTCATCGATAATGTCAATTGCAGAGGGAATACAAGAAACCCAATGGTATTCATCATAAGATATCGCATCGACATTGATGACCTATATATTCTAATCGAATATGAAAACCACAACATAATTAACCGCTAATGAATCTATGCAGCGTCTATACCCAACTTATATTTCATGCATTTAAATAATTTATACAATAAGAAAAAAAATGGAAATGATTTTTATCAAATGCAAAACATATAAAATTAAACATTATTAATTGATCTAAAAACTTACAAAAGACAGATAAAAGTCCATTCAAAATTTTGGTTAGCTTGTTTATTAAACTTATCAACTCTTGACGAAAGTTCTTAATTAATTTTATGATTTTAACAATTGTTCAGTTCATATAGCTTACGGTGGAAGAGCTCCCGGTTCCTGGTATTTAATTTCCACGGAGTCTTTATTTGAAACCTGGTCTATCTGAAGGCAGCCTTAGCTGGAACAATCCTGGTATTACAGTCTTTTCATTTTTAAAATAAGTGAGAGAGAACGACAAGTGCATCTTATCGTTCATCTCACCAAAACAAGCTGGAAACTCCTAGGAAAACTGTATTTCTCTTTTTATAGTATCCACACAGATTCAACCAACAAAACGTCACTAATCCATCCTTTTCATTTGGGTCCGGGCTGAGGCTTGGTGCTTCCATTGGTCAAGCTAATTTCTCTTTATTCTCTTATCTAATTTTCATCTGATTTTTTAATTACACAAGAGCCCCAAGGCTAGCTTGCTTTTCAATTAATAAACAATCATTTCCATTTACAGATTATAGGAATTAATTAATACCTGTTTTTAATTTTACTTACGTTATTTCTTTATTAAAATATTTTTATATTTAAATCTTGTATTTTTTTTATAAAAACATACGTTCAAATACTTTTTTTATTTATAAAACAAAAATATTTTTAAAGTTTTGCATCTGTGCAAATATATATACATTTAACAAACATTTTAATTTTAGCGTTTAGTTTTTTTATATATATCGTTACACTATGGTTCTGAACCCAGGATAGCCTAAATAATTCATTTCTCCTGCTTTGAACTCCAAGTCTCACTGACAAAGATAAAAGCCAGAAAAAAGTCTGGAAATGAAAATTTAAATGCCCTAACATCATTTAAACTTATAGATGGCACCAGAAAAGACAGCTACTCATATTATATAAACTAGAGGAGTGACTGATTTGTTATTGTTAACATTTTGTGTTAATGGGTGGGGATGTGCTGCATATACCGTAGTTAATAAAAAACTAAAGTATTAAAATATGTACTGACTGGAGTCAGATCTATATAATTGTTCCATAAGGTTGGTTCGATTCAAAATTTATATTTATATACATATACATTCTTTTTTTATATTGTAAAATTATTTGTATATAAATTAATACTGCTTGAAGATTTAAAAAAATTAAAATGCATAATTATAAATTGATATCAAATGTTTTCCTTTTGGAAAATAAAAAATGGTTGAGGGGAAAAGTCTGTTGAGCTTGGCCCAAGTCTGAACTCAAGGAAACATAACACTATATGGGAATTGGAAGGCTGCAAGATGCCCCATTGCACTTTGAAACAACTACCATAGCCATTTTCTTGTTTATCCATTCAGACTCTATTGTTATTGATCAATTATTCCAACTAATTGCTTTCAAGCAATGTTAATCATATTTTACGTATTTTTTTCGTGTCATTTTAAAATAGAGAGTATTGTGGAGCAGTCATAGACATACTCCATAACATGAATTCAAATACAAAATTAAATTTGAAAATTTTTTCAAGCCATACAATTCAGTCAACCCACATAGTAATCAAACATAGTTTTTTTTAAAAAAAAAAAAACAACAACATACAACTAGCTAATTTTCAGCTAGAAAGTAAAGGTCAGAATGACTATAATAAAATAAAAATAAGACAATAATGAGATGCAATCTCTGCTCATCTTTTTTCTTATATTTTACATTCTGAAGAATTGTTAAATGCAATAAAATGTAAATCTTGGGTAACAACAAAAACTGTAAGCATCCTGATATATATATATATGCGTGTGTGTCAAGTATTAAATATGTTTGTAAGAAAGACCAAATGGAAAGATAAGAAGTAGAAAATTTTAGAAATACTATCAATGACATCAATGCAATAAGGAATGACATTTTTATATAACAATATAAAAATTCAATTTTTTACATAACTACAAGCAGGTGTGTGTACAGGTGCTCAACTTTAAATCATTTTTTTTTTCCAGAGGCTAAACAAAATAAAGATGAATATTTCTCCAAGTTAACTTTATATGCCTTTTAAAGAAAATATATTTATAGTCAAAATATAACCAATTGTTTATTTTCCCACTAATAAGTATCTTCACAGTAAAAAATGACAATGAAATAACAATCACAAGTGAACATTTTATACCCTTCTCCACTTCCCATTTCTAACACAATTTAATTTAAACACTTGTAAAAATTATATCCAATTACTTAGTTCTCAATGATATATGACATTCAAATATATAGTACAGTTAATACCCCATTGTTGTTATCTTATATTATCAACAAGTTTATATAACTTTTATAATACAAAAATATTGTAATCTGCTTTATAGAGAACAACTGTGATATAATACTGACAGGAGATTATGGAAGGCAACCGACCACTTTCCGACATACATCACCAATAGTAGTAGCCACCCACAAACAAGAATGACCATTTCAAGTCCAAGAAAAAGAAAGGAAAAAATAAAATAATAATACATTAGAGATAGTATGTGCAATTATTATGCAAGCCAATCTGTAAAACAAATATATTCATATAGTGAATGGTCCATCAAAAAGAGAAAAACATCAATATCTTGTCTAATTGTAGTTACCCATTATATTCCCAATCATATCTTGCCAAAAAAAGCATTCAAAATTGCACTTCATCAGAATGGATGTGGGATCATTTTTAAAATGTAAACAGGATCTGACACTTCCATAAAAGCCATGCTCATGCTCACCATAAAATATTTTTTATCATATCCAGTAATTTGAAAAACATATTGACTATTTTTATCATTTTGCCATCACACTTTTAGAATTGATTTAAATAAAATTTCAGTACTAGTTTATAAAGTGTTGTCCACCATTTTGGTTTCCAATGAAATCCCGAAAGTCACACTGCCACACCAAATGGTAAAGGATGGCACATAACAGCCTAGGGAAGCCAGTACCCCAATTATTTGATCCATTGCAGTTAAAAAATTGTAATTTGCATCAAAAATTAAAAAAATAAATATGCAAATTTCATAGAACTTAGTGTAATAAAAAAAAATCAAATGCATCTAGAATTTAAAATGTCAATCATATTAGTAATTAGGAAATGATCCCCCAAAAAAATTAGCAAAAATAAGAAAAAAACCCTGCCAGCATAATCATGTGACCAAAAACTTAAATTAATATGGCAATCAAATATGGAAAAGCATCTATTATTAGTAAATGACCATACAAATGTTAGCTAAATACGTGACCAAATTTTTAAAAAAAATTCAAATACTTTTAGAAATCAACATTTTTTAATGCTAGTACAGTTACATCAATAAGGAATCCAAGTTTCACTTCCAAACAATAAATTAAGTTAAATAACATCTCTATATAAAAGTCATTTATTTTTCATAAATATATCATTGCACTGAAATACCCTATCTTTTAACTTGTTAAAAGCTGTGTCAGCACACACACACACACAATAAAATCCCAATCTAATTTCAGCTTAAAAATATGAAATTACTGTAATATCTGAAGTAATCAAAATTTTGAAATGCAAAGAACAAAAAAAAAAAATTGCACAAATTAACAAAAAAAAATATTTTATTAATTAATTAACAAAAAAAGTAATAATTGATACATTAATTGTTTATTTGCTTATGGGTTTATAAATGTGATTAATTATATATACTTTTCTAACTAAGAATTATAATTATTAGAATATTCATACAGGACATTCATATGATTCAAATAGAAACACTGAAATAATAAGATTAACCTTCATATTACTGATTTTTATTAATAATAAAAATAAATGGGCCTGCGATCATATTATTATTCAGATAAAATATTTATCTTTATGACAGATAAGCATTTCTATTTTTTTTTTAAAAATCAAATATAAAGAAAATGAAAGTAAAGAGTACATATCTTACCCATGTTTTTAAAGAATGAGAAGTTTAACAGATTTAATTATTCTTTGTTTGAATTGCCGACTTCAATCCTTCAGGTTGCAATTCATTTATAATAACGTTTGTATATAATTTATTTATTTCATCCATTAATTTTCCTTGAGTGCAATATAGTAGTGATGGCTACTAGTAAATATGTTTGCAATGATATAAAATTAATAGCAAATAATTGACAGAATACTTTCTTCACTCAAGTTTCCAATTCAAAAAATCCAGAGAAATGAGTTAATTCTGTTGAAATGCTAGCAAGATAATCTTACTGATCAACAATGTTATTTTAGCCAATAATAATTTTTAAATCATTATATACTAATAGATATAAACTCATTTATTAAAAATACAGTATGAGCATCAAAATGTATGACACCTTTGCATAAAAAGTCAATGGAGCATGGACATTTCTTCCATATGCAAAAACTGTAAATTCCCTAACTAAACACATTATTAATTTACTAGTAATACTTCTCCCTGTATACACTTTTAAAACTTATCATGAAAAATAAACAAATGTTTTTATTACTACATTAGAAATCTATTTTTTCAGGGAATTTTCAGAATTATCTATCCTGAAAAATCCTATTGAGTTATCTTGAAAATGCAATTACTGTATTCTAATATAAAATGTATATTTTAATTGCAGTCTCTCTTAATAGATGGAGCCAATACATCATATCACAATACAAAGGGTACAGATAATGAAGTTATGGGAGAATAGGTATGAACAAAGTGACAATACAGAAAGTGAGTTAGTAGTTTTTATGCTGGGTTTGTGAAAAGATAAAGGGGATTTAAGATTTAAAGGCCATAGAGTTGACAAAGATTATGTTGTGGAAATGGGATGGGGCAGAATATGGGAAGAAAAGTGGCTAACAGGTTTATCTGGGCATAGTTGCTGAGATATTCTTGACTTCGTTTAAGGAGAAGCCAAATACATCACATCACATCATCACATCACAATACATCACATCACAAAGATCCTATGTCTTTAGATACCTCAGTCTTATATCAACTGCAGGCCTCTTCTATCCTTATCAATCTTAAAGTTTCTTTCTGAATTTCAGATTAATAACTAGAATAGTATAAAAAATTAAAATGTGATTGCCCAGTGCATTAGTTCCAGGTTTGAATCTTAGTCCTCACTAAAAAAGGCAAATGTTAAAAACTGGTCTAGAAGATAGACAAATTATAGCATTACACCATATGCCATATGGTATTCATCAATTGTTTTGCAGTAGATGAAAGTATGAGAGTATGTTCTTGGAAGTATGAGATAGTGTTGATAGATGGAGGATGCTTGAAAATCTGAGTTCAAATCCCCTATATTTAAGTGTAAGAGTAAGCAAATGAGAAAGTCATAAAAAAACTGTTGAGACTTTTTTGTGACTTCATTTGTGTGAAATTCAATCTAGGAATATTAAACAGTTAAATGACTGCTTTTCTATTACAAAAAGTTGACCAGTATTACTGTAGTAATGATTAATAGAAGAAATATGGATGAGGAAACTTTTACAATAATCTTACATAATCCAAAAGTAATAATTAATAGTTTCCAGTAGAACTACCTCAAAAATATCTTTGCATGATGCAACTGACCTGAAGATGTGGTACAACATGACCACTATTAATCACTTAAAGATCGTAAAGGTAATATATGATATCTAAAAGTCTAAAAAGTCTGAAAAATCCAATTGTCGGTACTGTATAATGTGATGGATTTCCATTTTGCATGATGGCATGCAAGATTAAATAACTGGTGAGAAGATTGCTAAAACCAAGCAATGACCACGGATCACCACCAGTAATGGTTTATCATTATTTATCTCCTCTTAAAACGATTCTTTCCAGCAATGGAAAAAAAGCAGTAATCCTACAAGTCATCTATTGGGACCATAAATATATATGAACCATTAAATAGTACTGACAACTAAATCTCCATACTGATCTTTGACTATTGACCTTTATCTTTTAAAGAGTATCAGATGATCTAATAATCATCTTTACTTTTAATAGCATCCAAATGACTCAAGTGATGTTTTTTTTAAAAATGTAGCTGTTAAATGTAATCAGGACTTATTTTAAGTCTCGCTACTTAGTGCTTCAACATATATATCTACATTAGGAATAGTAATCCATTCTATTGGCTCTTTGTCAATGATATTTACTCTAAACTTGAGTAATCATCAGATTCTAGATGGTAGTATAAGGGGATTTTCACAGCGCAGGGGTTGAAAGTAAACTGAAAATCTAGAAATAATATGATTGATATAAAAGAGCTTTGGATAATGGCAACACGATGAAGTTCTCTCCCACAGACCTTTATAGAGAAACGGCGAAGAAGTATTATTCACTACATCCACTATTTTTGAATGGTAAGAATTTGGATACTGTTCTAATTGTTTGATTTTGTAAGAGAATACCAATTTATTGACCAATATTAAGTGGTTATCTAGAGTGTCAATGGGTCAATTATCTGAACGAATTATTTCAATCCTATTGAAAATTTTGTTTGCGCAGACTGGATTCGAACGCAACTAACTTGTTGACACGGCATCAGGTGTGCCATCTTTGCATTATGAGGCACTTTAATATAATATATATGTATAAAAATATTAGTTAATAATATATTTATACAAAAAATATTAAAATCAAATAGTGTATTTCTTACAAAAAAAAGTCTAGCACGTTTAAATGTCCTTTATTTATATCAAATAGTTAAAAACATTTTATCACATATTAATTCCGATTTCTTTTTTCCACAGTTTTGATTTAATCCAAAAGAAGTTGAAAAGCTTTTTAAACATTTTTAAAAGTTTGAAATAAAATGATTAAAAAATATATATGTATTCTACTGCCTGCATAGATTCAAAATAAAATAAAAAAGCAAGAAAATGGATTTTCAAATAAAATTTAAACATGTTATTTTAAAAATTATCTTTCAAAAATGTATAAAATAGAATATAATTAAATTAAAATAACATCGAAGACATTTTCTTGCGCTTTTTAATCAAATTTACTTCAACTACGAAACTAGTAAAATATATATGTAACACGCTATTAGTTTTCAACAGAAACTAATAAACATTCAAATCTATAGAAACAATTTTATACCTGAAAGAAATAACACGCTTAAATCTATATATATCATACTAAGTACCAATATATATATATATATCAATAGCATCGATAGAGACCTACTGCCCATGGTTGCGACGGCAGAATGCCGTATTAAAAAATCACAACTACGGCATTTTGTTGTCGCAAACACCCCATCCATCCACTCTCAATAGAGAAAGGTAAGGTGTTCTGCAGCCGCACCCTCCCTCCTATTGGAGAAAGGTACAGCGTTCTGCCGTCGCAATCACGGGCAGCAGGTCTCATGCGTAAGTA
This sequence comes from Epiperipatus broadwayi, assembly GCA_028023455.1. Lineage (NCBI taxonomy): Eukaryota > Metazoa > Onychophora > Udeonychophora > Euonychophora > Peripatidae > Epiperipatus > Epiperipatus broadwayi. The sequence continues at coordinate 6,492,556 of JAQFVV010000064.1, forward strand.
CTAGTATATATATATATATCAATGACATTGATAGAATCTTTGGGTCTTTATGCAAATTAAAAACAACATAAAACAAATGGGTCCTTAAGTCACACATTGCTTTGATTTATTTGATGATAGTTAAACTACTCAATAACACACATAAGTAAAAATATGCTAAATAGCTAAAAGATGTAAAGTAATACGCATTTTTATCTCTAACATCTTATCCATGTTATGATTGTTATACTAGTGACTAACAGAATCTCTGAGCATATGAACTATAGATAGGAACTTCTGATTTTGCTTAAGAAGGAATCATTTTACATTATATCACAGGACTACAAAGCAGATTCTGGGTGGAAGATTCTAGAATAGATTATATTGTGAATAATATGATTTTAAAAAACAATGGTTCAGATGAATACTGGAGTATACTAATGCAACATGGCTTCTCGAGCATTTTACCATGTGATTATTTTATTTTTCATTTTTTTTTATAATTAAAAAAAATTTTATTTTTTTCTTTTTTTCCCCAAAAAAAAAAATTTTTTTTATAAAAAAAAAATGAATCACTCTTTATATTAATAAAAAAATTTTTATAATTTTATATAAAAATAAAAAAAAATTTTTTCTGATAGAAAAAAAAATTTTTTTTTTTTTTTTCCTTACAGAGAAAAAAAAAGAGAAAAGGTTTAGCCTATTATAAAACTATTATGCTATGACATTATTTGGATACTTGATCGTCTACAGTAATTTAAAGGCCCAATTTTCGTTCTTATGCATGGTTTACAATTTATATTATTAATAATAAAACATAACATATTTTTCTTTGCTTATTCTCAACAAATATTTTAAGCACAACAATGTATTCTATGTATCCTACACTAGAGTCATTTATGTAAGTTGGAGTAATTGGTAGATACCAAATAATAATATTTTAATAACAAGAGATGGTATAGCAGAAGTCCAAAGTTCTGTACAGATAATCCAGTGTCCAATGATTATAACATACAATTTAGGGATAGAGTAAATAGAGTGAATGATAATATAAATAAGTCTTAAATAACCACACTCCGGGACAAATTCACTTCATTATTCTCTTCTCCACCAACAAAAAATCCAAGGAAAAAAATCAAGTCAATCAACTATCATTTGATAAAAGTCATGATTTTCTAACCTGGTTTACTCTCTAGCTGAGGAAGTTAACACTCATTTTCTGACCAAATAATTAGATATATAGTAGTGTGTAGTACAACTTGAAAAAGAATTTTTAATTGGTTATCTATATGTAGTGAACAGTGATAAAGATATATGCAAGAAATTGTGATCTGGGCCAATAGCATGAAATGTGTATCTTGGGGATCATACATCTTTTTCACATGTCTTGGGTCATATATTCACACCTCCACAAGGTGTCAAAAGTGGATAGAAACCAATCCCTCCCTAGCGTGAGTGGTATAGTGGGAATTACACTACAGAAATATTTGGTAGTTTGAAAATTTGAAAAGCACTACCATAATTTCCATTAGCTACTCAATCTTGAAATGGACACAGAAGTACTCATTATTTCAGTAACATTTTAAACCTAAAATTCTATCTTATTTCTCCATGAAAAAGATAATAAATTATGATAGTGGTAAGTACAAGAGAAGTTCCTCTTACGATGCCTAAATATTTTCTTTTACTTGAAGCATTTTATTGCCTAAAATCTAAACCTGCTTTCCCACTGAATCTACATAAGCATTTATATAATAAATTCATTTGAATTTAATTGACCATACAGTATTATAAAACGATATAGGATGTGCTTATATACATATATACGTTAAACACATAGGAGTTGCATTATTGATTAACTCCTACATCAATAGCTTTTATGCTTTGCTTTTAGTATGATTTTAAAAAAAGCGTTTTAATAACTTTTTAAACAAATTTCAATTAAATGAAATTTTAAAAAGATTTTGTTTATTAAAAAGAAAAGTAACATGCATTTCATGATATTCAAATGAATACAAACTCAGCATGACAAATGGAATTACTGCAATGGAATAATTCAAATTATTTAGCATGAATAACTTTAAAGTGGAAATTATTACTACTTAATGATAACAGTCATGGGGAAATAATGGAAGACTAAATAAAAACTGCTAGTTTAAAGAGAATAACAGAGAAAAATCAGTCTGACACCTATATACATATCAATATATATATATTAAGAAACTTGTGGTTTGGTAATAGCACCCTCATTTGCCATAACCACGCGCTTTGATTTTAAATCCAGACCAATAAAAACTTGATATATATATATATATATTACTTTCTGATGTTGTTTAGGATTTTTTTTTCAAGTAGCTTAGTGCACAGTCTATCAAGTTAACTGTGCGGTAATTGGGTATTTAATTACTCTTAACTATAATGAAAAATAATAACGAGACACAAAATCTTACCATCTAGCAAAATTAGCAAACCTGGTGACTAATATCGTCTCCTTCACCACTTTTTTTTTGTTAGGGAGGAGATATTCAAACACTATTAAACCTGTAGTAAGTTTGTATATCCTAGATAAGTATATATTATTTCTTATAGCTATAATCACTGTTCCCTTATAAAATACTCTTTGCAATAATTAATATGCGCTTAACTGAAAATCATATAATATATATGATTCTGTTTAAAATGATAATGGATAACTGCAAATCATATTATGAGTAGTATAATCCAAATGGTAGTTGGAATTTTGGGATCAATTTCTAACAACGATTAGGAAAAATTAAAACAGTAGTCACATGTCATCACTTTGGTGCTAAAGAGACTTTAATCACACTTTAGGGCCCAAATACCATTGACTCAGTGACATGTTTTGAGCACTGTATAGCCTCGTTTTGGTATTCCATCATTTCATGATCTCTCAGGCAGCCAAGCAAATAAATAATAAAAAATGTACCTCATATATATATAGCATATTTGATATATCTATAATCTGAAGCTTCAATGCAAGGTAAGTAAAACATGGAAATTTTTCAGATTCTAAACAGGTTCAGGCCACTTATCTGGCCAATTAATATTGATCAACAAATGAGTCTCTATTTTTCACTAGCAGTTAAAACATAGATAAAAAAAAAAAACAATAAAAGTATCATCACCCTAATTGGAAAATCTTGAGACTAATGACTTCTTTTTCATTATTCTCCTGTATAAAAAAAAATCAGCATTAATTGTTCAAACATTTCAATCATTATATAAAAATTGACAAATACAGAAAATGCATTTTACAAAAAAATTTGTTACGTGACCTCATGATTTCACACAGTAATGTCATTTGGACAATTGATACAGAAGGATTCCTGCAAGAATGATGTATGTAACAGCTGAAGCATATACTACAACAGGCATGCAAACCAGATTATTCTTTCAACTTATAATGAATCCAAGAATAAAAAATTTTAAATGAACGGATAGGTAAGTACACTTATTAATAATTATGTTTTAAAAATATTGCAATAGGACCTGTATAATCCATTTTATAATCTTGCTGTAATATGCATGGATTTCACAAGCTAGGGTTAGTGGCTGCTAGGATTGATCAAGCTGAATATATTTAGTAAGAATGTTCTGATTATGATGATGAGACTGAGTCTTTATTAAATTTCTTCATTTTCAACACTAACATCAACAATATTTTCTGATCATAATTCACATAAAATTGATTCAAATTGAAGAGATCTATTGTTAGTCATTATATACATTTTTATTTATAACAATGAGAAATATCCATAGGATGGGTTCAAACCTTTCCCTAACTTCTTTGGACTTAAACCTCTCTATTTATCCACAACTGGCTCAGGTAAATATGCCCTACAAATTTCAGAACAAAATACCAGATAAGTTATGTCTTCCACTGTTCTGTCAAATATAAAAATTTAAATCAATAAATACTAGGGAAAAAATTAGTTAAGTAATTATCTTATGTTGCAAGAATAAGTATGATAGGAAGGTCTTTAAAACATGTCACCCCATCTACCTGATATCCACAATTTCCATATCTGCAGTTTCAATTATTTGAGATTTAAAAAAATATTTAAAGAGTCAATAAAAAAAATTTACTTTCATATATATATATATATTTTAGTTCACAGTGCATAAACATTATTTATGTACACTTATATATGTACATGTTATAAATGTTTTAACGTGTATATATAGAATATAAACACACACCTATATAATATACATAGTATCCACACCTCTGCTTGAAATCAAATATCATACATTATGGAGAGATTATCCTCCTGGTGAAAAATATTAAAGTGAGAGGACGAATAAATTTATAAACTTAATCATAAAAAGTACAAGTCAATATTTTATTAAGAAACAGAAAAGAAATTATATATATATATATTAAAAAACAAAAAAAAACAATTATATATAGATGTATTTATATGTTGGACTATTTCCATCATCTAATATGAATAGTGAGTGTTTTTAGAAAAATTTAACTTTATTTAAATATGCCAAAATACAATCAACTGTTAGTAATAGCACATATGCACGTTTCGAGAGGTATTATTCTCCCCTCTTCTTCAGGTGTTGCTGGCCTGACCAGTGACAGTACTAGCATGAAAATCGAACCTGGATCCTTAGATTCTTGAGAATTGAATTTTAAGGTAATGCTCTATCTAAGGGTCCATGTTCGATTCCCATTCTAGTACTGTCACTGGTCAGGCCAGCAACATCTGAAGAAGAGGAAAGAATAATACCTCTGGACACGTTGTGCATATACTAATCTGTGTGCTATTAGTAACAGTTGAATGTATTTGGAATATTTAAATAAAGTTAATTTTTTCTAAAGACATTCAACTAAAACACAATCATCATAAACTTTCAGAAAAACAATTATATATAGATGTGTGTGGTAAAATAAAAAACAAAAAACAATGTATTATTTTTAAATATTTCTTTAATAAATTAAGAAACTTACGAAACAATGAATCATCAGAGAAAGGGGGTGTTTATCATTAACCCGCCACAGTTCTATTATTTTAAAACACACACACATTAAATGAATATGAATACTCATTTATTCATAAGAGATATTTATTTTTTCATGATTTTCAAAATACCTCCCTCTCACTACTTATTATTCCTCCCAAATTTCAACTTAATTAAATTATTAAATCTAATTTCAAAATCCATCAAATGTTTTATTAACAAATATATGACCAATTCATAAATGCATCGTCCACCCCTACTATTTTTTTTTAAAAAAAAATGAGATTATCAATAAAATTGTTCTTTACCCACATTATAAGCTCCGTAACATATTTTATAGATATCCATTTACGTACATGATTAGTCACTCTTATATGTATCAATTTATTATATAGTTTATAAATTAATCAAATTATTATTGATCTTGGGGAGGCTGTGGTCAAAAAAAAATGATAGTGGAGGTCACATGTATCCAAGAAATACATTTCACTGCAGCTATTTGCTGAAATGCAAAAAAAAATAAAAAAATATTAAATAGAAAAAATTGCAAATTTGCTTTTATTATACTTATTCTAAATATAGGGGATTTGAACTCAAACTTTCAAGCAACCTTCAACTATCCACATTATTTTATACTACTGATATGTATGACCACACACATGTAGAAAAGATAAATAATCACCAATATACATATTTCATGCTAAACCAGCACTCATCAGTTGATCCAGATTATCATCTCCCACACTTATATAATCTGGACCAACTGATGAATGCTGGTTTAGCACGAAATATGAACATTGGTGATTATTTATCTTTTCTACATGTGTGTGGTCATGGATATCAGTAATATAAGACAGTGTAGATAGTTGAAGGTTGCTTGAAAGCCTGAGTTCAAATCCCCAATATTTACAATTAAATTCCAGGTATAAGAATGCCTGAATGTCAAATCTTACATTTATTCTAATACATAAGAAAATATTATAATGCATAACATTAGCTGAAAAATAGATACAAAACATTTAAATCATCATTTCACAATGTTAAGATATAAAATACATGGTTTTTTATATTTATTTTCAGTTACAAATTAGAAATTATTTTCTCAAATACACCAACAGTGATTTTGGAGTTTGAAACATCTCTCAGATACAATTTACTATTGAATATTACACATTCTTATAAAACACATTATAAACTAATAACACTAGTCACATGTAAATTCATAATTAAACAGTGACAAACTCTCCAGACAGTAGTGCCACCCAGTGCAAGTCTTAGTAATCAATGAATGCAAGAATATGGCTGCTAGAAGGTTGTATTAGCCCCTAAGACTAGTTGCAGTGCTTTTAAATCTATCACCAATGAAAGCCACAAGCTGAAAACTAGTCTAGTGATGTTGGATGAGTAGGCACTAGATGGAAATTTTATGCACCAACCTTCTCGTATCCACTGAGTCTTGCACTGGGAGGCACTACTGTGTAGAGAATTTGTCAATGTTTTAACAACTTGTGTAAGCGTAGGACATGTGATCATGTGTTTAGTGTCTTAAAATCACGACTACTTGTGATCTTAAATGTATGCATATGATATATGCAACAACATTTGAGAAAAGTGTTTCCCTCTCAGATCAGCTGTGATCTCCATAAGCTTAAGTTAATACTCTTTTGTTGTCAGTGTTTCAATTCTAGTAATATCTACATTTATTTAGTTGGAATATAAAGATAAATTTATTTCCAAACATTAAATATGTCTAATGTAGAAAGACTCAATAAAGATATAAAGCAACTTTAAAATTGGAAATAGCACGGTGATTAATGGCACAAATACTAGTTACAATGATCAAGTATTATTACATGATTGTAGTATTCCATTATCCAGTTATTCAACTATACATACACACATCAGAGATAGAATCATTTTCTTTATAGTTACTTATGACTGGCAATACTTCTTAAAAGTTTATAAGAGAGATGAAAGAAGAGTAATAAGTTAAGTCACTCAATCTTGATATTTTACAAAATATATGAATATATATAAGATCTATTTGCAAAAGTGATTTGAAAAAAAAACCTCTCCTAATCATTTCCTCCAAATCCTAGAAGGAAACAGTTATCAACTTCACCATGTTATTTTCTGAGCCCAGATTCACATTATTATAATACAACAAAAATACAAATTTTTATGTTTTGGTAAAAAGGAAGAATAGAGAAAAGTAGAAAAAGAGAATAAGAGCTGATGAAGACTGCAAGGCAAAGTGAGAAACTGTAATAGTAATAATAAAAAGTTTTTGCTGAAAAAAGTGTAAGAAGAATTGCGCTGCAGATAAATGTTGTAAAAGCAAAGATTTGACATGCCAGGGTATTTCCCTCCTGTAAATATTATAGAGGAAAAGAGATACAAATATTTCCCCAATGATATCTGTTCAGCATATTACAGATTTTTTTCTTTGTGACTTCTAACAAGCTTACTGTATAATCTTTACCTCATGACTACTGCCCAGTGTATTATAGAAGCTTTACCAAATTATTTCTCTCCAGCTCATTACAGAATCTTTACTTCATGATGTCTGCCCTGAACTTAACAAAATCTTTACCTCATGACATCAAGCAGAATATTACTGAAGCTTAATCTCATGATCTCTGCCTAGCTTATTACAGAATCATTAGTTCATGATCTCTGTCTTGTGTATTATAGAATCTTTACTCCTATGATCTCTTCCTAATATATTATAGAATCTTATCTCATGAACTACAAAAGGGCACTTTTGAAGATAATGATAGTTATTCAATTTTCTGAACTTCTACAAAAAAGAATTACTTGTTTAATAAAAACCAACGACCTCAATGTATAGATTAGATATTTGACTAAGATAAACAGGAAATGTAAACAAGCAATTTAAAAAAAAAAAAGTAAAATGTACAGTAATTTTTAAAATAATTGATATTAGCTTGACAATATATATATAAAATCAGTCACTTATGAAATGTAAATTACCTCAAATAACAAAAATAAATGAATAAACATTGGAAAAAGATCTTTGTATAAAATCTCAATAAGCCAGTTAAAAATATGTTTTAAATAACAACTATAAAGCAAAATGAATATTTTAAATGTGCCCTATATCATTAAACAGGCACTTTTGGTTTCCTAACCATCTTGGATTCTAGTTTTATCAGTATAATAATAATTCTACAATATGCTTACTTCTCTTCCACACACACCTTAAACACCTCCTATGTCTTTAATGCACCATTATGTTATGGAAGCAAATATTAAATGTAAATAATCATTTAATTTTAATATAAACATATATTAGGTATATATATACCAATAGTCTACTACTTATAAAAGTGAAATATTATGTGATTTTTTGCTTAAGATGAATTCTTATATAAGTTAAGTTCTTATTTAAATGTATGTTAAACATTAGCTTTGGTGCCGGACAAAAATATTTTTGTAACAAATAAAAATACAATGCAATAAATCACAAAAAAAATATTTGTAGAATATAAGACCAACAATGAGGGAATGCTGGATTAACTTAAATATTTTTCTTTTGTCAAATTTTAGTGTTGTAATGTAAGCCCAGATTTATAAATGTCAAATTTATCTAAGAGACTACCTGCATTTACTGTTATATAAATTGATTATTTATCTCTACTCTCATTCTTTTTCTTCATATATATATATGTAATATTTGAATACAAGTATAATGTATATACTTAAACTTTTGTTGTAATTAGAGGGGATTTGAATACAGACTTTCAAGATCCCTTTAGTCATCCACTCTAACTGATGAGTGATGATTCAGCACAAAATACCAAAATTGGAGATCATTTATCTTTTTCACATGTATGTGGTCCATTTGTATCAGTTATGTAATATATAGAGTATATGAGCACAGACTTTCACACGACCCATCACTCTCCACACTATCTCATAACACTGATACACTTGAACACATATATGTTAAAAAGATAAATAATCACCAATACACGTATTTCATGCTAAACCAGCAATAATCAGTTGGTCCAGATTACTATCTCTACACATATATGCTATAAGTGCTCAGATATATATATGTTGAAAAGATACATAATCACCAATACACGTATTTCATGCTAAACCAGCAATCATCAGTTGGTCCAGATTACAATCTCTACACATATATGCTATAAGTGCTCAGATATTCAGATATATATTAATATATATATATCTGAGCACTTATAGCATATATGTGTAGAGATAGTAATCTGGACCAACTGATGATTGCTGGTTTAGCATGAAATACGTGTATTGGTGATTATTTATCTTTTTAACATATATGTGTTCAAGTGTATCAGTGTTATGAGATAGAGTGGAGAGTGATGGGTCGTGTGAAAGTGTGCTCATATACCCTATATATTACATATATAGACACAGGTATATAATAAGCCTGTGTTTCAGTTATTGTATCAGTTATATAAGATGGAGTAGATGACTGAAGAGAGTTTGAAAGTCTGTGTTCAAATCCCCTCTAATTTCATATATATATATATATTTTTAAAAATCATAAGTATTTGGATTTTAACATCACATTCTTTAGTTTAATTATTATTCACCCAATCCCCAATTCATGTTTTTTGATAGGAAAAAAAATAAAACTTTTTAAAAAGATAAAATAAAAACATGGTACTCCCATTAATTAGATTCACTAATTTACAAATGTTATTGAATATTTAGTGTGGCATTGTTGTTTTTTTTACTCTTAATTATTTTTTTTTATGTGTGATATATTTTTTTTACTTTAATGTGCTATATTCAAAACTGAATATTACATAGGTAAATCATAAATCAAATTAAAATAATAAATTCTAGTAGTCATAAAAAAATTGATCCTATCGCCCTCTACCATACTATTTTATAATTTTGTCCAGATTTCAGAAATTGCCAAAATTTAGGTAGCTGGTGTAATGATATTATACTTGTATCATAAGAACTTAAAAGCAATGCTTACTATTACTTCTTACTGTTTTAAGAAATAGTTCACACTCACTTTGACAGTTAAGTAAATTTATATAATTGGTTTGATTTATAAATAACATAGTTTAGATTAAAAATATTACGATGTTAAGTATTCTTTAAACTAATTAAACATTCCTTATTCCTTAATTAATTAGATTTAAAATCATTTTATTTTTAATATTATAAATAAATGTAATTTTACCCCCCCCCCACCAACTCCATTCATACATATAAACATTGCTTTTCTTTATGTAAATACTTTGTGATTTCAATTCAATTTTTACTTGAAACAAAACATTTATTTTAAAAGTAGGAAGCATTATTCGCTATGGAAACTACAATATTCATATGTACATATAATTAGAAATTTAATGATTTTTTCCTCTAAAACTAGTTCAAAACGAAGTTTGGTTTAATTTCCAACTTATTCCGACTAATAAATATATAATTTAAAAAATAATGGGATTAAAGTTTTTCATATTTTATTCATTTACTTATCAAATAAATGTTAATACATGTAGTACGTAATGAGTTAGAAAAAAAATGTCCTAATAGATGGATTGCAAATTATGTGTCCTATCACTCAAACACAACCTTACTGTAACAATACTTCTCCATAAATGTGTCCTATAGCTAGATACAGAGGTAGAATGACAAATTCACTTATTATACTTGAACTTCGTATGACCTCACAATTGATAAACTATTCAATTAATTTTCTTAATGTCACAAACTTTTATTTTTTTTTAATAATTCAATATGAAAACCTAATCTTTCCACATTTTGCTTTTTAGAATGGTAAATGTCCAACTCATCAATAGAATATTATTTTCCTAATTGAATCCCCTCTCCATTCCCTTTGACTTCTCCAATGTTTTGCCTACTAAATTAGCTTCTCCCAAATACTTATCATTTAAATGTGTTCACTTCCCTTCTTGAATAATCTGGTTATTTGTAATTTACAGTATCTAATTCACTTTTGTATTCAAAACTCATTTTTAAAGATCTTTAAACTTTAGTTTTAACTATTAAACAGTTTTTTTTTCTTATATTGATTGTAAATAATAATTACACCATGATTTCTAAATAATGTATTAAACCTTTAAGACAAATTCTAAAGTTTTTTTATTATTTGTTAGCATTAAAAATAATAAGTCTCATATTGATTCTCAATGAAGACATTAATCAGAATGAAAGACAGACCACTATTCAGAACTGATGTAGATGGTGGATTGGTTATCTGAATGTTGGACTAAGAGTTGCAGAAATTATCCTTTATTATTAAGCTGCAATCAAAGTGTTCTTACATCGGGGTTTAAATGATTCCGATAAGCTTATCCAAAAATAAGCAAAGGACATTATCATAATGTCATTGTAAAAAGACTATGATCAAAATTAGTATTATTATTTGGGAATATTCTATTAAACAGAACATTATCTATTCTGAAGATTCTGGCCGCTCATCTAAGCAATGTGTTAATAGGTTACATCAAAAACAATAGCAAGACACCAATGATGATGATCAACTGCTTTTATATGGCAACAGCATTAACAGCTTTTGCAGCTAACTAGTCAGTATTCTAGCAACTTATATACTTTAATACTAAATAACATATATTTGAGTAAATTTAACAATCGTAAGATGTAAATTAGAACAAGTACTCTTGCACATTAACTTCCATATTTATTACCCCAGAGAACAGCATATAATAAACAGCAGAAATTGCATAAGTGTATACATGCATCCAAATGCATAAACTGTAAAAAAAAAAAAAAAGTCCACAAACTATAACACAATAAACTGTTTTTAAAAATAAATGTTAGTCATTTTTAAATATAGTCATCTCTCCATATGCATATTTAAAATAACAATAGTTCAATAAACTGTTTTGTAGTGTATAGCTTAATGTGGTGTAAAGAGGAAAATTTCATAGTTCAGGGTCTATGTATCATCACAGTTTTACCATTTCTGGTGCTCAAACGTCTTATGAACTTGCAAGAAATATACAATTCACTTATTTAATAAACTGTTTCAAGAAAAATCATTAATAGAATGTGAAACAAATAAAAATAAACAAAAATGAAATTTTTAATGCTCTACATCATTATTTTTAATCCAAAGCACAAGTGTCTGGTAATGTATCTATAAGCACATAGCAGTTGTTATTTTTTCCACTAAGTATAATACTTGAGTTTGAATTTTTGAATTTAATATCAGTCATCTTTTGCATTTGATCAAAAATTTGTGTTACATGAAGAATCAAAAGCATAGAAAAGTAATGTTTTATCATTGCTTTCTTTTGAGATAGAAAAAAGAATCATATTTTAATGCATTTAATTATTAAATAATTTTATCATCACATATAAATACATATTTGTGCTGACTATATTTACTGAAAATGTACATTCTCATCTCTTTTTTGTTATATTCTTTTATCAATATGATGTATATATTATAATTTTAAAATTAAAGTGTACATATGTATATACATATTGTATATAGATGTTCAAAATGACTGTACTATATATACATGTTTTATTTTATTGATGTTCAATGTGTTCTAAAATCGGTTATCATTTAAATAGATGTTTACCATTTGATAAATGCATAAAATCATGTCCTAAGGAAGGTTTTTGTATAATTATTAATATATATATATATATAGCTGTTATATACAATGATTTTATTATTTTTTACACTGCATGTATGCATGTTAAAAATCACATAAATACTTGGAACCAAATAATGTGGAAATAAATTGCCTCACACAATTTCCACCATCACTCAGCCATTTAGTACTAATAAATAAATAAATATTTGTTTTGATTTTTGGCAAGTCATATAAATACCAGCATCAAAGAAACAGGCTAAGCATAACGTTCTAATCAACTGATCAAATATATCTTTTATTTTCCTCTGCCACAGATTAGTACATAAAATTCTAACTCTTGATTCTGTACTAACCAGCACAATTTATAATTTAATCCTTTATATGTTACTCAGATATGTAATTTAGCGATGCTTGCAAAACATGTTAGATTTTAATGGATGCAATATATGCAACTTTAACAGATACATATCATTCTTAGTTGTCAGATGCAATCAGTAATTGGGAAAAAGGAAATAGCTCTAATCAAAAGAAAATGTTATTCTATGCTTGTGCAATATAAAGTTCATTTTGAATATTATTTTATTTTAAATCAATATTGGCAAAAAAATAACCTTTACTTTCAGATTTTATTTCTTGTTAAATTATTAAATATTTATTTTTAATTAAGTATATTTTACTTTTAAAGGTATTATTAATACTATTAAAAACTTGCATGATAGATGTGAAATGCTTTATACTATAATAATATTACAATTTTTTTAATTTATAGAATTGATTTTATTTCTAATAAAAGTTTGATTATATGTATACACATTTTAAACAATAATTTGCTAAAAATAAAGATTTAAAATTATTGTTAAATACATTATTTTAAACTGAAAGCAAACATAAAATATTTTGTATCAAGAAAATTACTGATTTTTTAATTTTATTTGTAAAGCTGATTTTTTTAAAATTTCTAATAATAGTTTTGTTCTTTATATACATGTTTTAATAAAAATTCGCTAAGAAATATTTTTTGTTGTTAAATTGAATATATGAAAAATAAATAAACAATAAAAATGCAAATGTGTTTAATCAAATTAGCACATGTTTAATGGCGAACTTGTATGTCTGATTTATCATTTTCTTTGTTAATTGCTCTGTTGTCTTTTTTCTTCTACTTGACTTCTTCACATGATAACCATTTCTTATGTTTGCTCATAACTATTATTAAAACAGGCAAAACTCTCCATACAGTAGTGCCACACAGTGCAAGCCATAGTAATCAATGGATGCTAGAAGACTTGTGCATAAAATCCCTATCTAGTGCCTACTAATATGGAGATATTGGATGAGTGTGCACTAGATAGGGATTTTATGCACAAGCCTTCTGGCATCCATTGATTACTCTGGCTTTCACTGAGTGGTGCTATTGTATGGAGAGTTTTGCCTGAATTAATACTTGACTTCTTGAGCATTCTCAGTAAACCATGCCACAACTCTCACATATAAATTTCATATTCTTTTTCAACCTTTATTTTGGAATTAGATATTATTTCTAGTAGTTCACTGTTTAATCATTTAAAATGTATATCTTTATTTTTACAATTTTTATTTTTTATTAATATTTATAAAATATTGGAGAGAATATCTTTTTATCTATTTATTATTGTTCGAATTTTTATTATTATTAGATATTATTTGAAAGAGTATTGCCATTATTTATATTACTATTTACTATAGTTTATTATTATTATTATTATTATTATTATTATTATTATTATTATTATTATTATTATTATTATTATTATTATTATTATTATTATTATTATTATTATTATTATTATTATTATTATTATTATTATTATTATTATTATTATTATTATTATTATTATTATTATTATTATTATTATTATTATTATTATTATTATTATTATTATTATTATTATTATTATTATTATTATTATTATTATTATTATTATTATTATTATTATTATTATTATTATTATTATTATTATTATTATTATTATTATTATTATTATTATTATTATTATTATTATTATTATTATTATTATTATTATTATTATTATTATTATTATTATTATTATTATTATTATTATTATTATTATTATTATTATTATTATTATTATTTTAGTGATTGTATTTTTAACAGTTTTGAGATTGTATTTGTATTTTATATATTTTATTATCTTGTTTTTGCAATTTATTAATTATCAGTATTATATTTCTTATTTTTATATTTAATGTTTTTAACAAGGAATATTTCTGTGTCTGTGTAGATTCTAAAGGAATTATTTTTCTTAATTTATCTTCTTTAATTAATTGCTTTCATCTTAATGTCTATGATTATTAATATCTTTATTTCAAAGTTTTTTTTCTAATAAATAATATTTGTTGTATAATCTTATTAGCTTTTATTTGCTTAGATATAGTAGTATAATGAATTGTATTTATTAGTTTTATGATTACTGAAAAAACAATGAATGAAAGATGAACAAAAGTTATCATCTTGTTGTAATTCAGAAATAATTAAAAAATAAAAATAATCGAATGGTTTATTGCTTGTGGGTTCATAAGCAGTTTGACCACAGGAAATGACGGAGCTGGGCCAGTAATCCAATGACCTTGAACTCCATCCAGAGTCTATCATTACCATTGCACCAAACTAACATTTATCATTCAAATGAATCGACAGTTGTTTTTTTTCCCCATCTTCAGTTATGTGGGTTAATATGCAGCCCGGTCATTATGACCCCTATGATCTCGATCATTTCTCTATCCTATTATCGGCAATGGACATATAAGCTTGTTCATTTATGTATATCTTTTAACGCACACCGCAATTTTCACTCCAATCATTTCCCTTATTTTCCTTTCTTTTCTATCTTTTGATTTTTTGTCTTTATTTTTGTTTTGTTTTTTTTCTTTTGGAGTTAGAATAGGCTACACTTGTCTATGAATGCGATGAACTCATGATGATCACGTGATATAGGAGACTCCTTAAAATTTACGACTAAGCTTAAAACGAAAATGTTAGAATTGTGTTGTCAAAATAGCAAGCAATGACAAAATATAACTGATGATGGTCTAGCTTTATTATTGGATTGAAGTTATTAATCTGGACCGGTATAGAAAAGATGTGTGTGCGCGTGCGCGTTTGTGCCAACAGAATTCAAACGATTAGTTTCATCTTTTAAAAAAAATTACTAACGAGTCTAATTAATGAGGCAGATAACTATGAATAAGAAAGATACTTTTATTTTAATAATTTACAACAAAAAGTGACTTATGATATTATATAACGAATTTATACGAATGACATCTGACTACCAGCCGTATTAATGTTGTGTGTTTATCAGTCTTACGTACTACTGCGTAAATAATTATAAACATTTGTGTTTCATTAAAAAAAAAAAAAAGTTCACCTAACTCATTTAAAATAAGCAGCCTTACTTTTACTTTCTAGTTTAGTTTTCTTTTAGAATATCTTCTCCCTACAGATGGGAGACAGCAACGACTTTGATCAACATAAAAGGTCAATTTTATGCATTAGTCACTATTTGCATTAATTCTATTGCATTCCTGGGTACATCAAAAGCATCTCCCTCTGGATATTTACAGGTCTCATGCATCTGCAAATGATGCATCAAAATCATTTTAGAAGCATCGTTTACATTAACCCTTCTCTAACTTCTATTCCAAACTTTTACCCTCAAGATATTTACATATATCACGTATCCTTTAGATAGATAGCAGTTTTAAATCTTCCTGTTTTCAAAATTCGGACAGATTATCAACACACAGGAAAAGACTATTTTCAAAAAGCAATTATCCAATTTAAAGTTAATGCAGTGAAAAACATTTCTTTATATATATCCACAGCATTAAAAAATTATTTTTTGTTTGCTAAATATTTATAGTCCTAAAAATATTTAATCATTAACCCTTTATGGCGCATATTGTAATAAATAAAAGAGACAAATTAAATTAAACAGATTGAAATATTATCCATAGAAAATTATATAATCCAAAAATATGTACTAAAAGCAGGCATGTCATCGTTATCCCATATAATTAATCTACTTTTAAATCATGTGATGATGTGATGTGATGCACTGTGACTTCTCCTTAAACGGAGTCGGGAATCTCTCAGCAACTATGCCCAGAGAAACCTGTAACCACTTTACCTTCCCTTTCCATTTCAAGAACAGTTCCATACTTTAACGCCATCTATTGTAAGCAGTAATCAATAGTTATTAGATGGTAGTACTCTGGTTTATAAAGTAGATGTAAACTGAAAGAATAAAATAATTTTGTGTTATAATCTACATTTTCATTAACCTCCTGTTAAATGCAAAAATCCATTACAAAGGAAAAAAAATTTTTTTTTATGAATCTCTATATAATTTGGTACAAACAGATCTATAAGGAATTCCACATATACGGAAAGAGCTTGATTATCATTCATTTTATCCAGATTTATAACAACAAAGTTAACAGATCCTAAACGTTCATTATTTGAATACATCCTTAAAGATTGCTAATGTGAAGAAAAGCAATGTTTTTTTATCTCATAAAATCCATTAAAGATTAAAATAATTGTAAACCGACATTTAGTTTTATGGGCACAAAAGGTTACTAAAGCAAACAGACTAAAGGTTATGTGAAATAAGAATGTCACCAATAGTTATTTTTTCAAAATATTCCTTTAATTAAAATTTTAAAAAAGCATCATTCAATCTAGCTATTACAAAATGTATCCACACTTTTCCTAAAAATTGTTTATGGTCAGCCTTGGGCTCTTTGGCCAGTTTGAAACCATGTTTTATTTAGTTATTGTTTTAAAAATTCAAACTATCCAGTTTTATACATCATCAGGCATGATCCACTTTTATATATCATCAGGCATGTTTGCAAATGATAATCATTATCAGCCATTATCAATCCACTAGAGAAGAAACATTTCTTTCCAAGTTTAATCCAATTTTTCTTCAATCCAAAGTACATCACTACAATAGTTTCATATTTTATCCATTAATCTCACACATGACCTCTTTCTAGGGTTCCACTATAAAAAATATAACTTCATATGATACTATAAGAAACTATGCAAATGATGTATGGAAATCATGTAATTACAAATAAAATGATTAAACCAGAATATATATTAAATAAAACCACATCGCATACATATATCTCAAATTGTTGTTCAGTACATAACAATAATCTTTCACATAATTTCTTTGTAGGGTAGTAACAAAACATTTGTCCTCAAAAAGAACCATAAGAAAATACTTATTTTCCAATGTATATCACTTGCAGTTTAATAATCCATAGGCATCCAATGAAATGGTGTTAAATTCACGTACAATATAAGAAATTCAAATATCCACTTGTGATATTGCTGTTTTGTCAATTATACTTATTTAATCTTAAATCCAATTAACCATTGTTTCTATCCATTAGACTACACATAAATTCTCTTGATAATCCAAGTTATTTCTTAATTCCTATGTTATTCTTCTTTTGATATCCGCTCCAATTTTAATAATACAAATAGCATCAAAAACAATATACATTTACCATTTTAAACAGAAAAATATTTCATACAAAACTCATAATCAGTAACTTATTCTACTTTTCACACAAATATACCAGAATTAATTCAATGTATTTTCTTAATGCTTGTTTTATTTTTTTACCAAATTTAAACTTTCTGTAACATCTTACTACAATTTAAGCATTAGCAAAAGTTACATTTCTCTTTTAGCAAGGAGACACATTTACACTGAACACACCAGTAAATCTTCAAAAGCAGACATCATACACACACACATAAATACAAAGTACTGAAAACAAAAATGAGCCTTGTAATATATTTATATACTTGTAAAGAAAAAAAATGTTACCATTAGGAAATACGTTATTTTATTATTTAAATTAATTTTTTAAAAATCTAATTTCCATAAAGTAGCAAAATAAATAACCAATAAGAAAATGTCATTTGATCTATAATGAAGATTTTTTTGTTTAATCAACAAAAATTATATCAAATCTAAAAAAAAAAATTTTGATTTAAAATATTCTTGTAAAAGCAAATTTTTCTGACTGATTTCTGAATACAGACAACTTTTCAATTGCAATTGCGTAAAGATTAGATTTGTGAAAGAATTGTGTAAGATATTCTATTTAAAAAAATAAATAAATATTGTTTAAAATAGAAACTGTAATGGTTTAAATTCTAAATAAATTTATCATCAACACGACAACAAAAAAAAATATTTGTATCTTTACATATTTGGAGTGTCAAAACTAAATGGGTTTGTAAGTAATCATTAAAAACCAGTCAATACTTACCTAATCCCAATATCAATAACAATCAATAATTTCAAACTGTTGTCAAGGCAACTTCCATTTAATAATAAAGGTGAAATTCCACCTTTATTCATAAATAGAAGTTGCCTTGACAACAGTTTGAAATTGTTGATTGTTATTGATATTGGGATTGTCTAAGTGTTAACTGTTTTTTAAAATCTAGAGTGTATGTGATATATAAGCAAAGCAACAAGATAATAAGTTTCTATGGCTAATCAAGATTATTTATAATAATTTAATTCCTTTTCATTTCAAAAATGCACAATAATCTAAAGGTTACTCTAAATTTGTTTCTATGAAGGAAAGATAACAAATAGATGTACACATTAAACATCAATAATGCAGTACATTTAGTTCCTAAACTTTTCTTTTTAACCAACTTCCTCAAAGATAAGTGTCACATACAAATAATTCAATAAAAGATGGTGAATCTTCTCACTGTATATATTGCATCTTTAAAAAGCATAAGCCAATGAACCCTTAAATGTTAAAGGTATTATTAAATATTTATTTGTAAATACTTTGTGTGCAACTTTAAAAATACTAATGGCTTTAATAAGCATGTAAATAATTCTACAGCTTATCAAATATGTAGCACTAAGAATATAAATCTAATCATGGAACAAAAAAGTCCGAATACATTACTAAGATAATGCATAAGTTATGTCTACAAAGAATTATTTAAATGAACTTGTAAACAACACATTTTGCTACTAATGTTGATCTAGTTTGTCAAATTTTGTCTGACCAAATGGATTGGGATTGATATAACAAGTTTATTTAAGTGATTTTTTTGAGATCTAGCTTGTGAAATGTTTTTGTGATGTATTTTAACTTCTTTGTTTCGTGAAGAGATTTAACATTAAAAATGTTTTTTTTTTTTCTGTATAATCTTCATAATAGAAAATAAATAAAATTTTAGCAAATAATTTATTTTTTTTAACTGTACTTTTTTGCAATTAAGTTCACACAAGCTTAGCGATAATAAGAAAATCAAGTGCCTAGCAGTAACATTTCTATTAACTTTATAATAACATTTACACAAACCATACAAATATTTACTGATCAAATTATGTTTCCACTTTTATTTTTATTTTTGTAATTACTATTTTAGAAAAAAAAATGAAAATAATGAATTATCAAAGCAACTGAACGTTTCTCTTATAGTTTAACGTGCCAAATTAAAAAAAGACAACAGAAATTAGGTTCATATGCATTAAATTATTGTGCTGTATTAATTCATTCATTTTAAATATATTAATTTACTCCAGAATAAATAAAGAAATGTTATTTGAGAAATTTTTCAGTGCTGCACCTATATAAATATATTAGCTTAACCACTTTTTTTTCATAAGATCCACTTTCTAAATTCATATCTAATTATAATTATTTATTTTTTTTACAAATAGTAACAATATTACACCTGGGTCTCATTTTATGCGGTAGATAGGTTCCATAGAAAACCCGCATTAAAAAATAAGTTCCACAAAAAACCCGCATTAAAAAAAATTGCCTAAAAATAGACTTAGTTTACCTTGAAAAATAGGGGATAGGGTCTGTAATTTTCAGAATTCGCATAAAAGCAAAGCAACAAAGAAAAATTACTTTAAAATTCGCATTAAAAAAATAAGCAAATAAAGTATGACTAATAAAAAATTTCAAATATTTGAAAAAAATTAATACAAGACAAACCTTTTTTACTTTTTTATTAACTACAATATTTGATTTTACATTTTTCATACATATTTTAATCATTAACACTAGCATTTGTTTGTAAACTGATAAGAAATCAGACTCCATGTGATGTGATGTATTGTAGCTTCTCCTTAAATGAAGTCAAGAATCTCTCAGCAATTATGCCCAGAGAAACCTGTTAGCCACTCTATTTTTATTCATGATGTGATGTACAACTAGCGCCACTTTCAGTCTTATGGTGTGTTAATGGTTTTCTGTTTCTATATTAAATAAATGAGATTGCAATCAAAACAAAATATTATACATTATCATTAGAAATATTATTTTCAGTTTATAAAATCTTTGTTTTTTATTTTAAAAATCTAAAAGATTATTTATTTCTGTTATATATAACAAAATACGTTTTAAAAGTTTAAATTTTTTGAATATTTATTGCGATATTTTTATATGTAAGTATAAATCTATTATTATTTTTAATCATTAGTATAAATAGGTTATTTACATAGAAGCTAAGTTCTAAATACAGCTTCAGACCATATTCACGTTAGCTGCTAATATAATGTTATATTTTTGAAAAAAAAAAAAGTATTTCAAGTCAAAATAAGTTATTAATAATTTAAATTTCTTGATATCTAATAGTGAAATATGAAAGATATTAAGAAGAAACATGAATCGCATAACTTCAAAATCGCATTAAAATAATCCGCATAAATCGAGACCAGCTGTATTTAAAATACTGGTTCTACTATCTAACATTGTTCATGCTATTTTCTTGCATAACGTCAATGAGGATCATGAAACAGAAAATCCTCTTTAAGCTCTTATGATGATCAAGCCTAGAACAAACAAGTGAGAATATCAAAACTTTCACATGATGTATATATACTAGGACTTAATAAGTTGTGCAAAGCTATTTTTCTGATAAAAGCAAAAAGCACATTATGATCAAAAAAGGGCTTCAAATATTTGTATATAATATTATTAACAATAAGAGCATTTAAACACTTTCTAAAATATTAGACATAATATAAAATAATAATTGTATAAAAGAAAACATGAATAATTATGAATTTCATAAAGTACATACTCTTATTCTTCTCCTTTACTTTCTTTGCATTTCTTCATATCCTCTCATAGACACTTTAATGCAAAAAAAATTTTAAAAGGTAGAAGAAATTGCGAACACTCTGATGAAGACTGCTAGACAGTTGAAACTGTCAGGAAAATAAAGATTTATTAAAAATTTTTTTTTGCTTTAAAGTGTATATGAGAGGAGTTATTGTAAGCAATATATATGAATTTCATAAAGTAAATATCAATTTCTTCATATATATATATTTTTAACAGTATGATTTATAAATAAAATAGAATTAATTAGAATTTCTATCTATCCAGAATACAATTTTATGGATGTTTATTTCCTATAAAAAAAAAAAAACCAACATATTTAATAATTGAATTTCATCTTTCACACTTTAAAATAAAGCAAGTAAAATCTGCTAAATATAAATAGGTTTCAAACTGCATAGTTATTGTAGGGAAATCCCTGTAACAAACCATGGGAGCTTTTATTTCACAATTCAGAAAAACCAAAATTTGCTATTTCCCATGTCAATTTTTATTTTGACAATCAGAGAATACAAAGCGTTTAAGTACTCTCATTCATAGTAGTATTATAGGATATACTTTTATCAAATAAAAAGTCCATGATTGCTTGTATTCTTATATAAGCATTTGTATCCTTATATACATGAATGGACTCAAATCACTCTTTATAGTACTTTCAAAAATAATAAATTCTTTTCAGTAATACTTCTAATCAATTTTATGGTTTAAAACATCAAAAAAAAAATGTACAGACACAAAAATGAATAAAGTTAGAAGCAAATTGAATCAGTAGACTCGATTAGGATTACTGAGACAAAAATATTATTCTAAACCTTAAATTATTATTTAAAAGAAAACATTGTATCAGATAAAAAAAATAATACAACCATTTATTGCTAGCAGAATTTCAAGCACTCTAAGTTATAGGAACAGGTCATGATTCATAGATCCTAAACTCTAGAATTTGCCACTCTACCACTGCTCCAAACCACACAGGGGGTAAAAAAATATTATTCAACATCATTGTATACAATGCTTTTGTCATTTATTAATTCATATATCAAATTATCTATTTCCTTTTTTGTATAAGTTAAAAAATATACTAATGGCATAAGCAAATGATATAATATTATAGAGATTTACATCTATTCTGCATTTAAAATTTTGGTACTCTAACCTGACTTACACGATGGCCGCTAGAGACGCTGTTTCTGTGTTAGCACACAGAACATACAGGGTAGGTACCTTGAAAGCAGACAACGCGTTTTCCTGCCGCTAGGTGGCGCTGTTCACCATGAGTATGCACAGGAACCTTCCACAAACTAGCTGGCAGCTTACATCATCTGCTACAAAGAACCTAGGTGGCACTGATTGCCGTAAACACATCTAGCTTATGTGTCGTCTGCTATCAGAAACTACCAAGATTCTAGCCCACTATGCGGCGCTGTTCCTCCATGTTACACATGGAAAAATAGCAACCTCTAAATGCCTTCTTGCTAGCATTTATGAACATAGTACTTAAAACATTCATGGCCTATAATGTACAGGGGTGAATAATTTATAAGTCATAACTATTTAAATATACGTATGTCAGGTTAGAGTACCAAAATTTTATTTATTATTAAAGTAAATCAAGACGCCAGTAGCTCTTAGTGATAAATATTAGAAAAACATTTTTTTAGAAAAGCATTAAACAAATACAAATAATTGGTGAGATATAAATGTTATATAATCGTTAAAATTATGTCCAGGAAAATTCAATTCAGTGACGATAGTAGCAGACATAAACGCTACACATTTTCTGGATCAAATCCCAGTAAAATAATAAGACCAGCACATTAATGTTCAATGATGCAACTAGACCTATATGATAAATAAATCGTAGTTATAATCAAATATAAGTATCTACATACATATAAATGAGAATATATTTATATATCATGTTACAGTAATAATTTCAAAGTATAATTCAAGCTATGACATACATTTTTTCTTTAAAAAACTAATACAAATAGTACACAAACTTCAAGCATTGATGGCCTAGTGGTTAGCATAGCTGCCTTCCAAGCAGCTAGCCCGGGTTCGCTTCCCGGTCAATGCTTTGACATAAAAAAAAATAGTACACAAATTATTTCTAAGCATTCTAAAAATAACTTATTTTTTGTAACTAGGCAAATTTCCATCAAATGACCATTGCAGGATTTATTATGCAACATAATATAGTTAGGTACCTATAGCTTCTACCAATATCTGCAATTAATCCGTTTTCTATGATGATGTTTGCTCTATTTCGACCAAGTAATGTTCTTCCAGCCAAATTATAATACAAATCAATACTGATATATAAGAAAAATAAAGGGCATGTTAAAAACTTTTAAATAATCTACTTAATAGGTCATTCTGAAAAATTAAAAAACTTTCAATATAGCTATTCCCAAATTTAATAAACCATAAAACAACTTTATTCTTTATTAAAAGTATCAATAAAAATTATGTCACATAAAACTCGACTTTTAAAATAGGAAAAAACATCATCATTATTATTATTTTTGAAAAACAAACTTTAGTTTTGATACAATAACCAGACTAGATGTATGCGCTATTTTACAAAATCTTGGTATTGCTTCAAAACATTTTGAAAAAAATCGAAGATATTTAAAAAAGATGCCACCTCTTCAATATTTCAACATAGTATCATATGAAAAAACACAATTAAATACTAACAATAATTTTATAGCAAGAACAAAAGTTTTAGAACTACAAATGAAAGATAACATAAACCAAACACAACTATTGACAAAAGTTGCAATTTAATGTTTAAAAAAATTAAACGGCTCAAACACCTTTATAACAACTTATAATTTTTACAAGTCATTGCTATTATATTCATATATATATATATATATACACGTAAACTTATAAATAAATATTAGAAAATACAGTAATTAAATTTTGTTAAAAAGAACAAAAAATATAAACATCACTTAGGAGCGCTTT